>CM057344.1:534176974-534776974 GCA_030015575.1 Agapanthus africanus
AATAAGCCGCCTTAAGTGCAAGTGGGAGATTGTTGGCTATAGTGCCCTTAAGGAAATTATCATAGTCGTAAGTAAGTGATTATGATGATTGAGAGATGACCTATACCGGTAGAACAGTCTTACTCGAGATGATAGTATACTATCTGGTTTGTCTTTATCATCATGTACAGTATTAGGTGGTATTACAGATAACTATTATATGTTGATAGAGCCCATAGGATTCTTGCTTGAATACCAGTATTATGATGGCGATCATACGTGGGAGCTGAGTGGTCTATAGGAACATCCTTAAATGTTCCTAGTCATGGGAGTTTCGAGACTGGGCATCGATACTCCAGAGTAGACTAGTGTATACTGATCGAGACCCCGACGAGGGGCGGTGGACGGTCTCACAAGCCATTGGTGTCAGTTTGTTCACCTAAAATAGTATACAGGTGCTCATTGGGTTATAAGTACACCGGACGGACTCGCCGGGAACATGTTAGTTGGTATTATATCTATTTTCAGATAGCAGTTCTCAGGTGACATGTGTACGGGTTAGTCTGTCGACCTGAGATCGTCATTTGTCTCGTGTGAGTTCCCACTGTGCTTTGATTACTACCTTACCATGGCTCAAAGGAGTCGTGCAAACAGGTTTTAGTTGGGTACAGTTCCGAGCCACATGTAGGCAGTGAGTGGATTGTCGGGGTTTAGTTTTTCCCGGTATTGGGGGTTGATGTCACGCTGTGCACGGATGGCCATCACCAGAAATTCTTGTCCAAGATAGTTGAGAATTACTGATTTAGGATCAGTAGTTTCTCAGTTGGTGATGGGTTTCATACCGAAACTAAATATCGCGTTATTAGGGGTCTGGATTTATCCACCCCCTAGACTCGATATGCGATATTTATAGATGAGCGGACCGGACTGTACGGATATTGTCACTGTCAGACCCAGTAGGGTTTCAGGATGAGTTTGCTCGTCAGCCTCCCTTTCACTCAATACCTGGATAGCTGTTACATACAGCTAGTGTCGCTGACGCGCTTGTGGTTAAACCCACTGCCAGCGTATTGACGAGTCTTTAGAGTCCCATACAGAGGGTTTCCTTGCTTCGGACGAAACGATGTAGAGGCTGTATGGTTTTACGGCAGAGTTCGATCACATACGCGTACTTGTGCACGGATGATGTTCGGACGGATAATACTAGTGGGTTTTGGTTTAAACCGGATCCTAGTGTTATATTGTTGGATTATTTTGGTCTTATTGTATTCGTATTCTTCGGAATACGGATGCGGGTATGTATATATGGATGAGGGGTATTCTTGTAATTTCTTACAAGATTACTTTTAGAAGATTACACCTCATTATGGTTTAGACCTTTTTGGATTAAAAGGTTATTGAGGTATAGGATGAGGTGTTTATTGCATTTTTGGTGGCATGGCTTATCAGTGACCCATGGTTACTATTTAAGCATGCTTAAGGTTTTTTGTTTGTTGCGAGATTTTGTTGACTTGAGATATTTTTGGTTTACTCTAGATATTTTGGAGCCATGGGATATTTATGTGGATGGTTTCCATTATTGCAAAGGATTAACACAAAAGAAAATCTCATAACAAATGAAAAAAAACTTAACCATTTCTTTCTTGAGTTGCCTCACTCTCATCCTCATGGCATCTTCTTCTTCCTCCACCGAAACCCTTTCATGTGTTGAAAAACCTTGGGTGTCTTCAGACAAATTAAACCTTCATTACACTATACTTCATTTAGGCTATCTAGTTTAGCGATCTAGATACCCTAGTTACTTTGGATATGAAGGAGGAGCTCGTTTCACAAACTCTCGGGTGGATCTTCTTCGATAGAGGGAGACCGGAGATCAAGCTTGATCATGGAAGTCTCTAGGAGCTTGGGAAGATGGTTGAAGAACGAAAGACACGGATCAACTCGGTATAACCATTCTAACTCCTAGTTTGCTAGTATATGGTTAAAGGTAGATCCGGGTAGCGGGTTCCGTTAGCGCCGGTTTTTGTAAATTTTTGTTCCGCATTTGGTCATGGATTGATGGCCGGGACGCTTGCATAACCCAACATCCCGATGACTAACCACAACATCAGAAGAGATTCGATCCCAACTTCGATCCCGATGACTCACCACAGCAGCAGAGAGATTTGATTTTTTTGGGCAAAATACCATAGAGAGATTTTGAGAGAAGGAAAGAAGAAGAGAGAGAAAGGAGTGCGTGAGATGGAGCACCCGGGGAGAAGTTGGGAAAAATAGAAATTGAGTCTCACTCAATTTTTTCAGTCTAGTGAATGAGGCTAAAGCAGAGGATTTTTTCCCTCAGGATCAAGGAACAAAAAATCTATCCAAACAGTCCCTTTCGCAGAATTGGACCAATTCGGCAAAAAAATGGCATCTAGGCTTTTTATCCATGGATGGGATAGATAGTATCCAAACAAAGCCGAGAAACCATTCCCGCTCTCAAAACTAACTAATTTGGACTCTTGCAGCACACATGCAAAACAGGATTTTCTATTGGAATTTCTGTTTGTTTCAGGGAATCACGGGCAAGAAATTTAGGAATGTGATTCATTAAGACAATGTAAACAAACCATATTATCTTCAGATCTCTTATAGCCGACCACCAAACAATCACTCAGTCACTTGAAAACATAAACTTTAGGCAGCTAAGAAACACAGATACTCACCAAGCAAGAAAAGAAATTCTACAAATAAATTTTTATCAAAAATGGCATTTAAAAAATACAAATGATTCAAATCGCATTGAAATTCCAGCCGCATTGAACTAGACAGGTGCTGGCGTCTATGAACAACCCATCCTTCTAAATCAGCGCCAGACGACCCTCACAAGTTCAACATATTTACTGAGCTGTACCATGTCCAGAAGACCAACAACTACTTATTTACACAGGGCACATTCACGTTCGCTCTCCAGTGATTTTCTTATAAAACTCTATCCACGGTCCCACTGGATAAGAAATAAACACATTACGCATGGGCACTGGAGACACCACCAACTATGATAAAATCAAGTTGTGTCGCTGCATATAGGAGTTCAAGGGCCTCAGAACATTCATCAGATAAAATAAGGGACCTCGGAACTTAAATCTGCACTTTTAGAAGATATCGTGCCTATCTGCGGACTTCTTGCAGGTTTAAATGGTTTTTCTCTTATCTATTCCATCATTATTGCTCTCCTGCCCTATTTTCCTGAAGTGCACCCCCCCCCCCCCACCCAACCCCACAACAGAAAACAACATAAGAACATGGACATGATTTTCTATTTCTATAATATGAAACATAAACTTTTAAAAGTTTTCAGTCATGCAAAATGCTTCTCGAAACTTGTCACAACAAAACTGAGCCTATGTTTTAACGAAAACGGTAAGGGAGCTTACTGCTTTATAGACGAACCTGATCACAAGACGTCTCAATGACTTTGGTTGCTGCTTTGATTGTTCATATGTGCAGTCCTAATAAATAGTTGAGAGTGCATTTCTGGAGTTGTGTAACTCTGCAAGATGTTTAAAATTATTGAATCAATGATGATTTCAATTTCCATAAAATCAATTTATTACTTATTTCTATTTTCTATTTATATGGGAGATTTTCTGGAAAATAGCTATATCACCAAAGATTCGGCCCTTCTATCTATATTTTATATACTAAAGCTAGGAATACTCCAGCCTCTTCTTTGGATGGATTCAAGGATTGTTTGAATCCCCATTACATCTTTTGCCCCATGATATTATACAAGAAAATTAGCTGCAGACCCTCATATTTACTAGCTCGGTGTTATTGGTAGATGGAAAATTAAGTGCCAGACCCTCCTCTTTCTATATCCGTGACTCCATGTTATCATAGAAAAATGAAAGGGAAAAACAAATAAGCATGAAGCCTTCTTAATCTAGTGCTACATAATATGCATATGCAGCCCAAGAAAAAATTCTACTCATGGTAAACTATTATCTATGAGCCCCCTTCTTTATCCTAGCCAATTTGACTCTACCACCTAGTCATTAGGAATTTGGGTATTCCATGGTTCCCACTTCGAATTAAATGTACCAAAAATTGTCCAGTCTACAAGAAATATCAATTATGTGTTTACCCCATTTATGACTTCTAACGTTAAAATAAAGGTAGAGTTTAAACAAAACAAAGTTGAAGTTTTAAGGTTTGACCATAAAGTCCTGAGTTCGTGACTTTCAATAAGCACAAGTACTTACTATTAATTTACAACATTTTGTTTCAGGAATTAGCTAGACAGTATATCTTGTTAGGTTGTTTTAAATCACATCATTTAAAGAAAAGATCACACACACACACACACACACACACACACAAAGAGAAGAAAATATAAAATAAAGAGTTTCATTCATATTGGTTTGGTTTTATGTACAATTTGAATACAAGTTACTGTTTACATTCCAAATTGTACAAGCTTTATAAAGATAGCCATATCTTGGGCAAATTTAACATTTGAGATTTCAATGTCAAATTGACATTGTTTGAAGCATAGACGGGTACTTCCCATTATGGGGACCACAGGCCTAGCATCTTAAACATAGGCGATAGCTCTTAGTGGGACCCAGCCCCGTTTTGTCTATGATTGGGTACCTTTCTTGATGTACCCGACTCCATATTACCAAGAGCGGGAATCTCTCTTTAGGGTTCCCGGCTCTATTTTGTTGGTGGGCGGGAACCTCCTTTGGGGTTTCCGACTTCACATTTGTTGAGGACGGGAACCCTCCTTTGGGGTTCCCGACGGCGAGAGCCTATTTGAAGTTCCCGACCGCGGGAACTTATTTGGGGTTCCCGACCTTGCTTATTATGGAGATGGGTACTTTGTCTCAGGTACCCGAAATCGCTCATATTGGTATGATTTGGCTATGCCTAAGTTGTGTGAACATAATTATGCATTATGTCCAAATTTGTTTTGAAAAAAACATAAAATTTTACTCTATGTTCAATGTTTGTTCAAGAACATAAGTTTTATTTTCATGTCCATATATGGTATTGTTTAAAGGTTTAATGAGTTAGCTTTCATATTCGTCGAACGGTTCGTAATTTGGTGCTCTCTGGTGAGAGTTATGACCGTTTTGCTCAGATATGTCTGAGCTGGCAAATTCAACCCGAGAATGCTTGACTAATATATCTTTGAGATATCCAAAAATCTATATTTTAAAACTATTCAATTCATGTATATAATTATTTCGAAACTTAAAGAGTTAGCTTTCACATGCTTCAAACGGTTCGTAACTTGGTGCTCTCTAATAAGAGTTATGACCGTTTTCCTAAGATATATCTGAGTTGACAAACTCAACCCGAAAAATTTGTTTTGAGAATATAGAGCTTTTTTCTATGTTCAAAGTTTTGTTTGAATACATAAGTTTGATTCTATGTCTGGGGTTTAGAAAATAGGGTTTCCCCTATTTTCAAGTTATGTGAAGAATATACGGTTATGGCCAAAGTTCGAGATTTCGTCCGAAACCACCGATTCGTGATCGTTTCGTATAGATTTTGGTAGAGACCGATACGAAACCAACAATACAATCAGGTTTCGGCCGAACCTGACATAACTATTTTTTTGCCGTTTTTGCTATCATCATGATCACTATAGGCCTTTATCGTTAGATCTGAGATGTTTTCGTGGTGAATATTCGCTACTTGCTCGTCAAAGACGGTTGGTCTTGACTATTAAGAAAACTATAGGAGAAGAAAATATCGAGCTGATAGAAATAGGGGAGAGATGTGAAAAAGAGGGGATTGAAAAAACAACTGGTCATGCCTGCTTTTTTAGCTTTCAGGGCTGCCCAATTATTTTTTATGGATCAAGTGCAGAACCAAGATTAAGACCATACCTTTCATTTATGATACAGCTGATCAGGTTATTTTTCTCCTAAGAAGGCCACAAAATTCGACCCAAACCATATATTAATATTTATTTAAGTACACTTTTTAGTGTATTTTGCATTAGGTCTTGTCTTGGCTGGATTTTTTAACACTAAGATCATTATCTTGTGATATACAACTATAAATTTAATATATATATATATGTATGTATATATATATATGTATGTATAAATATGTATGTATTACCGTCAAAACCGAAACCTGAACTAAGATAAGCGAAACTAACCGAAACCCACCAAAATTAATAAAATTGAGAGACCAAAACCGAGTTTTCGAACCTTGGTTATGGCCCATATTCTTAGAATATGCAGAAAATAAGATTTCCCCTATTTTCTAATTTGTAAAGAATAATGAGACTGCTATCGTATTATCTATTTGTTAAAGAAACATGACTTTGATCATATTCTTAAGTCCATCGGAAAGTACTTGTTTATAGAAATGGGTAAGAATTCCCTGATGAAACTCAACCCTAGATGTTCCATGGCAAAAGCCACTTATCATTGAAGAGAAGAATGAGAACTTGAACATAAAAGCTTTTCATCTCTTTCCCACCTTCTCTTTCTTTTCTTTCTTCTTGATTTTGCAAGAGAGAGAATGAGAGAATGATAAAGAAAGATTTCTCCATTTTTTCCACCAAAAAAGCCATTGGAAAAATATTTATAAATACTTCTCCATTAGTGATTAAGTGGAGGTAGCTATTAAAACTACTCCCGCCTCTTTCTTTTTCGAAAAGAAAATAAGGAGAATGAAAATAACTTCTCCCTTCCATGTTTAGAGGAATGAAATGGGTTGTTGGGTACTTCATTTGAGGTATCCGTTTTTATTTGAAGCAGGGGATACTCGATTTAGAGGTACCCGATTTGGGAATCCGCAATTCAGGTATCTGCTCGTGCAAGGTTCAATGATACGGCCATAACTTCCTCTAGGGAAGTCCAAACGTCCCGCCGTTTTTTTTGCTGGAAACTAGACTCGATGGGCTTTCAAATGATTCCTCATTTGTCCTAATTTGGCCAAGTGTACTGGAATATATATGTATTTGAATCCATCCTCTATACAAATTCATAAGTACCCAATTTGAGTTCTTTCAGGAGTCAATATTTTTGACTCCAACACTATGATAACAAGTTTAATAAATATGGTTATTTAATCGATCAAGTTGATAATTCAATTAATATTTCAAAACTAACTATAGTTGGTATATCACTCAATGATCAACTTCTCTATATATCGGTATAACCGATAAATATGACTGTTTTTACTATACATCGATATACCGACAATGACTAACAATGTCACAAAATTTAATAGTGAGTACTTTTAAAGACAAGATTAACCTTGCAAATTAACTTTGAATATTACATTAACAATATGAGAATAATGAAGAAAAGAGGCCCTAGAAGGCTTTTTCGTTAGGTGGCGTCAAAAAAATATATGCTCTTATATATATTGTTAAAGGATAATGGAGGAAATGTGCCATAGGAGGGAATTTCCTCCTATGGCGTCGGAAAAATATACCCTCCACGATTTTTTTGGACGATCGACACCAATCATCGTCATATTTATCTTGTAAGATGTGGATACACCAAATTTCACGTAAAATCACTTTTTCACCATTGATTTAGTGGGTGAATAATTAAACAATAGAACTTTTTACATTGCTAATCCAACGGTGAAAAGGTAGAGTCAAATGAAAATTGGTGTATCCACATCTTACATGATAAAGAAGATGATGGATGCCGATCATAAAAAAAATCGTGGAGGATACAGATATTTGACACCGCCTAACGAAAAAGCCTTATAAGGCCTTTTTTCTTCATTATTCTCTTCCTGTATATATATACATATGCAAAAAGAGAGAGACTCGGCTCTTTCTTATAGGATTTGGTATCAAATCCTATCCACTTTATTATTATTAGATCCATTTTGGGATGCGTGCATTCAATTATGAATAAAAACTTCCATTTTTTCCAATCATGCCATAATTAATTGCATAAATCTCAAACCAAATTTAACGGTAAAAAAATAGTTAGGATTTGATATCAAATCCTATTGGAAGAAGCCTAGTCAAACTCTCTCTCTCTATATATAAATATACGTGTGTATATATAGAGAGAGAGGAAAAGGTATATGAGGTGGCGGTCCGTTTTTAAAAAAAGGGGCCCCCGCCTCAAACACACATTACCCCTTTATTTTTCACCGATCCAAACTGGCCATCTTGATCTACTTATTAGAAAACCCTATGTTCAAAAAATTTCGTGAATTAAAGACCTATGACGTGTTCATTAAGCGGATTGAAAAATTAACGGCTTATCAATATAGAAAAAGTACAGTCACTTGATGGACGTGTTAGAGGTCTTTAAATTTCGAGATTTTTTATATAGAGAGATTTCATGATACGTAGATCAACATGACCGGTTTGGATCGGTTCAATACACAGGAATAGGTGTGTTGTGAGGCGGGGACCCTTTTTGGAAAAGAGACCACCTCATCTCTTTTTCTGTATGTGTGTGTATGGGAGTGCTCTATTGCAAACCGATCTGCGTTTTTTTAAAAACGGTAACTCTTGATTTACGACATTTTAATGCCCCGATCCGTTCAAATTGATCACCTTACCCTCAAATATGTGTATGGAAAATCAAAGGATTTGAAAACCTTTAGCCTATGCATCGATGGGTGCAAAAATGAACGTCTTTTGAAAATACAATATTAACTTTATCCGATGTATGGGCTAAAGGTCTTCAAATTCTTTGATTTTTCACGCACATATATAGTTAGGGTTGTAGGGTGTTTTTCGTCACCCATTGAGATGGGAATACGCGCGCAAGTCAGGCACATTATAGATTCCCTCTGTCTAGGATATGCTGTGGTTTATTGATTGTGGAGATCCGAATCTCCGGCAGCCGCGGACTAAGTTGCCGTTAATTACCCCTCGTCTTTGGAGCGAGAGAACCTTCGATTGACGGGTTAAACTGGTCATGCGAGCTCAATGTGATGCATTGGTGTGCGTGTTTTTTTTTTAACATATTACAATGGAGACGTATTCATTTTGTTTTGTTCCATTTTTTAAAAAAGATATATATTTTTATATATATATAAAAATAAATAAATATTTAGACAAATGTTTTTTTAAAAATATTATTTATTATTATTTTTTTTAAAAAGATTTAAAAAAAAGAAAAAAGGGCTCCCCCACTCACGTGAGGGGAGGAAAGAGTCTCCCATTTAGTGGGAGCCTCCCCCTCACGTGGGGGGAAGGCTCCTACAAAATGGGAGCTTCCCCTCTCACGTGAGGGGAAAAAGGCTCCCACTAAATGGGAGCCTCCCCCTCACGTGATGGAGGAGAGCCTCCCCCTCACGTGGGGGGAAGGCTCCTACAAAATGGGAGCCTCCCCTCTCACGTGAGGGGTAAAAGGCTCCCACTAAATGGGAGCATCCCCCTCACGTGATGGAGGAGTCCTCCATCACGTGAGGGGAGGGGAAAGGCTCCCACTTGGTGGGAGCCTCCTCCTTACGTGAGGCCTCCAAACTTTTTTTTTTTTGTATACATGAAATTCAACTGCAAAAGAATATTTTAAATGGAGTTAAACTCCAAAAGAACTTTAAATGTGGAGTTAAACTTCAAAAAGATTTTAAATGGAGTTTAACTCCAAAAAGAATTTTATTGCGGAGTTAAACTCCAAAAGAATTTTTATTGTAGAGTTCGACTCCAAAATGATTTTTATTGTAGAGTTCGACTTCAAAAGGAGTTTTAAATGGAGTTCAACTCCAAAAAGATTTTTATTATGGAGTTAAACTCTAAAAGAATTTTAAATGGAGTTGAACTCCTAAAAAATTTTAATATGGAGTTAAACTCCGAAAGAATTTTAAATGGAGTTAAACTCCAAAAATTTTATTTTTATAATGGAGTTAAACTCCAAAAGAATTTTTTTTATTGTGGAGTTGAACTCCAAAAGAATTTAAATGGAGTTAAACTTCGAAAGATTTTTAAAAAAATAAAATTAAACTCCTAAAAAGAGTAGGAGTTTCTCTCTCTCATATGAAAGGGAGAAAATGGGGCTCCCAAAATGGGAGCCTTCCACTCACATGAGAAGGAGCTTCCCCCTCACATGAGTGGGAATAAAGGGACTCCCAAAATGGGAGCCTCCCACTCACATGAGAAGGAGCCTCCTCACATGAGAGGAAGAGTTTAACTCTATTTTTTTTTGATAGAGTTAAACTCCAAAAAAAAAATTTTTGGAGTTAAACTCCCAAAACAGTTTTATTCGGAGTAAAACTCCAAAAAAAAGGATTTTATTATGGAGTTAAACTCCAAAATAATTTTATTTGGAGAGTTAAATTCCAAAAGATTTTCTCCTTTCTCTTTTGAGAAGAAACCCAAAATGGGTTCTATTGAAACTCCAAGATTTAGATCTTGGATGATAAAAAAAAGACCATTTTTCTTCTCTTGATGGAGTCTTGGGAGATGGGTTTATGGTAAAACTTTATTTAGTTAAAAAAACAGAAGAGCTAAGCTCTTGATTTAATTGAAAAATGAAAAGAAAGAGGAAGAACTTGAAAGAGAGAGGATGGATGCACAAATCCTAGTTTTTAGGGAGAATGAATTGTACTTTTCTATTTCATCATCATGTTGCCTTATATAGGCTTACACATTTACATATAGCCCATTGGGTTTTACAAAATGGCATTTTGCTCATCCCATGCCTCATGTGCTCTTTTTTCTTTTGCACATGAGCCATGAGTTTTACAAAAATTTGGCTTCATGCCTATTTTCTTACATTCATGCATAAAAAATTACATCAAAATTATTTATTACATAATTTTTTATTTCGGCATGGGGAAGGCCGGCCGCGGGGCTCGACTTGGGCATGGGCCCACTTGCTTGGACTTGGGCCCGCTTACTTGGGGTTGACCTTGACTTTGACTTGGTCAACTGGGGTAAATTTTTGACCCCAACAAGGGTTATGGTGATCAACTTGAACGAATCGGATTGTTAAAATATGTCGTAGATCGGGAGTTCCCGTTTTTAAAAAACGGGACCGGTTTGCAATGGATCATAAGTAAAAACAATTTCGCTTTTAACACTGCCATACTCATTTCTAATTGTAATATGGATTGATATACCGCCATCATATTATAACATTATAATGATGTTGCTCTCATTGACATGTACCTATATTTATTTGTTCCTACCTCCTTTATGCTTATTTTTTTTCATTCAGAAAAATGTGTCGTTAGGAAGAATATTTTTTTTCAGATTCTATCATTTTTTTTCAAATATGTTATTCATGACTTTGTGGCTGCCCATATTGTAAATTTATTTTTTTCTATCGATCGTCGATTTGAATTTGTTATGTTTGTCTTAATTTAGATATATTTTATGTTTATTCGCATATATTTAGAAACAATTTTTCTTCTACAAAAACTTTTTTGAAAATAATACTTAAGCTAATTATTTTGGACTACCGTCCCCCGCATGAAGCGTGGGGGCACTTACTGTTGTCACATTTAACGCAATGATCACATCAGCGACGAATATATCATAGAACATTGAATCATATTTCTATCATATTTTTCTTTTAGTAATTGTTTACCTGGGTTAATTGAGCAGTTCCATGGAATGTATGTTGGTGCAAATCAGATGCCGGAGATTCCTACATGCATTCAATCTAATATCAATTTCAAGTGGAAATAAAATAGAAAAAAGAGTCTACCCTTCAAAACATAGTTAGATAATAAACTTGTTGAAATCTGTTATATAAATAGTTGCTATTTACTCAAAATTTTGAGGGCTGAATGCTTTTGGATATGCATTACTCTTTAAGTTGAATTTTCTAGCAATTCATGTTCCATACTTTTGATGAAATGTTTTATTTGGCTGGGAGCACATTGAACCTATCGATATTCTTTGAAAAAATCTAAATTGTAGGAGACACCCCTAAGTTATGCCAAACACCCCTAAGTTTTGCCATAGGGCATGATGCAACGCTCTCTTATTAAATAGGAGGTTCTTTCCAATTTATGCGCAAAAAAAAGTTAGTTGCACAAAACACCCCTGCAGTTTACCCCATATAGCACTTTATACCGTCTCAAGTAATTTATTTGCGCAAATACCCACTCTGCTCATGGATTAAAACCCTTAAAATGCTAAAATTTTACTCTAAACTCAAATAATTGTCTAATTTAAGTCTAGATTTGGTTGTGTTGTTTACATAAGAATTTGATAGCTTTTTAATGTTTTGATCAACGAATGGAGTGGGTGTTTGCGCTAATAAATCACTTCAGGGGTATAAGAACTAGAAAGAGGAAAATACAGGGCTGTCTTGGGCACTTAACCCAAAGAAGAAGTTGCATGTCCTCACTTGACCAAATTGATTCATGCCTTGAAACCCTTGTTGAGCACATGGAACCAACAAAGGAGCTTGTGTCGAGGTAGCTGAAGGAGATCTTAGATCAAAACCATTTCCAGCTCCTTGGTAGTCGTCGTTTCCAACCTTGGCCTCCTTTGTCCACCTTTTCAAAAAATATTTCATCGGAAGCTCTTTAATGTTTCTGAAGTCAAGTACTTTTAGCACATGACAACACTGAATCCCCATGAACTCAAACTTCTTACAGCTGCAAATAGCAGAGCAGTCACTCGAATCAAATCTAACAAAATGCTCTTTAGGGTTCTCCGTTACGACGACTCTATACTCTGATATCGTATTGACCTCCCCACAATTAAACAGCATGCAATCCATAAACATTTCAAACTCCTTTCTAAATATTTCGAAAACTATCGGCGTATATAAATTAGCAGCTTGCCTCAACATTTTGGATGGGGGTATCCTCGGAAAGCTTTGGCTTGCATGGAAATCTGCCTGCAGTTCAGCATAGCGATGCTCATCCACTAATCTTTCATAATGCTTAAAAAAGGATATAAGATCAAGTTGCGGACTCAGGTATTTTTTCAGCACGCTACTCAATGTTTCGGCTTGAAGGGTAGTTTTCATATCAGCACAAAATATTTGCCGATCATATGGTAAGGCCCATTTATCTCTCTCATCAAACTGCTTACTCAACCATTCATTGTTTCTAAGGTCGTATTTTTCTATTAAAGCTCTCCAGGCTAATAAGAAATCTTCCTCTTCTTCAAAATCATAAATGCACCGGCTAAAATCCTTTGTGAAAGTTTTGGAGCCCTGGAAGACATGGTTAAGATTTTTCGCTACATTCTGATACACGTGCCACACACACATACGTTGAGCTGTCCCAGGCCAAGCTAAAGCTATTGCGCTACTCATTATCGGAGATTGGTCAGTCAAAATAGTCTTTGGTTGTCTCCCACGCATTGCAAATTTGAAAGTATCAAGTAGCCATTTGTAAGATTCTACTGATTCATCATAGAGTAAGGTTGAACCAAAGATAACTGTTTGTTTGTGATGATTCACACCAAGAAACGGTGCAAATGGCCTACCGTATCCATTTATTTTGAAAGAAGTGTCTAAACAAATGACATCTCCAAAGGAGTTAAAGTCCCTTAAAGATTTTGCGTCAGCCCAAAATATGTTAGTCAATTTATCGTCCTCATCGACTTGTATGGAATAAAAGAAAGATGGGTTGTTAAGTTGCACAGTTTGAAGATATTTCAACACCGCCCCAGCATCCCCCATCTGCATGGACTTCATCCGCTTGGTTCTTAGGTAATTTTGATAATCAGCAGGGAGAATATTAACAATTTGTCTGCCACTTGTTTCATTCAAAGATTTTGGAGTTGTTGCCGAGTCATCAGAGAGATCAGGCTCTGACCCTTGAATCTCGGTCACTGCCCTTTGGGATCTCAACAAGTGAGTTGTCGATGGTGGGGCAGGTTGATGATTATGATCTGATACAAATTCAGTGACGCGATATTTGCCACTGGGCGTAATCTTAATGGCCATTCGAGCGGGGCACCCAATTCTTGTTTCGGGTCTTGGCCGCTTCACTTCTTTGGCTCCTTTCTTGTCTTTGCGAAACCCTTCTCTTGAACAAACGAACGTTCTTGATCTGGTAATGTTTTCAGAAGATTTGTCTGATGAGCTTTTTCGAACGCTGAAGCCGATAAAACCGGCGTACTTATTGTAAAATTCGTATGCTTTGTCTTCGCTGTCAAATTCCATGTCGAGTTCTGGTGCAGATTTTGCGTTTGGGTCGTCGGTTGGAGCATCTGAGTCGATCATTCTTCTCAACTTACCCTGTTTGTTTAGATTCTAGAATGATTTGTTAGTTAAAAACGGAGTGGAAGTGATTTATGATCACATTGAATAACAAACAAAAGAGCCTTCCAAATAAGAAAATTAGATGATAAGAAAGAACATCCGGTCGGACTGAGCCCTCTCCTGCAGCACTCACTAGATTCGGACCAATGAATTCCTAGATTGGAGAGCAGAGCTACAAGAGTTACAACATCGCAAAAGAACCCATCAACCAAAGACCTTGTGATGCGTAGGGCCTTCTATTTTGAAGGAAAGCAAGGAAAAGGAATGGAATGGTTTGACATGAAAACCATTCATTTAGGGTTGTCATTGGCTAACATGATTTCCATTGCTTCTTTTGAATGAATAGAACAAGTGCTTTTTACCAATTGCCAAGTCATGTCACCAAAATTGATAAAAGCAATTCAGAGTTAATTGGCCTGAATATGGTGTACATTTTTAAGAGGGAAAAAATCATTGCATATTAATTTCACAGCACTCATGAAAGTTCAAGCATGCGATAATGCAAGATGTATCTGACTATCCTACAGACCTTTACCTAATTCCTAACAAGACAGCCTAGATAAGATGCAAGATACAACAAAACTATAAGTGATGCAAAGATGTGAAGTGATGCACACTCTAAACTATATGAAACAAGCACATGAAAATCCAGTAGTGAACTTTGGATGAGAATAAACCATAGCAAGTCTTTGCCTTGTTCATGTATAAGCTAGGATTCAATCTCAGAGTTTAGCGTTTGTGGTTTGTGATGAGAGTGTAAATCAAGTAAACAACTATCATATGGGTTTAAGAATCCATTTTCACAGTATGCAGTAAGAATCCTTTTTATTTAACATTAGGTCATAACCTAATGCAAGCGGGATTTGAAGCAACAGAAAAATTCTTTTGCAAGCATCTTATAAGAAGAAGAAAGGAATGCTCAAAGGTAATCGTCACATTAATGAGACATGTGTTATGCATCTACCTTTGTCCATGCAATTCCACATGCATTGCATAGAGTTCTTGGTCCCCCTGGCCCACGACGCATATGTGGCGTAGAGCTTGCACTGACACCACAGCGAAGGCATCTGCACAATTTAGAAAAGAGATAGACAAATTAACGGTAAGCTTTTGTAATTTGAAGCAAGCAAAAATTAAGTATGCTCCTCTCAATTTTTCGCATGTTTGGCTTCATGTTAGATTTTCAAATATATCTCAGGAAGGTTATTTCATGGAGAAAAAAAAAGGCCTCTTAACACAAGTCAAGGAGGCCATCCTGATATCATCTGAGAAGTGAAAATTTATGCACAAAATTATTAGATTTAAAACTTGGTATAAAACCTAGTAGTGAAGGCTATTCTAAACATTCTATTCCATTAGGACAGCTCCTCACATATACCGGTTCATGCTCTTCTAAAAAAAACTCCATATTTAAGTATGCCCTCACTAAAACCAAGTCCCATATCATAAATCTGATTCAAATATATACTTCGCCAAACACCTTATAAATTCTAACAGGTCAATATCATAAGTCATGAATTCAAGAACAGCCAATTGCATTAATTAATCAATGTCTTAAAATTATGATTAGCACACCAGCATGAAATATGTTCTGCTGCTATTTCCATTAAGACATTAGAAATGGAGTTTTTGGTGCAGAGTTAACTTATGATTTGAGAAAAAAGGGATCTGCAGTCATCTACAATCAAATTTCCAGCAATTGCAAAATATTACACATCAAGTGTCAACAAAGAGCAACATTGCTACTAAATGGTGTACGCTAATGACTCCATTCATGACTTACACATCTCCTTGCTACTAAATACTCTTCTTTAAGGAGAAATTGTGAAATAATTACAACAAGGCTAGGACATGTACATGCAGCTATAGGCATCATTGCTAAGCCTGGAGACTAATTTAAGGAAACTAAGGAAGACATAATGTGGCCTTTTGAAACAGAACTATGATTTGAAATCATCCTCTAAGTTGGCAATCAAGGACCTTTGATCAATGTTCTTGTAAATACCATAGTTTCTTATCAGTTTATTAATTTTCTGTAGAAAACAGAATCACCCATTTATGCTTTCTCTACTGCATATTCAATCATTCAAAGTTTCGCGATCCATGAAATGGATCAGCGATCAATGAAAGAATATCTATATTGACTCATCACGCCATCACATAGAACAACAAGCTCATTGCATTATCAAGTTGAAAGATGCAACCATACATATCTAACAAACACTTAACATGTGCCTTGCTTTCCTTCCCTTGTCAGTTCGTCGGTAGTTTCACGAGTTTAACTTGTAAGCAAAAAATCAAACATTCTTGAATATAACTATATGGTTAATTTTCATCTAGGATTGCAATCCTATTAATAAACTAGAAAACAAACTTTAAATATGAACTGTGAGAAATCCCTGCATGACGTTGCTTTACCCCATCTAGTTGAGATGTTTACTTCCATATTGCAAAAGGCAAAATTCAAGCCAAGCTTTGGTCGCGATGAAACGTTTTTAATATTAGCTGCATACCGCATTCAACCTACACTCTTTAAACCACGCTTAAGAATTCACTTCATATAGATTCTTTCAAGTTATAATGTGGTTATCAGCTAACTAACACAACCCTTCTGACTTTATCCTAGCTTAATATTGGACATGAAAGAACAAGTCGTTTATGCACAACACTGGCGATCTTATATCCAAAGCTTCAACCATTTATCAGTGAATTTACAATATTAGCTAAATTGTTGTTCCTGTTCAGCATAATGTGCAAGGTCAAGCATTTCTTTTGGTACCAATTCACTTAAAATGACATAATCTTGGTTAATTTGATCTTACTTCATTCAAATACAAATCAACTCTAGCTCTAATCTTTCACCAATTATAAGCGACATGAAAAAAAAGTTTTAAAGTAATTTTCACTTCGAGTGTGGCTAAATTTTACCTGAGAGGGCCATCCTCACCGTTGGCTTGATGAGCCTCATGATCCTGATCGAACTCCATCTGCTGATCTCCACGGTTTATCAGACCCTCACGAGCTCCATCTCCAAAAAGTTCAGGTCTTGAACCGAAAGGAGCAAATATTCGTTGATTTGGATTTTGTTCTTTCAAGGAGAAACCCTAGAATGTTAGGGTTAGGGTTAGGGTTGGATTCCGAGTGCATGCTATTTTGAAGAAAATAACAATCATGCTGCTGTTAACTTCAATGGTCCTTGATACATCCAAAAATCAAATCAATGATTGAGATTTGTCTTGAACAGGGTGGACTTGGGTGTTGCTGTATTGCATGTGATTTACACGTGTGATGTATGGTCAAGATTGCATAATAGGACGGATGCTATTTTATTTGCCTAGCAAAGCCTCCAAAGGTTAGGGCTTTGATCCTCGGCTCCGACGAGGGCGAGAGTGGAGAGAGAGACGATCAGCTGAGAAGCTCTAGTTAGCAAAAACATAGTCAAGAGCTCGTGAACGATTGACACGTGTGTCTCAGATTGGGATCGAGAAGGAGCGAAGAAGTTCTTGCGGGGCTTTATTGGGCCTATTTTATGAGCTGGGCTGAAGAGTGTGCCTCTCTTAGTTGGCTTGGACTCTAGGGCTGAATCGTAGGAGATAATTTACAGGCCTAAAGAAATGCAAAGCATAAAGCTCCCTTGAGTTTCAAAAAGATCAACACTTTAGCTACCGGGCTTGAAATCCTACCACAATCCATCGAGGAGACACAATGGTGGGACCCACAACTCCTGGATAATTTACAGGCCTATGGTTTTTGTCTCTTAGGTGGATTGCGGTAGATTTCAAGCCCGGTATGTTAAGCATTTTTCTTTCAAAATCTATAATTTTAACTTAATTAACCGCTGTTAGTTCGTTTTTCCTTTTCTTTTTTCTTTTCTTTTTTCTTTTTGGTCCAAAATCCTACACATGCATAGCATACCCCTTGTCACTTTACGAAAATAATCAAATACACAATATTGACGGCACAAGGGGGTTGGACCCGCAAGATGTTGACGAGGCGGGGTGCCGGGACGAGGAGGAGAACATGGCCGTGTTAGCTAAAATACATAATTAATATACGTTCTCCTGGATTTTCAAATTGATTTCAAGGTTTTTTTTCTATCTTTTTCATCTCCGTTATGGCATGTCCGTTATGTTTTGCATAGAAAACTAAAAGCGGTTTAAGTCGAGAGTTATAGCGAAGGTTTTTAAATATCATGAGGTCGAAGTTTTTAATTTTTAAAAGTACCTCTAAACTTTTATCTATTGCCATCGTTTTATAAAGGATATGTAATTAACAGTTTTTTCAAGAGTGTTTTGGAATAGAAAATGAAGGAAAAGAAACTAAAACAAAAATTGTTTCTTTATATCCGCAATATTCTTCAATCTGCCATCTTCAGTTTTATTAAGTTTTTCATTATTCTTAGTTCACAAATTGAAAAGCAATCATTTATTTATTATTTTAAAACGTATATTTCTCATTTATACTTTACATGGAAAAATCGAAAATTATAAAAAAGAAAGTTGACATTAGACCGACCTTCTCAGTTAAATCTTTCTCTATTTTCCATTTCCTTTCTTCTTCTTTTTCTTTTCTCTAAAAGCTATAGTTTATTGATCGTTTAGACAGAAATGATCATCTGTATAGTAAGCATTAAATAAGATCATATATTGTGGCCGTTACATGGAGCAGCATGAGATAATCTTGCTAGAGTGGTAATATATGAACTTGAACATCTATTACAATTCATGTAATATTAGTGGAATATTAATAATGATTTATAGTTGCACTTAGTAATTTATAATATGAGTATTCTTATTTATTTATAATTGTTACAATATTCTTAGAAATTATATTATTAGATCATGCACTATGATAGATCACTTGCATACGGATATAATCTAATTTAGTAATTTCTTAAATTAAGTATTTAACCTACAACTAGCAAATGATAGCTAGAATTATCACTACTATAAATAGGGGTTGCCCCTACGGATAAAGCCGTATGGGCAAAGCACTGCCCCTACGGATATATTCGTAGGGGCACAAAAATACACCGTAGGTGCAAAGGCCGCAGGTGCAAGTCTTAACCTTAAACATGTCCCTACAGTGAAATAATTGCCCCTGGGGTTTAATGCATAGGTTCATCGATTTCTACGGATTCCACCGTAGGGACAAAATATTTATTTAATTTATCGGTTTATAAAATAAAATAGTTGCCCCTCCGGATAACTCCGTAGGGACAAATACACGCCCCTACGGGTAAATATGTAGGGGTAAAGCTAAGGCCTCTACGGATTACTCCGTAGGAACAAGCTTAACCCCTTTTATTGAGTCCATAGGGTCAAAATATTAGGTATCCTGATATTTTGTCCCTACGGATAAATGTGTAGGGGCAAAGTGTGTCCATACGGATTAAACGGTAGGTGCAGCATGTGTCCCTACGGATCAATCCATAGGGACATATTATCAGGTTTTTTTTATTTAGAAAAAGGGCTGCCTGTTTTTTCCTCTCCCTGTGCACAATAATATATACATCATATATTAAAGTAGTCAACAAACAGAATATATACCGCAGTATTCATAATCAATATCTCACGCATAATATATAAAAGAAATCAACAAGTAGAATACGATATCAATCTAAATCAATATGAACACGAAAACACCACCAATATCGTCCAAAATATATACAATATGTATCATATAAGTAAATACATGTTTAAAATATAAAAATAAAAAAGCTACCTTAGCTCGGTCCAGCTCCACCTCTGATAATCGCCGTAATCTGGCGCACCTGCTCCTCGGATAAACCCTGAGTCAACAACTCGAGCAATGCGGACGGTGCGGGAGTCTGAACGGGCTGTGGAGCTATAGGAGTGGTTTCCGCAACCGCAGCCGAGGTAGTGGCTTGCGGAGCCGCAGCTGTGGGAGTTTGAGCGGGCTATGGAGCTGTAAGAGTGGTCTGCGCAACCGCAGTCGAGGTAGTGGCTTGCGGAGCCGCAGCCGAAGGAGATGCATGTGGAGCCTCAGCCGAAATACCCTATCGCGTCTGTTCAGTTTTGAGTATAATAAACGAGTAAGAACTGTGTATTAGTCGAATTCGTATCATTATCAGGTTATTGCGAAACCCCAATCTATGAATACTTAGGGACTTAGGCCTCGTTTGGATATCTAGTTTGGAAAACCATAGTTTATTTTAATTAGACAGTTCTATGTATGTATGATTAATCAAAGCTAAGTCTACAACCAAATAAGCTCAGGCTACGTACTAATATTGAATATGTTGCTATCTATAATATGACATAATATTTTACTATTAAGTAGTATACATACCATCATCTCCTTCAACTCCTGGACGGTGGCCTTCAAGGTGCAAGTTCTTGCTCTAGACGTCGCTCACGGGAGATAGAGGAAGTAACCGCCGAAGTGGAGTCCAACCTCATATGGGCCCTGCTAGGACTCAGTCCCCGACCTCTCTCCCAACCTCCGTGGTGCCTTCCGTGTGCGGCGTCTAGGACTGGGGTCAGCAACATCGGATCGTTCTGTCCAGTAAAATCGATCCCTGATGCCTCCGCCTGCTCAACCACCCGCTCCTACACCCACATTAACTAGTAAAATATAAGTGTATCATTTAAATTTGAACTTTTCAAAACAAAAATTTCAAATAGGGGTTGAATAAATATTAACACTTATGCAATACTCCTGGGTAGTGGTGTTGGGGTATCGAAGCTCGCCCGTGGCGGGATCTGTCAAGGTGCCGTGGACGGTAAGATACATGGACAACACGCTCGGTGTACCACCCTGCGCCAGGGTCTGAGCTCTCTACAATTCGCAAAAAATTTACATATATTATAAAATAACTCTTAATATTACATTATATCACAGTAGATCTATTGTAATTTACCGATGCCTCCATGGCACGAGTAATATTCCTCGGGCCACCTGTATAAGTGGGCGACTCCTCTTCGCCTACTTCCTATTCTCTTTATTTTGATCCGTCTGTTTCAGCACAACACATTCAGATTTAGTTTTCTAATTAGGCAACAAAAAAAAAATTATATACTAAACAATGAATTACATTTAAAATACATACCTGTTTGCGCTGAGAGTCGAAATATTGGCACAATAGAGACCATGTATCTACGTCGACTCTCGCAAAGGCCGGAGTATGTAGGAGGGCCGCTCTCTCTGCCTCGGGGTCGCCATCCACAGGGAATAGCAGTCGATCTTCAGCTTGTTAATATTGTATCGGACCTTCGATTGCATATTCTTCATCAGGCCATAGTACAGAGCGTGAAGATCGAGCACCCTCCCTGGATGATCAAGGTCGGATACAGGCTGAAAATCGTAATCCAACTGCAAATACAAAAAAAACAATGTTATTAAATTGCAAGTGTTAATAATAAATATATTGGATAAATCAAATGAAAATATATATTAATACCCGAGCATGTTCTCAGAAAAGGGCGAATGAGCACCGGTGTTGGTCGCCCCACTCAACGTGAAGTGGATATTTCTTCACGAGGTGGCTCTCATCCCCCATATACCGGCCGAACCTCTCGGCATAATCGCCGGTATAGCGATAATCAGGGTAAAGAAGAGGGGGAATGCTGCCTCCCCCTAGCTCTGTTGGGCCTCAGCCTGTGGGACTGATTTGGGCCTCGAGTCCCCCTCTCGGGATGGGGATGCCCTGCGTCTACAAGAAATATCAAGATAATCAATATTAAGACAAAGTGGAATTAAGAAATCAAGGTATAACGAAAATTGAAGTGTGATATATACCTCCGGCGACAGAAGCACGAGCCTGGGCTTTCAACCGTTTTGAGAAAATTTCGGCAGCACCTCCCCGCTGTTCTCTGAGTACACTGTAATAGGATAGATAATCATTTCAAAGCTGTGAAACAACGTTGAAATGAATATATAATCTATCTTTGTACACGGAGAACCGGCGGAAAAGTACCGACGAAATAACTCGAAACGGATGAAAATACAAGTGAATGCAAGCGTTTACTTTATACATTCCTAACTTGTTTACACGGGACAAATCTATAGGTTATCATACGATTGAATCTTCTTGTCACATAGACTATACGACGGTTGTTAGTACCGAGCTATACTGTCCGATATTTAACAACCTTCGTATAGTTTTCTGTCACGACGAATATCGAACGTATGTTAACCGATAGACGGGGACTAAGTGGCGCTTTGAGTTTCATATATGAGTATCGATGAGAATATGAAAGTTTCATATTATCATCGAGTATCATATATTGGTTTTAACTTGAACATTTAACATGAATAGGTTTTACGTTTACGTTTCATTATTAAGGGTTCGAAATTTCAAGTTTAGGGTAAAATTTTCCTGCGTTTACGGTAAAGTTGTACGTTTACGTTATCATCGAGTATCCTACTGCAATGAACTAGTTCACCCTAAACCCTAACCCTAAATAACCCAAATTAACCTAATTAACCACAATTAACCATAATCGTTACCCCAACACAAATTATCCCTAATTAACCCAAACTTAACCCAAATTAACCAAATTAACCCTAATCAACCCAAACTTAACCCAATTTAACCTAATTAACCCCAATCAACACCCTAACCCTTTCAAATTATCACTAATTAACCAAATTCCTCTAAATAACCCAAATTAACCCCAGCCTCTAACCCTAAAACTGAACCAAACCCTAACCCTAACCCTAATTACCCTAACCCCAACCCCAACCCCAACCATAGCCCCAACCCCAACCGAACCCTAACCCCAACCTCAACCCCAACCGAACCCCAACCCTAACCCCAACCGAACCCTAACCTGAACCCTGAACCCTACCCTAAACTGAACCCGATGCCTAACTCTAACCCTCACCCCCTACCCGAACCCTGAACCCTAGCCCAAACATCATCAAAATTATAAATAATTTGAGATTTACTAACCTGTAGCGGGCGGTGGAGGAGATGACGGAGGAGACCGGTGGTCGACGACGCAATCGGCGACGAGTTGCGGGCGGTGGCGATGAGGAAGTCGATGAGGAAGTTTTGGGAACGATCGAGGAAGGTGGCGGGCCGCGGGCGGAGGGCGGTGGAGACGAGGCGTGGGATCGAGGTGCGTGTGGGGACGATCGAGACGTGGGAGAGTGAGAGAGAGAATTTTTGGGAATGGCGAGGGCTTTTCTGTGGCCTTTTTTTTATTAATAACTCATATATATGCTCCTACGAACTTAACCGTAGGTCATTTGTTTGCGGCCCCGTAGGGCCAAACAACAAATTACGATTTAATATTTTTAAATTAAAACGTAGGACACCGTAAAGACAACCATGGGGACCTACGGACTAATCCGTAGAGGCAATAAAAAGTTGCCCTTACGGATTCCTGTAGCCGTAGGGGCAACCCTATATTGTAGTAGTGTGTGACAGGTTATCATGCATAACACGACATGCGAGATGTGATGGTGTGTCTCAATCACCGAGAATGGAGATTCTCCAGTTGTATGTCATGAGCGTATATAATGATATGTGTAATACATGATCATATTTGAATTTTCTAGGATATGTCACCTATAGAGATGGAGAATTCAAACCGTTGCATAATCTATTTGACTTGATAATATTATAATTTTCGATTTGTTGACAAGTAGTCTTTGATATGATAGTAAATCTTGTCGTTTAGACAGAAACAAGAAATTTGAAATATTTGGTTGTTTGAACGTATTTAAGAAAATTATGAATGTCTAGATGGCATCCAACATTTTCATATCGATGAGAATAAGTTTATTGTTCAATCCCATAAAAGCGTCAAATCCTGATTAGGTATTTTGGAAATGAATTTATCGTGTTTATGTGCAATTAAAGTTTTGGGTTCGAGCGATTAGGTGATTTTACCCCGCTCAGTTAAAGGACCTAAAGAAAAATAACTTGATATTGAAAGGGGTTACATATAAATTAATATTAATTATTATCTCACATTAGGTAGAGCTTTTGTGAACAATTGTTATGGGAGTTTGATTGTTAAATTAAAATTGTCAATCAATTAATTATGAATTAGTTGAGATTGCCAATTAGTTCTCAATGTGAGACCCAATTGGTCTCACCACAAAACCTTAAGGTAGAAGAGTAAATAATAACAAATAAGAGAAAAAAATATTATAACACAATTTGTTGTGATTATATTGAGGAGAGTTTAGTCCACATCGGTAAAATAGGGAAACGATATTGTATTACAACCCTATAAAAGGATGAGTATAGCAGAACATAAATGATGATGAGAAAACGATAATGAAATAAGAGATTTCAAAAGAGAAAATAATTGAAAATTATTTTAAAACTTCTCCTTCTAAAAGAAGGGTTTCTATCGTCTAAGTTTTTGATTTACCTTTTATGCAAGGTGGTGGATTCAATTAGAGTCTTCTGCGCTTGTGGTTGCTACAAGAGATATTCTTTTACTACCAGATATTCAGATCTGCAAAGCAATATATTTTATGATTCATATAGATGAATAATCGGAGTTCATACACACCATTTACTCTGCTTTACGGGTATGATTGTTGGGTTACCTACAACGGCAGCAAGGTTTCGGGAGGCATCATCCATGCCAAGTTAAAAATTTGCCATTATAGATAACCCTAAACCTAGATCTTTAACTAGAGAATCAAAACAAACAAGCATGTTAAACACTTTAACATCTAAAAGTTAGGCATTACAACCTTTGTAGTCCGTTCCTTCACTTCATAAGCTCCGTGTTGAGGTCCCTTCGTTGCGATCATCAAGTACCCGGACTCTAGAGAGGCTCCATGAAGAGAAAGATACAAGCTTGTGATGGAGCTCCTTTTCGGGCCTCCGTCAGATGTTGTCTTCCGTTGATCTCGAGGTGAACTTGGTTGATTGTCCTTCGTTGCATATGGGTCTCAATGGGTTTTGGGAGGAGAAGGTTGGGTGAGGAGGCTTTCGCCGAGTACCTGCAAAGAAGTCCCGAGGTGGTTTGGTACCACCGAGGACCCTCCGACGCTCAAGTTAGTGATGAGATCCGAGCAGAGTAATGGCGTAAAGTGTAAAGAATGGCTTACTTGACCCCTCTGTGATGGGGGTTTATATAGCGGTGGTGACACGCATCAGCGGGCGCGAGAATCTCGCCGGAAGTTACGCTCCCGACGTCACGCCGGCGTAGAGAGCGGATCGCCCATTAATGGGGATCGTGGTGGCGTGGAACGTGGGATGTTGCTGGCGTAGAATCTGTGCATGGCGAGATTCGCGGAGCGGCGGTTACGCCTGCGAGTGGTGGAGTTGGTCGGAGGGCCGAGGGAGACGGCCTCGGCAGGGAGCTCGGGGGCGAGCAGGGAGGCCGAGGAGTCTTGGTCCTATGGCAGCTCGGGGCGAGCTGAATGGCCGAGGAGGCTGATTTTCAGAGGGCTCCAAGGCTGGCCAGTTTGTGCTTGCAGGTCGGGCTCCGGGTGGCCTCGTCGGCCTCTGTGGGCCCATTCCTCTGAGCCCTGGGACACGTCATCTGCCACGTGTCCTGATCTTGGAGGTCGCCAATATCGAGCATTATCATTAGCCCCCCACTCTTGTCCTGACCAGATAGTGGTCGGGCTAGGAGTGGACTGCCGGGCCTCCTAAGGCGAGATCCCTTCTACGGTTTCGTTGGGGCGAGCCTTCGGTCCATTGGTCGTCTTTTCTGCTAGCGAAACGAGGTGGGGTCTCCGCACCTTAAAGGGGGTGTGTCAGTTTGAGCACTATGTGACTGAAGCAATGGTCCATGTGTCGAAGGGCGACTGGCCGGTGTGACGTAAGCGGGCTAACACGTGGGTCGATCGAAGCCGCCGATCGTGAGGAGTCGTTTCGGTGGGAGTTGACGGGCGCCGTTGGATGCGGCGATAAAATGGTGGCGGGGCCCGCCCCAGGGCCCCCAACCTTTCATCTCCTTCCTTCCTTGAGTTGCTATCGCTCGGCGTTCTTCCTATTTCGCGAGACATGGTTCGTTACCATTTTTCGGGCGGCTTGCGCCGGGGGGAAGCAAGTGGCGTGGCCGAGCCCCCGGCTAATTTGCGCCCTCCGCCTGATTCTCCGCCGATGGCTGGGCCGTCCATCTCGTCAGCAGCACCTGGGAGCTTTTCTGGCGGCGGCCGGAGTCGTCAGCCGTCACCCGAGTCTCAGACTAGTGACGGGAGGAAGGGCGAGGGCCGGCCCTTTTCTAAGAGGAAAAGGACGGTTTCTCGCGCGCCGCCGTCGAAGGCCCCCGAAGGGATTCCCGTGCGGGAAGGGGGCTCCGTCTTCACTGTTCCGTCTGGGCTTTCCGTTGCCACTGGTCTGCTCGCCGGGATGGAGGAATCGGCCGGGGGAAGGCTCCCGTGTGGCTCCTTGAGGGATCAATTGGAGGTCATGGCCCAAGGGGCGGTCCAGGTACGAATCCTTCTACGCGCATTCGCCTCGGTATGCCTTTCCTTAGTTTCTCATTGGCTTTCTGTCAGGTTCTTCCGCATTGCGCCCTCACCGTTCGCATGGAGGCCGAGGGAGCGTTCCACGCCCCGAGGCCAGTGGAGGCGTTTCCTTCGGAGGTCGAGATCTTGCAACATGACCTGCGCCGGGAGAGGGATAAGGCTGACGTCGTGGCTGGCCGGGCAGAGGCCGCGGAGCTCGCCAACTCGGCGACTCGGGGTGCCTTTCGCCGTCTGAACGCATCACTCCGGGTCGTTGATAGGAAGCCGGCGGACCTGGCCGGACGCTTTGCGGCACTGGAGAAGGAGAGGGACGCAAGCAGGGGGATGCTGAGTCGGCGCTGCTGAGGGCTCAGGTTGCTGAGGCTCGGGCTAAGAAAGCTGTGGCCGAGTACAAGGCGTCGGATCAGTTTTACGCCGAGCTCGGGGAGTATTCTGCCGTTGCGTGGAATAAGGCTCTGGACGCCGTGAAGGAACAGCTTCCCGAGTTCGACGATGGTGAACTCCACGCTCGGGTCCCGCTTCCGGCGACGAGGTCTCCGGCGAGGGATGACGAGGGGTGCCTGGCGCGCCCTTGGTGGCAAAGTCTTCGGTGGTAGGGCCTTGGGCCGTGACGCCGACGGCGAAGTGGCCGAAGTGAGCCTCCGGGAAGTATGTAGGGCTGGGGCCCCCAGAGTACCCTTTGTAAAGATCTTGATTTTGGCAATAAAAGGAAAAAGGAACCCTTAATTCGTCGGTTTGTGTCCCCCCTTTTTTTCTCTTCTCTTTTTTGTGTGAAGGACGTTCATAGGATGCCCTTGTTTGTATTGTTGTGTTTCTGTGTAAGTTTGGCCATATGTCCGACGATCTCCTGCCGAGTTTGCCAGCCGGCGAAGGCGCCAAGCGCTGCCGTGGAGGTATCCTCGTGTACCCGCTAGGTCGATGGGAGATCGTTCAAATTTGGATGAACCAGCCGTTCTTCCGGGTGTCTCAGATCCTTGAGCGCGGCCACAGGGCAGTCGTCGGGTTGGCCGAGCAGGGTGGTCGTTTTGTTGCCGCTTGGTGAAGGATCCGATCTCTGGCGTCGGGGTTAGGCAACTACCAGCCGCAGTTTTTGACGAGCAGGATAGCTGATCGGTTGCCCCTTGCGAGGGCACTTAATCTTTTAGGACGGTGGTAGGAAGCTACCAGCCATCGACGGTTAGGCAAGGACCCGACCGCTTCGGGGAGGAATTTTGATCCTCAGCGTGTGGCGGGGAGCTGCCCGCTGGGGATAGCTGAGCGAGGGAACCTCGGGCTCGGCCGCCTCTGGGAGGGCTTTCAGATCCTTTAGGACTGGGACCGAGCAGGGTTACTGCCCAGTGCCTCTTAGCGAGGACTTTGTTCCCTGTCGGTTGTGATAGGAAGCTACCAGCCGGGGATAGCCGGGCGAGGACCCGATTGCCTCTGGGAGGACTTTAGCCCTTGGCGCGAGGAAAGCTATAAGGCTGTAGGAAGCCACCAAGGACCCTTGGCCGGGCAGGGTTACTGCCCGGTGCCTCTTAGCGAGGGCTTTTGTCCTGAAAGATAGCCGAGTGAGGGAACCTCTGGCCCCGACTGCCTCTGGGAGGGCTTTTTGATCCCCGGCGTTGTGGCATGGGAGCTGCCCGCAGGGGATAGCCGAGCGAGGGGACCTCTAGCCTCGACTGCCTCTGGGAGGGCTTTTCGATCCCCGGCGTAGTGACAGGGAAGCTGCCCACGGGGATGGCAGAGCGAGGGAACCTCGGGCCTCGACTGCCTCTGGGAGGGCTTTTCGATCCCCGGCGTTGTGGCAGGGAAGCTGCCCGCGGAGGATAGCCGAGCAAGGGAATCTCGGGCTTGGCTGCCTCTGAGAGGGCTTTCGGTTCCTGGCACCGTGGCAGAGGAGCTGCCCGCTGGAGATAGCCGAGCGAGGGAACCTCGGGCCCGACCATCTCCGGGGGACCCTTCTCGTTGTACAGGGGGGACCCTACCGGGAAAGAAGGTTCGAAAGTTTCTTTATTCGCATGGATAGGAATTTTAGACAACGCTATACATCATCATTTCAAAGGGAGATTTTGAGCGGTGGCCGGGGCACGGAGTTTTGCTAGTTTTGACTTTATAGGTATAGCTTGAGTTTCTCCGCGTTGTAAGGCCGAGGTAGCTTCCGTCCGTCCACATCTTGCAGGCGGTAGGCTCCGCTGGGGAGCGCTTCGTAGACGAGGAAGGGACCCTCCCACTTTAGGGAGAACTTGTGAAGCCTGCCTTGGTCGAGGAACTCGCTCCGCCGCAGGACTAGGTCCCCGGCCTTGAAGGATCGGTGCTTTACCCGAGCGTTATAGTACCGGGCCGTTTGCTGTTGGTAGGCGGCGGCTCTGATCTGGGCCCGATCCCTTTTCTCCAACAATACGTCGAGGTTGGTTCGTAGTGCCATGGTGTTTGATTCATCGTCAAAGTGCTCGACTCGGTGGTTGGGTAGCCCGATCTCTGCTGGGACCATTGCTTCGGTCCCGTAGCAGAGGCTGAAAGGGGTCTCCTTGGTAGGAGTCTTTTTTGATGTGCGCAGGGCCCATAAGACCCGGGGTAGTTCCTCGACCCAACTGCCTTGCCTCCCTTCCAGGCGGGTTCGGAGGCCCCTGAGGATGTCCCGGTTAGCGACCTCGGCCTGCCCGTTACATTGGGGGTGTGCGACCGCGGCAAACTTCATGAGGATGTGGTATTCTTTGCAGAAGTCCCTTACTTTCTCGTTCTCGAAGTTCGTCCCGTGGTCGGTGATGATGCACCTTGGGATCCCGAACCGGTGAATCAGGCTGTTTTGGAGGAACTTAATGGTTGTGGCGGCGTCCGGTTTCCTGATGGGAACGGCCTCAATCCATTTGGTGAAATAGTCCACCGCGACGAGGACGTACTTATGTCCGCCAGTCCCTGTGGGAAACTGGCCGATCATATCCAATCCCCATTGGGTGAATGGCTACGGGGACGCCAGGGCCGTTAGCTTGGTAGCCGGGAGGCGGGGGATACTGCCGTGGAGTTGGCAGCTCTTACACCTCCTGACCAGTTTCAGGGCATCTTCGTGCATGGTGGGCCAATAGTACCCCTGAAGTAGTGCCTTTTGGGTCAAGGTTCGAGCCCCCTGGTGTGCGCCGCCCCCCTTCATGGATTTCCCGCAGGACGTAGTCGGCCTTATGGTGGTCAACGCACCGGAGCAGGGGCTGAGTGAAGGCCTTCTTGTAGAGGTTCCCGTTGCTCCAGACGAAGTGGGTGGCTCTGGCCCGGAGGCGGCGGGCGACTGCCCTGTCTTCCGGGAGCGTGCCGTATTTCAGGAATTCCACGAGGGGCTTCCTCCAATCTGGGTCATTCTCCTGTGTTGTGTACACTTGGAGCGTCGCCGCCTCGTCTTCAACGCTGGGTCGGGCCAAGGTTTCGAAGAGTATTGAGCACCTGTTGCTGGCTGAGTATGATGAAGCCAACTTGCTCAGGGCGTCTGCTTGAGTATTCATTTGTCTGGGTATTTGTTCCACCTGGATTTCGTCGAAGTTTCTTCGGAGCTTTCTCACCTCGTCTAGGTATTTCATCATTAGGGGCTCCCGAGCCTCGAAGCGGCCGGTTACTTGGCCGACGACCAGGGCCGAGTCGCTGCAGACCCGGACGACCTTCAGCCCCAGCCCGACGGCCATGCGCAGTCCGGCTAGGAGGGCTTCGTACTCCGCTGCGTTGTTTGATGCTTTGAAACCGAGCCTCAAGGAATACTCCATCTCGGCTTCGTTCGGGCCTCGGATAATGAGGCCGGCACCGCAACCTTCCTCGGTAGAAGACCCGTCAACATAGATGATCCACTCCAAGGCCGATCTACGGCTTTCCTGGTCGGGATGTCGGGCTGCGAGGGGCGGTGCGGGATCCAGCTTCCTGCTGGGGATGGTGCATTCGACGACGAAATCGGCCAGGGCCTGTGCCTTGATGGCTTGCCTCGGGCGATACCTTATGTCGAATTGAGACAGCTCCCATCTCCATTTCTCTAGGTGGCCAGAGGATTCTGGCGATGCCAGGATAGCCCCCAATGGGTGCTCAGTGAGGACGATGATGGTGTGTGCCTGGAAGTAGTGCCGCAGCTTCCGCGAGGTTACCACGAGGGTGCGGACGATCTTCTCTATGGCGGGGTATCTCGTCTCCGTGTCTTTGAATACATGGCTCACATAATACACTGGCCTCTGCACCCCATCGGCCTCTCGGACGAGCACCGACCCTGCTGCTTGGTCGGATACCGCCAGGTACAGCGACAGCTCGTCCCCTTCCACGGGCCGAGTGAGTGGGGGTGGCGTTGCGAGGTGCCTCTTCAGTTGGTCGAAGGCGGCTTGGCAATCCTCCGACCACTAGAACCTTGGGATTTTCCTCAGCGCCTTGAAGAACGGGAGGCACTTCTCCCCCGACCTGGACATGAAATGGCTCAGAGCGGCGATTCGCCCTGTGAGCCGCATGATTTCGACGTTGGTCCGGGGTGCAGTCATGTTCAGGATGGCGTCGATCTTCTCCGGGTTAGCTTCAATCCCGCGGTGAGTGACCATGAACCCGAGGAATTTCCCTCCGGTCACCCCGAATGTGCACTTGGCGGGGTTCAGCTTCATGTTGAACTTGCGGAGCACCTTGAACGCCTCGCCCAGGTCCTTGACATGGTCGGCCGATGAGACGGACTTGACGAGCATGTCGTCGACGTAGACCTCCATGTTTCTACCGATCTGTGGCTTGAACATGTGGTTGACCAGCCTCTGGTATGTGGCCCCGGCATTCTTGAGGCCGAATGGCATCACCCTGTAACAGTACACCCCCCGGTCCGTCGTGAATGCGGTCATGTCTTCGTCGTCAGGGTTTATGCGGATTTGGTTGTAGCCGGAGAAAGCGTCCATAAAGCTCAGGAGCTCGTTCCCGGCCGAGCTGTCGACGAGCTGGTCTATGCGGGGAAGCAGGAAGTTGTCCTTGGGGCAGGCCTTGTTGAGGTCGGTGAAGTCGACGCACATACGCCACTTCCCACTCGATTTCTTGACCAGGACCCCGTTGGCCAGCCATTCCGAGTAGGGCACGTTCCTGATGAAGTTGGCGACGAGGAGTCGGTCAACTTCTTCCTCGATGGCCTCTTGTTTGACCGGGGCGAAGCTTCTCTTTTTCTGCCTGACGGGTCGGGCCGCAGGATCAACCCCGAGCTTGTGGGAGATGATTTTGGGGTCGATCCCAGGCATGTCGGCTGGGGCCCAGGCGAAGACGTCGGAATTGCTCCGTAGGAACTCGGTCAGGTCATCCCGCTGGGTTCTCATCAGGAGTGACCCGACCTGGACGGTCTTCCCTGGGTCTCCTTCCGCTAAGGGCACCTCGGTCAGTGGCTTGATCGGTGCCCCACGGACCTCCTTCCGCTCGTCCCTGGTGTCTAGGGACCCTTCCATTTCATCGCATGCATCGGCGCTATCAGCGTGCTGCTCGGGGGAAGATGCCTCTGCCAGACCCACCTCCACGAGCCGTTGGCTCCCGTAGGCCCTGCCCACCCCACCTTGGTCGAGGGGGAATTTTATCGCCAGGTGGTATGTCGAGATCTGGGCCTGGAGGGAGTTCAGAGTCGGCCGGCCGAGGAGGACGTTGTATGCCGAGGGGACCCTAGCTACAATAAAGTCTACCGGCAGCGTGCACGTGTGGCTGGGCTCCCCGATCGTGAACTGCAGGGTGACCACCCCTTGCGCCGGGATGGAGTGGTTGGTGAATCCCGAGAGGACGTGGGAGGTTGGCCTCAAGTCCGCTGGTGCCAGCCTCATCCGCAGAAAGCAGTCGTGGAAGAGGATGTCCGCCGAGCTACCTGAATCGATGAGTATTTGGTGGACCTCGTATCGGTGAATTTGCGCTACGATCACCAGTGGGTCGCTGTGGGGCATAGATATGCCATGGAGATCCTCGTCGCCAAAGGTGATGGGCTCCCGGCCATTAGCTCTTTTGGTCGGGCGGCTGCCGGAGAGTGTGGGGTGGCAGCCTGTGGGGAGGCCGACGACCTCGGGAGAGGGTCTGCCCGCGCCCCCGTTGCGAGGGGAGCGGTAGCGGGCGTTTGGATCCTTAGGGGAGTCGGTTGCCATGCGGGCGGAGATCGGAAGGCCAACTTTGTATTTTGGGGAGTTATTTTTCCCACAGACGGTGCCAACTGATGGAGCTCCTTTTCGGGCCTCCGTCAGATGTTGTCTTCCGTTGATCTCGAGGTGAACTTGGTTGATTGTCCTTCGTTGCGTATGGGTCTTAATGGGTTTTGGGACGAGAAGATTGGGTGAGGAGGCTGTCGCCGAGTACCTGCAAAGAAGTCCCGAGGTGGTTTGGTACCACCGAGGACCCTCCGACGCTCAAGTTAGTGATGAGATCCGAGCAGAGTAACGGCGTAAAGTATAAAGAATGGCTTACTTGACCCCTTTGTGATGGGGGTTTATATAGCGGTGGTGACACGCATCAACGGGTGCGAGAATTTCGCCGGCAGTTACACTCCCGACGTCACGCCGGCGTAGAGAGCGGATCGCCCATTAATGGGGATCGTGGTGGCGCGGAACGTGGGATGTTGCTGGCGTAGAATCTGCGCATGGCGAGATTCGCGGAGTGGCAGTTACGCCTGCGAGTGGTGGAGTTGGTCGGAGGGCCGAGGGAGACGGCCTCGGCAGGGAGCTCGGGGGCGAGCAGGGAGGCCGAGGAGTCTTGGTCCTATGGCGGCTCGGGGCGAGCTGAATTGCTGAGGAGGCTGATTTTCAGAGGGCCCCGAGGCGGGCCAGTTTGTGCTTGCAGGTCGGGCTCCGGGTGGCCTCATCGGCCCCTGCGGGCCCATTTCTCTGAGCCCTGGGACACGTCATCTGCCACGTGTCCTGATCTTGGAGGTCGCCAATATCGAGCATTATCAGCTTGCTTCCAATTTTCAACTACTAAGATGATCTACCTTGAAGAAACTCAAACCCAAGCTCTTGCTTCACTAATCAAGTATTTGTAAAGCAAATGCCCTAATCTAAGTGGCAAGAATAGATGAGGATGATGAAGTAGGAATTTGGCTCTCTTTTGTATTCAATTTCTCACTCATTATCATCACTAATGAAAAAGCTAGTGAAGCTTTTCATCAAGAAGAAAGAAGAAGAACATGTAATCCTTTTGTGATGAATAATGAAAAATCATTGTTATGGTTACAAATCAACCATGTGTTAAGAATGAAGGCTTAACCCTTGTAGAGAGTAAACTAGGGTAAAGGGTTTGGGTTGGGTTAAAGAAATATCTACTCAAAAATATCAAGCTAGATGACAAAAAGGCAAAGTTTTATGAAGCTTCATGAAAGCTTCATCCAAGCTTAACCCTAATCCAAACCCTAACCATGTTTAAACTCTACAAAGTATGTTGCATTTGTAACCCTAACTTGTTACAATATTATATATCACATATACAATATTTATTGTAACAAAATAAAACAATACATTTAACATATATCACATATATATCAATGTATTATCCAAGTGAGAAAAAGAATCTTTGAGTGAGCTTATATTAGTTAATGTAATGTAATATATCAAATATATAATTATATATTAAATTATCGAATCAACACTTGATCCGATAATCCGGCTATTTCATAAATAACCGACTAATATAATCTGTATCAGTTCATCGAATCAACATTTGATTCGATGACCCGGCTATATCACATATACCCGGCCGATATCACATATCACGAGAATCTAATACGGTATCGCATACACGTATTATTCTCGGTCCCGCACATATCACATATGTGCTCCTACTCCATTTTGCCTGAGCCAGAAAACCTCTGTGTAGGACTCTAAAGAATCGTCAATACGCCGGCAGTAGGTGATGATCATATCAAACACCCACAAGCTGCAAGCGGTCAGCTAAAAGTAACAGCCACCCAGGTATTGAGCGATCAGAAAATCAACAACTAAGCCTGTACATTCTCCTGCGAATCCAATCAGTAACACTCCCATACATTCCGGTCTCTTCGTCTGATATGTCGCATATCTCGCCTAGGGGTGGTGAACGTCAGACCCCAGTAGCTTGATAAGTCGTGTCGATATGAGGTCCATAACAGTTTGAGAAACTACTGATAACACTTACCAGTAAATCTCAGCAACCCTGGCCAGGGATTTCCATTTATAGCTAATCGAACCCAGCGCAACAGCAACTCCCAATACCGGGAGAGACGAAACCTCTCCTATCGCTCATTGCCTCCATGTGATTCGGGACTGTACCCAAAAGCCACCGTTTTGCACGCCCTCTTGGACGTGGTATGATGGAAATCAAAGCACAGTGGGAATCACACAAGACTCTATGACGATCTCGGGTCTACAGACTAACCTGTACCGGTGTCACCAGAGAACTGCCATCTGACGTGAGGTATAATACCATCTGGGAGTTCTCGGCGAGTCCGTCCAGTGTACCTAGTCTCCACTGAGCACCCGTATACATTCTCTGATGTCAAACACCAATGGATATGGGATCATCCATCGCCCATCTACATGGGTCGAGAATCTATACGCTAGTCTACTCTTGTATATCGATGCCCTGTCTCGATACACCTACGACTAGGAACATTTGAAGGATGTACTTAGCGACTACACTGTCCCCACTAGTATGATTTGCATCATAGTCCTGGTAGTCAAGTACTCATCCTAAGGGCTTTATCAACATGTAACATAGAGACAATCAGAGTACATGTTAAGATAAAGAGCAACCAGATAGCATACTATCATGTCGAGTAAGAAAGTCCTCCCTATATATGTCCAAGCATCCACTACAATATATATCGTATGTACAGTAATGGCCTCTAGGGCATACATATCACTAACAATCTCCCACTTGCACTAGGGCCATCTGTTGTGGTATCGCATACCCAACAATCAGTTGTGGTTGAAGTATCTCATACTCAACCATCCCATAAAAGTCTCCACTGGGAAATAGGCCTTTGTGAGTGGATTCGCGCTGTTGTTCTCTGTGTCTACTCTTCTAATCTCGATCTCCCTAGAAATCAACCATCTCCATGATTAGGTGATACTGCCTAAGAATATGTCTGGATCTCTGATGGGACGGGGGTTCCCAGGCATAAGCCGCAACTCCATTGTCACACAATGGTAGGAACGAAGTTCATCTCATGAACTTATATATATCCAGACTGCCTCTTTGGTAGCATCTTTGTTAACGATGTATCTTGCCTTTAATCATCTAGTATGTCACGGTATCTAGCTTGGAACTCTTCCAATATACCGTCCCTCCACTGAGGGTGAAGACAATGCCTGTGACTGACATTCAGCCGTCCTTATCACCCTGGAACCTTTCCAGTGATTCTCCCCAGGATCGATTGATACCATCTCACTATACCTAGTGAGAATACTAACATCCAATTAGATTTATCTCATAGATCCAAAACTCAGGATTTAGGAGGTATCATTTAGATCCTATTTGGAGAATCAGTGTGATAAGTGGAGATTGACAGAGCGTAGTATAGGAAAATCCTTTCTTATCAAGAGTATATCATCCACGTACAATACGAGGATCATTACCATACTCCCTACTACCTTTTTGAATATACAAGGTTCATCTACCATTTTGATGAAGTCAAACTTTTTGACTAACACATCAAAACAGATGTTCCAACTCCGCGATGCCTGCTTTAACTCATAAAGCAACTTACACACATTTCCGCTGCTCCCACTGTCTACGAAGCTCTCTGGCTGTGTACTTATAGACGCTCTCTTTTAAATCACTATTTAGAAAAGCAGTCATGACACCCAACCGCCAGAAATCGTAGTCATGGTATGTAGCAATAGCAAGTAAGATCTGGATGGACTTAAGCATAGCTTTGAAAGTCTCAACTTTTCCATGTACACCAAGTAATCTTCTCAAGATATACTTGCTCCTGATGGGGATTTAACCCTTCAGATAAAGCAACCAAAGTCCATACTTTGTTGGTGTATATGGATTCCATCTCAGATTGCTAAGCATCCAGCCATACTCACAGAGTCCCCACTCTTGATGGCCTGCTCGAAACTAGTTGGGTCATCATCTCATGATGCAATCCTCGCTCGCACTGTCATAGAGAAAACCGAAGTATCTCTCAGGTGGGTGAGGAACCCTACTAGATCGGCGGAGAAGCTAAGATTCGTTGGAAACTATTGAATCCTCCGGATTTACCAAATCATCAGCTGCATTTTGTATAGCTGGAACTCCTTCCAGTTCTACCTCATGACCACTAATTTCTTCACAAGAAATTCCCTTTCTCAAAGGTAGCATGCTGAGAAACAAACCACCTTTTGCTCCTCAGTGTGGTAGAAGATATTCCCTTGTGAATGCTTGGGATATCCAACAAACTTCCACAGAACTGACCTTGCCTCGAGCTTGTCCGGATTTTGCTTTTGATATAGGCCGGACAACCCTAAATCTTAACATCTTTAAGAGATGGGCTCTTCCCATACCATATCACATATGGAGTGGTAGGCACCTGATTTGATTGGAACCCTATTCAATAGGTATGCAGCTTCACAAGTGCATAACACCCAAAAGGAAATAGGCAACTCAGTAGTACTCTTCATAGAGCACACCATATCACATAGGGTGCGATTGCTCCGCCCCGATACACCGACGTGCTGTGGTGTATACGGAGGAGTAATGTTGAGAGAGAATCTCATTCTCCTTTAGAATAGTCTAGAAATTCCGTGCTCAAGTATTCTCCTCCTTGATCACATCAAAGGACATAATATTTATACCCATTTTGGTTTTTACTTCTGACTTATATTCATTGAATTTCTCAAAAGATTCAGAATTGTGTTTCAACAGGAACATATGACCGAATCTTGAGAGATGATCAGTGAATGTAATGAAGTACAAAGAACCGGTCCTGGCATGTGTAGACAGGGGACCTTACATACATCATCATGTATCAATCCCAAGAGTTCATCAACTCTTTCTCTGTTTCCAATAAACGGAGCTGTGGTCATCTTATCTTTGTGACATGACTGGCAAGTTTCATAAGATGTAAATTCAAACAGATTTAAATATGCATCTCTATGTAACTTAGCTAGTCGGGTCACATTGATATGACCTAGTCTACAATACCTCAAGAAGGATTTGTTCATTTCTGAACTCTTCCTCTTGTGTGTATTTTGTATGTTAAGAACTGTGATTTGATTTAGAACGTCTATGCTTTTAGATAACGTGCCTGAACCGATCAACTCTTGATATAGGAAATGTTCAAAACATTATCCAACATTACAAAATTATATCCTTCTTTACTAATAAAGAGACCGATATGATGTTGTATATCAGGTTCGGTATCTAATAACATTCGTTCAGAATCAATGTATTTGTTAATACAGGGTGATAACTGCCAACAAGCTTGGCTGCAACACTTGCACCATTTTTAACTCTTAAAACTTATCACCCTTTCTCAGTTCTCTAGCTATCTGTAACCCATGTAACAGATTACATTTGCGGGATCCTGATCCGGTATCTCATACCCAGGACGTAAAGGATACTGAGAAACAGTTCTCAGTAATGAACACACCTGAAGAAAATGCATCAGCATGCACTTACTTCGTTTGGGCGGCATGGGAATTCTGGTAATCCCCTATTTCCTGCTCGGTCTTATAAAAATTATAAGTTGGAGCGGGACCAACGTTCCCTAGCGCAGTATAACAAGCGGGTTCGGTCAATACATCCGTATTATTATCTTGATTAAGGCGTGACATGGTCGCTACCTGGAGAGAGAGAGAGAAGAAAACACTAAGCGTATGCTCTTGCAAGATTAGATTGGTTATTAATATATCTAATCAGGATGTCTCCCACTGTTTTAGTCAAATCTTCCTTCAAACCCTAAAAGGAAAGACTAGCCGGGATTAATTACACCCTACAAGTTCGCCAATCTTTCGGACAGGCCAGTGTTGGTACTTTGAGGGAGGTTCCCCGTGCTTTCGCACGGACCTAATTAAAATAAACCTCGCTTTCCCAGGGGCGTAACCCCATTAACACCTTTCTAGACACCTACTTGATCGGCTAATTGTAATGTGTAAAACTCTCCCAGGAGTAACTCTTACTTGCAGCGGGTATCGGGATCCAACTATCTCATAGAAGGTATGCAATCTCATTGCAAATTTCAACACTTGAAATTCCCAATAATATTTTACCCCTAGCATCTTATGATCTTGACGAAAGCCAACAAACCATAGGCTGCTAGTCAAGTTCAACCCGCCATTTCCCGATTGAATTAAACCCACCCGCATGGCCCTTGACGAAAGCCAACAAAGTCGCACGACTATCCTAACTCAATCGCATCATATGCTTATACAGATAAGCATAAATAGCTACCGCACACTACGTCTTGACGAAAGCCAACAAACGTAGCACGAATACTATGAAATACTTATCTGAAATGACGGAGGGCTACGACAGGTTTTTAAGAAAACCCTTTGCATAATGAACTTGATATCGTTGCAGAATCAAATGATTTAAATGGAGTGTTTTTGAGGATTTTACTAGTTTTGCTAAAGAGGTCACTCCCGGTGAAGGGATCGTCGGCTCTTTCCTTATCGAATAAGGTGCATGATATTTCACAAATACCACTGTGCAAAGCAAAAACTATAGAAGCAATCAAAAGACAAACCAAGGGTTGTAGCATCTGCCAGTTATTGCTAAAGATGTCACTCCCGGTGAAGGGATCTCGGCTCTTTCCTTATCGAATAAGGTGCTGGATGTTCTACAAGGAACACCGCTATGCAAAGCAAGAACTAGAGCTACCTGTTTTTGAAAATTCGATTCCACAACATTTTTAGGTTTCTTTTAGTTTCATTAATCTCATTAATGAAGTCCCATTTTATTATGCTTCACAAGCATCAGATATGAAACGAAATCAACAATATATAATATATATCACATATATATAATATAAGCATTCGTCTCAGGCAGTAATATGATCTCATCACAGAACATTGCAGCAGAAGAAACATATGAAATATTAGATATACTAGGAGATCCGTGTTTTAATGCGAGCCTGTATAAAACACGGATTCCACGGTCGCGATGAATAGCCAATCCCACACCCCTAGACCCCTACGAGAGCGGCAAGCAACCCTACCAATTCTAGAGTTAGGACACCTGGTCTCGACTCCTCGAGATGGTCTCCCACCGGACCCTACAACCCGGTTACTTGTGCTCCCCGCCTTGGGTCTATCCTAATGCGGAAAAGTAAATAATATACAATGGCGACATCATTCTCAACCCGGAAGTGCCCCAATAAAAGAATATTACATACAATGAATTTTACATGAATGAAAATAAAAAACTCTCATCTCACATAAAACCCCCGGCTATTCAAAACACGACGATCCAATATAACATATCACAGCAACACATAACATCACATGTCATCAACGTAAGTAAATATGCGTATCCCAATTGTCATTGATGTATAGCAACGAAACCGGCGATACACCACATATTACACTTACGGTCGCAGAAAAGAAAGTGTAAAACTACAACAGTTGGAATCCGTAACCTTTTTAGACATCTCATGCCTAACCAAATGAATTCCTTAGATATCGCATGCCTAACAATTATAAACCCCGCATTTTAGTCTCAATATCGAAAGCACTTTTCAATATCAAGTCGGGCAACTCAACAAAATTCCCGACATCATGATCGAATGCTCGTCGGAAACTTTAGTAGACGGCCGCACCCCCGATGCCGTCGACGAAGTGCACTAAAGCGGAACACCGCTGCCGCGAGCACCCGAACGGATGCTTTTGGCGACGGGGTTCTCCTACAGTCACTTGGTCGGGGTTATGGGACGTGGCTATCTATTAAGTTTACCCGGCGAGCATCCGCGTACGCTACGTGATTGCAACGGACTTTTGATCGCATCAAAATCCCGTGGCAACTGATCAACTGAGACTAAAGTGCTAGATTTATAACATTCAAATTAGTTATCTCATAACTACATGTGGATTCCAAATATTGTATCACATTACAGAAAAAGTTAGACGATATTAAACATTTCGATCGAATCAACAAACACCCAAAATTTCCCTTTTTGCTCAACACCTGAACTTAGTTTAAAAAGCATCCATCATATGCCACAGTACCAATGGTCCAGCCGTAGAAGGGTCAAACCAACGCCTCACATGTGGCAACGCCGTACTGCCAAAACCCTAAGGTTTAGAGGAGGTTTAGACGGTCACATAATCGAGTTAAGGTTTGTGTTCTTCTAGAGGGTCCACCGCGTTACTTGCACGACTGTGAATATTCTTTAACTAAGGAAAAATCCAACACTTGGAAATTCTCCGGCAGGGGAAAAAGTGAGTTATTGATATCCGTTCGAACTTTTTAACACTGTCTAAACAATCATGAAACCAAGCTAGAATTGCGAATACGAAACACTCCGAATTTATAATGCAGTAAATTAACATCACATGTAATTTTAGCAAAAATAAACAACACCAAAAGTACCAAACCCCGGAGACTTGAAGCACACCACAAAACCCAAACCTCAAACCCTTTCAAAAACTGGGGTCGCCGGAATTTGGGCCTTGGTCGCCGGCTCAGGTCCGAGAAGGGGGGTGGGTTTTGTGCTATGTTCATCATGTATCCTATACATGCAACTGTTGAAAAATTTTAGAGCTCAATTTAAATTCGACAGAAAGTGGGGTTTCGCATCGGGTGTTTCGGAGTTGTTTCGGTTTCGTAGTCCTGCACTTATCCGTCTAATTCTCTAGGTAGGCTCTAATACCACTGTTGGGTTACCTACAACGGCAACAAGGTTTCGGGAGATATCATCCATGCTAAGTTAAAATTTTGCCATTATAGATAACCTTAAACCTAGATCTTTAACTAGATAATCAAAACAAACAAGCATGTTAAACACTTTAACATCTAAGAGTTAGAGATTACAACCTTTGTAGTCCGTTCCTTCGCTTCATAAGCTCCGTGTTGAGGTCCCTTCGCTGCGATCATCAAGTACCCGGACTCTAGAGAGGCTCCATGAAGAGAAAAATGCAAGCTTGCTTCCAATCTTCAACTACTAAGATGATCTACCTTGAAGAAACTCAAACCCAAGCTCTTGCTTCACTAATCAAGTATTAGTAAAGCAAACACCCTAATCTAAGTGGTAAGAATAGATGAGGATGATGAAGTAGGAATTTGGCTCTCTTTTGTTTTCAATTTCTCACTCATTATCATCACTAATGAAAAAGCTAGTGAAGCTTTTCATCAAGAAGAAAGAAGAAGAAGATGTAATCCTTTTGTGATGAATAATGAAAAATCATTGTTACGGTTACAAATCAACCATGGGTTAAGAATGAAGGGTTAACCCTTGTAAAGAGTAAACTAGGGTAAAGGGTTTGGGTTGGGTTAAAGAAATATCTACTCAAAAATATCAAGCTAGATAACAAAAAGGCAAAACTTCATGAAAGCTTCATCCAAGCTTAACCCTAATCCAAACCCTAACCATGTTTAAACTCTACAAAGTATGTTGCATTTGTAACCCTAACTTATTATAATATTATATATCACATATACAATATTTATTATAACAAAATAAAACAATACATTTAACATATATCACATATATATCAATGTATTATCCAAGTGAGAAAAAGAATCTTTAAGTGAGCTTATATTAGTTAATGTAATGTAATATATCAAATATATAATTATACATTAAATTATCGAATCAACACTTGATCCGATAATCCGGCTATTTCACAAATAACCGACTAATATAATCTGTATCAGTTTATCGAATCAACACTTGATTCGATGACCTGGCTATATCACATATACCCGGCCGATATTATATATCGCGAGAATCTAATATGGTATCACATACACGTATTATTCTCGGTCCCGCACATATCACATATGTGCTCCTACTCCGTTTTACCTGAGCCAGGAAACCTCTATGTAGGACTCTAAAGAATCGTCAATACGCCGGCAGTAGGTGATGATCATATCAAACACCCACAAGCTGCAAGCGGTCATCTAAACGTAACAGCCACCCAGGTATTGAGCGATCAGAAGATCAACAAGCAAGCCTGTACATTCTCCTGCGAATCCAATCAGTAACACTTCCATACAGTCCGGTCTCTTCGTCTGATATGTCGCATATCTCGCCTAGGGGTGGTAAACGTCAGACCCTAGTAGCTTGATAAGTCGTGTCGATATGAGGTCCATAACAGTTTGAGAAACTACTGATAACACTTACCAGTAAATCTCAGCAACCCTGACCAGGGATTTCCAGTTATATCCAATCGAACACAGCGCAACATCAACTCCCAATACCGGGAGAGACGAAACCCCTCCTATCGCTTATTGCCTCCATGTGATTCGAGACTGTACCCAAAATCCACCGTTTTGCACGCCCTCTTGGACGTGGTATGATGGAAATCAAAGCACAGTGGGAATCACACAAGACTCTATGACGATCTCGGGTTTACAGACTAACCTGTACCAGTGTCACCAAAGAACTGCCATCTGACGTGAGGTATAATACTATTTGGGAGTTCTCGGCGAGTCCGTCCAGTGTACCTAGTCTCCACTGAGCACCCGTATACATTCTCTGATGTCAAACACTAATGGATATGGGATCATCCATCGCCCATCTACATGGGTCGAGAAGCTATACGCTAGTCTATTCTGGTATATCGATGCCCTGTCTCGATACACCTAAGACTAGGAATATTTGAAGGATGTACTTAGCGACTACACCGTCCCCACTAGTATGCTCTGCATCATAGTCCTGGTAGTCAAGTACTCATCCTAAAGGCTTTATCAACATATAATATAGAGACAATCAGAGTACATGTTAAGATAAAAAGCAACCAGATAGCATACTATCATGTCGAGCAAGAAAGTTCTCCCTATATATGTCCAAGCATCCACTACAATATACATCGTATATACAGTAATGGCCTCTAGGGCATACATATCACTAACAATGATTTTCTTCAAATCTATGTTAGAATATACAATATTATGTTCCCTCAACCCCTATCTTAATTCCGGAGTTTTGATGCAATGAAAAGAACTTTAAAATAGTATCAAAGCAATCCAAGTTTGATTTCCACTGGCACGTATAAAATACGGATTTACTTGAATTAAAAATGTCGCTACGCAAAAGCCCGTTCTGGCCCAAACAACCGAGCGTGTGTTAGAATATAAAATATTATATATTTTCAATTCTATTCTTAAGTCCAGAGAGTTGTGATATAGCAGAAGGTACGTTTCATAATCTCATTTGGCTGGTCCTAACCCTAACCTCACATTATTTAGAAAATGATATATAATATTTGTTTAGTTTTAATTTTAAAAAATAAACCTTGGTGCTATCAATGGATAATGCACACATACCTGTCACTTCGCCTTTCATTCATCAACTTGGCCCCAAAAAAAAACATCAATAATGTATGAAGCCACCAACCAACAACTCTTTACAGCAAATTGATATATTATATACTATATTTCCAAGCACATGCATGCATCTAACTCATCTTGAACAGTCTTTTCCAATACATGCTTCTTGTCGATTAATCTATTTTCAAATATGTCCAACTACTCTCCTATATATAAGCATTTTAACTCCTAGTAATTCTTGGTATTCTTTGCTTGTTCAACTAATTATGTCTAGTTTATTAATTATTATTGGTAGTGTATGATTAGTCCACGACATCAATTAGTCAAATTAGTACAAAAACGTGGGAGTTTGATAATTTATGATAGTGAAAGGCGGTAATTTTTAAAATATTTATTTAAAGAATATATACATAAAAATATTTTTTCATCCTGATAATTCCGGTTGTGTGTTTATGCAATCTTTCAGCAACTCAAATATAGAGCAAGATTGATGATTTTTGTAAGAGGCCTTGGAACGAAAATTAAAAGAAAAAATTTCTATAGCTGAAGACGGTTTGCTGGTGCTCAAATTTGGATTTTCTTCCATAAATAACCTTATTTAGTTAATTAAATCCCTAAATAATCTTAAACCCACCCCAACATAACTCTGGGCCTAAACAGCGTGGCTGTTGGGCGCTACGTCAGATCAAAAACGCTATGTGGGTTGGCGTTTTCCTTTTCTTGGAAACACTATCCCACGCAGTGTTTTTGCCCCCACCTACAACAATGACGTTTTTGCTTGCTTTAGGTGCCCCCACCCTTACGATAGCGTTTTAGGCAAACACGCTATCACAGATAGCGTTTTTGCCTAAGCAAAAACACTATCTGTGATAACGTTTTTGCCTGGGAGTTTTTAGACTCCTAAGCAAAAACGCTATATGTGATAAAGAGTTTCTGCCAAGAGCAAAATCGCTATATGTGATAAAGAGTTTCTGCCAAGAGCAAAATCTTCCACTTCTACTTCCAGTTTTTCCTAGAGCTCTCCTCCAACTAAAATCCTTCGGGGCCTCACTCTCTCCTCCAACTAAAATCCTTCGGGGCCTCACTTTTACTTTCAGTGAGCTCATGCCTTTTGCCCCTGCCCCAGTTGTTTCTTTCTTCGACGAATTAAATAAAATCCTTTTTTTAAGTTTAGATTCAAAATTTATTTTTCCCATGGACAGTTTATAATGCATTTTAATAACCGATAAATTCTAAAATACAACGGACATCATTTCCTTTATAAATATTAATCTATTTGCATAAATACATAATAATCTCCATTCCGGAGTAATACAAGCCACACTCGGCTCCAAAAAAAATATATCACCTCGAAGGATAGACCCACAAAATTAAAAATATATTACCTACAGTATAAGCACACAACCACATAAACTAGAGACTAAGAAAATATATTGTGAATACTACAAAGTTCATAAATAATATATCATACAACTTCAAATCACTACTACAAAGAAGGGTTGCCCCTACGGATATATACGTAGGGGCGAAAAAATACCCCGTAGGTGCAAAGGCCGCAGGTGCAAGTTGAGATCCTGAACTTGTCCCTACGGTCAAATTGTTGCCCCTACGGATATACGTGTAGGTCCTTGTGCCCCTACGGATAAAGCCGTAGGGTATAAGATTTTATATAATTTACGGTTTATTTTAATAAATTACTTGGACCTACGGATATATCCGTAGGGGCATGTACTAACCCCTACGGATATATGCGTAGGTACGTTTCCGTAGGGGCACAAATTCATAATTCCTGATATTTTGCCCCTACGGATAACGCCGTAGGGGAGAGTCAGTTGCCCCTACGGTTATATTCGTAGGGGCTTTCCCAACCCCCTGCAACTGTGATCTGGGGGAAATATCAGTTACTGCTGATATTTTGCCCCTACGGACATATCCGTAGGGGTAACATGTGTGCCTACGGATTAATCCGTAGGTACAGATTGTCTGTAATTTTTTTTAAAAAATGGGCTGCTTGATTTTTTCCCGCCCTGTGCACAATAATATATACATCAATCAAATCATATATTGCAGTATTCATAATCACATCTCACGCATATATATAATATACAAAAGAAACATAAAAACTGAATATGATATAAATACAAACCAATATCAATATCGTTTCAAAATGTAGTACAATGTGTATGATATAAATAAATACATGTTTCAAAAAAAAAAGAACCAAAAATCTACCCTAGCTCGGTCCAGCTCCACCTCTGAATAACGATAGAATAACGCGCGCCTGCTCCTCGGTCAATAAACTCCGCAATTCGTCGCGAGCGGGAGTCTGAGCGGCATGTGGAGCCGGCGATGTGGTCTGCGCAGCCGCCGTCGAGGTAGTCGCTTGCGGAGCCGCGGCTGCGGGAGTCTGAGTGGGCGGTGGAGCTACAGGAGCTGTCTGCGGAACCGCAGCCGATGTAGTGGCTTGCGGAGCCGCAGCCGAAGGAGATGCGTGTGGAGGCTCGGCCGATCTACCCTGTCGCGTCTGGATATAACGTGTGTAAGAAGCGTGTGAGAACTGTTTATTATTCGAATTCGTATCATTATTAAGTTATTTCGAAACCCTGTTTGGATATCTAGTTTGGAAAAGCGTTGTTTATTTCAATTACATATGTATGTATGATTAATCAAACTTAAGTCTAAAACCAAATAAGCTCAAGCTACGTACTAATTATGGATATGTTGATATGTATATAATATGAAATGATATTTTACTATAAAGTTGTATACATACCAGCATCTCCTTCAACTCCTGAACGCTGGCCCTCAAGCTATCCAGTTCATGATGGACATGCCGGTCACTGGAGACGGAGGAAGTAACCGCCGGGGTGGAGTCCAACCTCATATGGGCCCTGCTAGGGCCTAATCCCCGGCCTCTCCCAACCTCCGTGGTGCCCTCCGTGTGCGGCGTCCAGAACTGGGGTCAGTAGCCTCGGATCGTTCTGTCCGGTAAAATCGATCCCCGAGGCCTGGGCCTGCTCAACCACCAGCTCCTACACCCACATTCGAATTCTTATCATTATCGAGTTATTTCGAAACCCCATTTGGATATCTAGTTTGGAAAACTGTAGTTTATTTTAATTAGATATGTACATGTATGATTAATAAAACATAAGTCTACAACCAAATAAGCTCAGGCTATGTACCGATATTGGATATGTTGATATCTATAATATGACATTATATTTTACTATTAAGTAGTATACATACCAGCATCTCATTCAACTCCTGAACGGTGGCCTTCAAGCTCTCCAGTTCCTGCTGGATACGTCGCTCACTGGAGACGGAGGAAGTAACCACCGGGGTGGAGTCCAACCTTATATGGGCCCTGCTAGAGCCCAGTCCTCGGCCTCTCTCCCAACCTCCGTGGTGCCGTCATTGTGCGGCGTCCAGGACTGGGGTCAGCAGCCTCGAATGCTGCCTTCCCCCTAGCAACTGTCAGAACATTATATTTAGCATATACTGGTCTATAAAATTGACAAGAAATACCAAAATCAACAAATTCAAAGCCTTACCTACAGAGATAGAAGATGTGCTCCTCTGGTATCTGCATATATCAAAATTTGAATAATATTAATTAATTTCAGTACATACATACTAACAAGGTAAACTCGCATATAGCGCTGCTTACACATATGACAGGGAGTGAACAAGCTCTTGTAGATCATCAGGCGCAAATCTAATCTCATCAAGCAGCCCATGATAATGAGTTGGACGACTAAGAGCAAAAGGAATGTGTGTATATTTATGATATAGCATTCTAAATCAATATACATGCCCTATATAATATATAAACATACCTGGAGGAACGGAAGTGGCCTCTGTCCCTGATATGGACGCATCACCAACAACTAGACAATCAAACATTGACAATATAAGTAATTTTGACATAAACATGTATGGATATCTATAATATTACATTCAAAATGGATATTAGAGAGCGTACCTGCAGTGAGAAGTGGTAAAAGTATCACCCAACTAGGGTGTAATTTACAGAATCAGCTGAGACTCTTGAAAGTCATAGAAGAACCGGACCTGCACAAATCTGATGTATGCTTTCCATTGGACACTAAGAAGTCTCTAAAGGGAAAAGCCTATGTGAAAGCCATCATTAGTTCATATCCGAAGATTGATGCTGAAACAGAGAACGAGGAATGCCATTTTTTTCTTCTTCTGCCACATTACTGTCTTCTCCTTCTGCCACATTACTGTCTTCTCCTTCTTATTATGTGCGCGTGCAAATTCAATGACTATATTGAGAATATGGATTAATAGTGGGTAGGAAAAGTATTTCTCAAATGGCTTTTGCGTCTTAAAACCATAAACTACTAAGTAATGACATACATAATTTTTTTAGTATAAAGGTTGTTATTTTAAGTTTTCCCTTATAGAGATATGATCTAACTGCATCTATAAACTATAAGTGTGCAGAAAATTATGATAAGAAAGCATAAGAAAGGGTCGTAGCCATGCATAACCTTGAATCTACATACCAAATCATGCAAAAGCATGCACTTATTGTCACTTTGCCTTGGAATATAAAATATCTTGGAAGACTATAAGCGAGCATTTAAATCTTGATAGCTTTTGACTTCAACATATATTTTTCTTAAGTACCATGAAATATACTTCCTCCGTATAAACCGTTTTCAGGAAGATAGATTAATAATGACAAATTATCCATTGTGGCTCACTAGGTTAGCATTTTCTCTTCTATTGACCAGCTTACTAATCTGCTTGGTAAATTTATTCGGAACCGGCTGCGAATCATTAAAAGACATGCATAAGAAAGAAAGCTAAAATACAGATATATAGCATACCGATACATCGAAACTTCATAGTTGCGATGGCAATCCAGAGATATTTATTTCTACACACGTGGTGCGCGTGCGAATGCGTAAGGCATCATGGACAAATATTTCAGAACATGGAAAGTATTATTCGTATGAAGTAATTAAAACTTTTAAACACCTTGGGTAGATATTTTCTTAGTTGATGCAATCATATCATGATGACTAAATTTAAGCTATTATACATATGCATATGTATTTTTCTAACATAATATATCACACACACACAAACAGAGAGAGAGAGAGAGAACACCAGGTAGGTAGAGAAATCAGGTAGCAGGATCCTGAAGAAATGGAGTCCATAGTATTGCTCATCATCATCATCCATGATCCCTTTGATAATAAGGCATCAAAGGGATCACGGATGATGATGATGAGCAATGCTATGGACTCCATTTCTTCAGGGTCCTGCTAGCTGATTTCTCTACCAAACTGGTGTTCTCTCTCTCTCTCTGTGTGTGTGTGTGTGAGATATATTAGATTAGAAAAATACATATGCATATGTATAATAGCTTAAATTTAGTCCTCATGATATGATTGCATCAACTAAGAAAATATCTTCCCAAGATGTTTAAAAGTTTTAATTACTTTATACGAATAATACTTTCCATATTCTGAAATATTTGTCCATGATGCCTGACGCATTCGCACGCGCACCACGTGTGTAGAAATAAATATCTCTGGATTGCCATCGCAACTATGAAGTTTCGATGTATCGGTATGCTATATATCTGTATTTTAGCTTTCTTTCTTATGCAAGTCTTTTAATGATTCGCAGCCGGTTCCGAATAAATTTACCAAGCAGATTAGTAAGATGGTCAATAGAAGAGAAAATGCTAACCTAGTGAGCCACAATGGATAATTTGTCATTATTAATCCATCTTCCTGAAAACGGTTTATACGGAGGAAGTATATTTCATGGTACTTAAGAAAAATATATGTTGAAGTCAAAAGCTATCAAGATTTAAATGCTCGCTTATAGTCTTCCAAGATATTTTATATTCCAAGGCAAGGTGACAATAAGTGCATGCTTTTGCATGATTTGGTATGTAGATTCAAGGTTATGCATGGCTACGACCCTTTCTTATGCTTTCTTATCATAATTTTCTGCACACTTATAGTTTATAGATGCAGTTAGATCATATCTCTATAAGGGAAAACTTAAAATAACAACCTTTATACTAAAAAAATTATGTATGCCATTACTTAGTAGTTTATGGTTTTAAGACGCAAAAGCCATTTGAGAAATACTTTTCCTACCCACTATTAATCCATATTCTCAATATAGTCATTGAATTTGCACGCGCACATAATAAGAAGGAGAAGACAGTAATGTGGCAGAAGGAGAAGACAGTAATGTGGCAGAAGAAGAAAAAAATGGCATTCCTCGTTCTCTGTTTCAGTATCAATCTTCTGATATGAACTAATGATGGCTTTCACATAGGCTTTTCCCTTTAGAGACTTCTTAGTGTCCAATGGAAAGCATACATCAGATTTGTGCAGGTCGGGTTCTTCTATGACTTTCAAGAGTCTCAGCTGATTCTGTAAATTACACCCTAGTTGGGTGATACTTTTACCACTTCTCACTGCAGGTGCGCTCTCTAATATCCATTTTGAATATCGAGAGCGCACCTGCAGTGAGAAGTGGTAAAAGTATCACCCAACTAGGGTGTAATTTACAGAATCAGTTGAGACTCTTGAAAGTCATAGAAGAACCCGACCTGCACAAATCTGATGTATGCTTTCCATTGGACACTAAGAAGTCTCTAAAGAGACAAGCCTATGTGAAAACCATCATTAGTTCATATCAGAAGATTGATGCTGAAACAGAGAACAAGGAATGTGAGTTGTATTCTATATATGTGTGTTTCGATTTATGATTTCGCTTAAGTGTAGGGTTGTTTTTACTTAAAGAAGTATCACCATCTACTATATATAAAAAAATGTAGCAAACTAGGATTGGTATTCAAATCCCAGTCCAGATTGGTATTCAAAATTTATTTAATTAGTTTGTGATCCACATCATTTGATTCGTTGCTTGAGGCATCAATGTAGGCACAAATATCACTGAAGCAGCCTAAATCACCATATGAACCGGTTATCGGTTTCAATTCCACCAGAATTAGAATTTCATCCGAACAACTTTCACACAGTAATCGGAACCTGGTCAACAAATTTGTCATGCCCGTTGTGGTTTTACTTCTGTACAGTACTTCCACAAAATACGTGTTGTCATTTCTAAATGGAAGTTTCTCAGTGCCACCATAGTAGCAGATGATGGAATTGTTTATCGCAACTAGATTATGCTAAGCCTCTGATAGATTAGGAAAGGAGAAAATAAGTTTTCGAGAGGAGAGGTGCAAGATATCATGTGCCACGAAGAAAAGGAGGGCAAAAACAGTGTTGGCATTCATAAGAGGAAAGCTAGACTAACAAGAAGAAACATTACAAATATTACTATGTTTATGAATTATCACAGAAAATCAACCCAGAATCTGCAAGAAAATCAAAAGTATGGCTCAAATATAAGACGGACAAATATCTTTTCCTCTCTTATCTTTTCTTTTTGAAAACAAATACCAGAAGATGTTGACTTTCTGGATAGATAGGAGTGGATATGATAAAAACATGTAAAGGGTGCATGGAAGTGCTAACAGAGACTCTTTGTTGCAACTTTATAGTAAACGGAACAATAACTGGCATATTCAAGTTAAAAGAATTGAAAGAATAATGAACATGGCTTACAAACTTGGGTGAGAACGATGTGACACTCAGGAAAACATCTAAAAGACAAATTCATAAATGCGGTTAGGCCAAAACCGGACTAAATCCTGCCATGCGACTGATATTCCTTGATGTAGAAGGACCCACGATTTTCTCGATCAACAATAATTATAGTAATCAAACCAGGCTAAAATTGCTGGAAATTCTTATCAGGTTTGCCAAATTCAGCAAACCCCGACCCCAACCTAATCCTAACCCCAGCCCCAGCCCAGCCCAGCCCCACCCCAACCCCAACCCCAGCCCCAACCTAACCCTAACCCCAGACCCAGCTAAACCCCAACCCTAACCCCAGCCCCAGCCCCAGCCGATCCCCAACCCTAACCCTAACCCTAACCCTAACATAAACTGAACCCGATGCCTAACCTTAACCCTCATCCCTACCCGAACCCTGAACACTAGCCCTAACATCATCACAATTATGTTTAATTGGAGATTTACTTACCTGTAGACAGTGGAGGAGACGACGGAGACGCTTGGCGGTTGACGATGCACGCAATCGGCGACGAGGAACTCGACGAGGAAGAACGAGGGCGGTGGTGGGCCGAGAACGGAAGGCGGTGGCGGGCTGAGAACGGAGGGTGCGCGGTGGCGACGAAGAGAAAATTGGAGACGCGGGAACGAGAGAAAATTTTGGGAACGAGAGGGAAAGATCGAGATCGAGGCGTAGGGCATTTCTGTGCCTTTTTTTATATTAAATTCCCATTTAGATGCCCCTACGGACATAACCGTAGGTTATTGGTTTGCGGCTCCGTAGGGCCAAACAACAAATTAAGATTTAATATTTTTAAATTAAAATGTCGGGCACCGTAGGGACAACCATTTGGCCCTACGGCTTAGTCCGTAGGGGCAAGAAAAATCTGCCCCTACGGATTTCATCATCCGTAGGGGCAACACCATATTGTAGTAGTGGATGATGTGTGATGATGTAAATGCACTCAAGTCATGGTTTCATGTCAAGGAAACAAACATAAACTTCACACTGAAGGAACAAGAAAAACACCACAAGAAAAAACATGACATTGGTGTTACTACAGTAATTGTCCCCTCCATACTTACGCTCTAATTCCATGAAACAATCAACCCCTCAGTGGATTTGGATTGGAGTTGGATTTTTGGAATATCAAATCCATAAAAACTTGCCAGTTTTGCATTTGGTTTGCAAACTTGATTTTAGGATTGATTGATGCAACTAGGATATTTGGAGCCCTTTCCATTCCGTCGAAAAAAGTAAGGATTTGCAAAAAAATCCATGTCCACAATTTGGGCACAACCAAACAAAAGAATAAGAAACTCGTAAACCATCATCTTTCATTTTCATTTGGTACAAAACAAACAAAAAAGACACATAAATTCATGAATCATCCTTAAGACTTTGAGAATCCATGTGCCCAAGGACACTAATCATCCAACATATTCGATATGAGCCCAAAGAACACTTAACATCCATTTTCAATATGAATCTGACTACAATTTTTTATTTTTTTTATTTTTACATATCAAATATGAACAATGCATCAATATCCAAACAACATCTACAAGAAATAAATATGATCGGATGATATAACAATGTTTTCAAGGCTACATCAATAGACAACACCAAAGCCAGCACCAAAGCCAGTTTTCAAGGCTACATCAATTGACAACACCAAAGCCAGTTTTGCTACGAATTAGTTGGTGAAAGAATGGTTTACACAGCAGTACACAAGAACACATCTGGGCATCTTGCTATACTAACTAGAGTGTAAGGATACATACTAGAATAATTTTCCAACTCCCCACCACTTAACCCCAACCCAGCCCCAGCCCCCGCCCCCAGCCCCAGCCCCACCCCAACCCCGCCCCACCCCAGCCCAGCCCCAACCTAACCCTAAACCCAGTGCGGCCAGCTAAACCCCAACACCAACCCTAAGGCAAACCCTAACCCCAGCCCCACCTACAGCAGCCGAACACCAACCCTAACCCTATCCCGACCCCGACCCCGACTGCGACCGCGACCCCTGCCCAACCCCAACTCGCGCGCCATGAACCCTAAGCCCAAAATAATCCCAAAAATCTTTAATTTACCTCACCTGAACCCTAAGCCCGAAGTAATCCAAAGATTTACTCACCTGAACCGCTGCTGCGCTGGGGCTGGGGCGACGACCTGAACCGCGGTGGCGACGAGAGCTGAGGTGGCGACGAAACCGGCGGTGGCGACGAGGAGAACGACGTTGGCGACGACGGCGTGGCGAATTGGGGAATTTTTTCGCGCGCGATCGAGAGAGAGAGAAAGTGAGCGAGCGTAGGCGATCGATCTGGGATTTTGTTAAATCGATATTTACTTGCCCCTACGGATATACCCGTAGGTCCTTTGTTTGCGGCTCCGTAGGGGCAAACACCAAATTAAGAATTAATATTTTTATTCTTGGACGTCTATGCCCGTAGGGGCAACCTTTTAGCCCTACGGATTAATCCGTAGGGACAAACTTAAATTGCCCCTACGTATGTCAGTATCCGTAGGGGCAACCCCTTATTTGACTAGTGAATAAAATTGTAATATCTCTTCTTCTTCTTCTTCTTCTTTGGGGGTTGCTGCGGTGGTCCTGCTGCGTCATCTGCAGGTTGCTGCAATGATCCTGCTACGTCATCATGAGTCACCTGAGTCAATTGCGACACATGGACGATATCAAGACCGTGCTCCGCCTTCACTGCCTCATCCTCATCATCCTCATCCTCATCATCCTCATCCGCTTCATACTCGTGTCTTTGGTGGGGAACACTGGGAGCTTCCTGATCATCTGATCGATATGTGTGACTCCGCTGGTCATAGACGAGACGTACTACCATCGCCTTAAATTTGGGATCCTCATCCGCCTCATGCATCACGTCTCGTCAATGTCCAATAGTAGCATGCACGAACTGTTTCAACGCATTCGCCACATCACTCTGTATAATCTTCATTGACATACATACAAGCTTCCACATATGTCCTACCTGAAAAAACAATATACATTTTAGTATAAACATTTTATAAATCGTACAAGATGATAATCCTGTTGGATATAGCGCCCTCAAGGCAATTATTGTAATTGCAGGCACGCGATTATGATAATTGAGAGAAGACCTATACAGGTAGAACAATCTTACTTGAAATGATAGTATGCTATCTGGTTTGTTTTTATCATTGATGTATACACGTTTTATTTGTTATTACATATCGCTAATATATAATGATGAAGCCCGTAGGATTCTTGCTTGACTACCAGTATTATGATGGCGATCATATACGTGAGAGCTGGATGGTCTATAAGCATAACCTTAAATGTCTTTAGTCTTGGGAGTATCGAGATTGGGTATCGATATTCCGGAGTAGACTAGTGTATATGTTTCGAGACCCCGACGAAGGGCGGTGGCTGGTCTCAGAAGACATTGGTGTTATATCATAGTATACATGTGCTTACTGGAGGTGAGTACACTGGACGGACTCGTCGAGAACTTCTAGATGGTATTATACCCATCGTCAGATAGAAGTTCTTAGGTGGCATGAGTACATGTTAGTCCTTTGACCTGAAATCTCCATTTGTCTCGTGTGAGTTCCCACTGTACTTTGATTACTACCCTACCGCGGCTCAAAGGAGTCGTGCAAACAGGTTTTAGTTGGATACAGACCCGAGCCACATGGAGGCAATGGTCGACTGTCAGGGATTCGTCTCTCCTTTGAGCCGCGGTATAGTGCACCCAAATGATTTAATCATTTAAAAATTTCCAAGCCATACCTCTCTACATGCATGCACCATGCTTCATAGTTCCTCCTTTCCACCTCATTTTCCTTTTTATTTTTCTAAATAGAAAAATAAATATGAGGTGTTTTTCTTCTAGAAGCATTCCCGTATAAATACGGAATATTTCACCTGGTATATGTAACGCTACATATACGCGTATCCGTATAAAAATATGGATAATATCAAAGAGAGAAATAAATAGTGAACAATAATACTAAAATACATGTATCAAAATACATATATAAATTATTAAATCAAAACCTGATTTAATAATCCGGTTTCATCCTAAGCTGGCAAGCATTATCAACTGTCCAATTAAATTCCGTATATCGCGTACACGTATTTAATTAGACCCCTGCACGTACCATCATACGGCTTCTATATCTGTCGCCTGAACCGAGAAAACCCTCTGTATGGGACTCTAAAGACTCGACAATACACAGGCAGTGAGTTTAACCACAAGCACGTCAGCGGCACTAGCTGCACGTAACGGCTATCCAGGTAGTTGTCGAAAGGGGGGTCTATAATCAAGTGCGTCCTTACCCTACTGAGCCTGAATATGACAATCTCCATACAGTCCGGTCTCTTCGTCAAAGAGCATCGCATATAGGATCTAGGGGATGGATAACGTTAGACCCCTACTAACCCGATAAGTCATGTCTGAGTCTAGCTCATTACCAATTGAGATACTACTGATCAACTATCAGTAAATCTCTCCCACCGTGGCCACGGATTTTTGGTGATAGCCAACTGAACACAGCGTGGCATCGACTCCTAATACCAGGAGAGACGAATCCCTGACAGTCGACCACTGCCTCCATGTGGTTCGGGACTGTACCCAACTAAAATTTGTTTGCACGACTCCTTTAAGCGATGGTAGGGTAGTAATCAAAGTACAGTGGGAACTCACACGAGACAAATGACGAATTCAGGTCAAAGGACAAACCTGTACTCATGCCACCTGAGAACTTCCATCTGACGGTAGGTATAATACCATCTAGAAGTTCTTGGCGAGTCCGTACAGTGTACTCACTCTTGTGGGCACCTGTATACTATCTTAAGTGACATAACACTAATGTCTTGTGAGACCGGTCACCGCCACTCGTCGGGGTCTCGAAACGTATACACTAGTTTACTCCGGAATATCGATGCCCAGTCTCGATACTCCTAAGACTAGGTATATTTAAGGATGTGCTTATAGACCACCCAGCTCTCACGTATATGATCGCCATCATAATACTGGTAGTCAAGCAAGAATCCTACGGGCTTCATCATTATGTATTAGCGACACGTAATAATAAGTAAAACGTATACATATCAATGATAAAGAAAAACCAGATAGCATACTATCATTTCGAGTAAAATTGTTCTACCTGTATAGGTCCTCCCTCAATTATCATAATCGCGTGCCTGCAATTACAATAATTGCCTTAAGGGCACTATATCCAACAATCTCTCACTTGCATTTAAGGCTAATTATTGCGGTATCGCGTACCCATAGCTCGTGTGCTACCGAATACCCAACTTCTCTACTAATCAGTTTCGCAAACTACGTTTGTGAAACTTAACGTGTTCGAGAAATAACCTCAGTGAGTGGACTCGCTACAATGTTCCAACTTTATCTCTCTATATCTCAACTTTGCAGAAATGAACAATCTCCCAATCTGAGCGATACCCCATCTCAAGAATTTGTCTGGATACATGATGGGACCAAATTCATCAATGAACACCTCCATCCAACAAACTTCTTGGGCTGTATCCTCTGTTGAGTTATAACCAGCATCATGCACCATGATTACCTCATTATTTCTATTGGAATACTATCCAATATACTGATCCTCAGAAGAGGCTAAACTCAAAACTTGACAGCATCTCTGTCATCCAGGTCACCTTGGAAGCAATAACCGATAACCGTCTCCCAGAGGAGGTTGCCGTTATCTTATACCAAGAACATCCTCTTATGTTCTTTACTGCTTCCCTTTGTTTCTCGAGGATTAGATTAATATATGCTTATTGCAACTAGTGCAAAAGCAATATTTGGTGTTGTACAAGACATTGCATGATTGACTCAGCTGCCTAAGCAAATGATATGTCATTCATGGCAGTCTCTCTCCTCATTAGTCCAAAATGACATCATTTTAGAGGGTGAATCCATCATCTGCGGGTACACCACCACGCCAGGAGTCGTCCATTCTAAAATACTTTTAGAATACCGTCTAAGTACTCGATTTGGGAAACTTTCTAAATTTAGATCTAAAACCATAGATCTAGTCATCAGAACTCTTGATATACTATCCATATCCAACGTGGAGAAAACACTGTGTGACAACCAAAATCTGACCGATTGTAGTATAGGAACATCACTTCCTAACCGGAGTATGTCATCTAAAATATGGACAGTACTCCCTACATCCTTTTTACTTCGTTCACATTTATTTTGACGAAGTGAATCACCTTAACTGTCACATCAATAACAGATGATCCATCTCCGCTATCTTTGCTTTAGTCTACGAATAGACATAAGCATCTTTCACAGCTTCCGCTGTTCCCACTGACTACGATAACCCTATGGCAAAGTCATATACATGTGCACTTCCAAAATCCAATTTGAAAAACATTATAGTCACATGTTCATATCATAATATTGCATTATTATATTCCCCATTCCTAGTCATTTTACAAATAAACAGGTGCTTTTGACCCATGTCTGCTAATTAGTTGCAGGTTACAGGTTCTTGGAATAAAAACAGTGAAAAAGACAAAAGACGATACAAAAGTGAGATTTCGACCAACAAACAGAGAATCTTGATAAAGCCTACACGAAGATCAGTTCACAAAATACAAGGCAGCGCAAGGTTCAAGACTTTGTCACGAAGCAACGGTAAAAGTCCACTACAATTATTCACTGTGGAATCTGGAAGAAACCTAGAAGCCAACCTGAGGAACCAACTGAAGAAAAAGGAAGTAAAAGTCAACCATAAGCATTGCAGCAAAACTGAAGTCCCAAGCCTACTATTTGGCCGCGGAACCGCGGCCAAACCTGGTTTGCGGCCGCGGTTCCGCGGCCGTGCGGAGCCCGTAGTGGCAGAAAAATTTCCAAAAGATTAGCGGTGCACGGAGCGTTGACTAGGTCTTTTTCTTAGGGGGTATTTTTGTAAAAACAGATATGCGAGTCAATTGTAACCTGATTGATTGATTTAACGTGCCTGCGTTTTCTAAAAGATAGATCAAAAATATTTGTAACCGCAATCAAGAACGGCGTCGCATGAAGCTAGCCGGTGAGTACGGGTCGGTCCACAGGGATGTTGTGAATTTCCTAATCGCGCTAACGAGTTAATTCCGAAGGGTGTTCGGATTGATTATTAAATCTAAAAATTGAAGTTGTATGATACTAGGATTAGAAACTTGCTAGGATTAAGTTTAGGGAAAATTTGGTAAACAAAGATCTACATCTCTTTCCATTGCCTTTTAATTAAAGATATCATATTAGTGTTATGGTAAATCTTAACAAAAGGGATTAGGATGATTGGGAAGATTGATTCTTCCTCTAGATCCTTGTCCTTCCTTTCTTAATCTTTACCCTAACCTCCATGGAAAACCTTAAAATCCGGGCCTTTATACTACGATATCACCGCTACCTCGAGGGATAGGGTGCCGTAGGGAGCGGAATAAGAAGGTATGCATGGAGTTCTAATTTTCATAAAAGATTGGCAAAGAAAAGAGACGAGAGATCTTCGTCTCTCAAATCCTTCCCCATTCCTAACCCTAACAAGCGAGAAAACTACTCACTCATTAGGGAATTGAAGAACATTTATCTAGGGCAGAGAATAAAAATTACCTAGGGCAAGAATTGAAATCTAAACTAGAGCAAGGAATTAAATCTACTTACAGATGCATCTCTCCAATCATCAACGCAGGGTTGTCAGATCTGAATTCATGAATTGAAAAGAAACACCGATGCTCTCCATAAAGAATTCTCAATTTATTATTAAAAGGAGGCATAAGAAATTACAATGAGTAGAGTTCCTATTTATAGAGAATAGGAAACCCTAGGTTACAATTGATTTGCATGTCTACATTTACCAAAATATCCTTAGGAAGACCTAGTCAAAGTAGACTTCAAGCTTTGGTAAAATTTCATGTCTCTGTCTCTTTAAAGAAAGTATTGGGCCTTGGATCTTTGGGCTTCCTTATTATTTGATTCTTTATTAAAATAGCTTCTATGTTTCTTCCAGATCTCCAGTGAATAATTGCGGTGGGCTTTTAACCGTTCGCTTTGTAATCTTGGACCTTGCATTGCCTTGTACTTTGTGAATTTTATCTTTGATATAGGCTTGATCAAGAGTCTTCTGTTTGTTGGTCAAAGTCTTCTGTTTGTTGGTCAAAGTCCACTTTTGCATCGTCTTTTCATCATTTTCACTGTTTTCTGTCCAAGAACCTGTAACCTGTAATATGTAGCAGACATGCATCAAAAGCACCTGTTTATTTATAAAAAGAATAAGAATGAGGAATATAATAATGCAATATTATGATATGAACAAATACCCCCAAACTTATCTTTTGCTCGTCCTCGAGCAAACTTATTTTTATTCACTAAAATCCTAACCGCACTTTCGCAAGGAAACGCGATTGCACTGAGCTCGTGCAACAAGCCGTTAAACCTCTAGGTGTCCCTAGTAGGAGGAGTGTTGTCTCCTGAGGGTTTTCAGCGGATACTACCCACAAAATCCTATCAACTCGGTCCATTGACTTTTGTTCTTCATTTAGGTTTTCCAACAAGGAATTCTATTATCTTTTACTTGTAAATTATCCACCCATATTCTTCACACTTCCTTATCACTTAACTTAAGATTATATATATCCTGCAGATCTACTTTGCTTTCGGCATTTCTTAAGTTTTCCTTCTAGGGTTTTATTTCCACTTAGGAATTTCTATCAACTCTACTAAATATACAAGTTCTATTCTTCATTCCTTTCTCTCATCTAAACTCCAATCGCATATCCCCACGTGTGTGTAAATATCACCCCTACACTTGGAAATTCAAATCAAGCAATCATACTCTTGTCCGTTGTCCAAAGTACTTATTAGTAGGTGAATTTTTAATTGAATTTTGCTTACACATCCTTCATACGACCGTTAATACTTCTTGAGGTACCAACAACCGATTACTAGATGCGTTAGCACTTTAAAGCGTACTTCCTAGTTTTGCAACACCCAAGGCTTTAGCAGTGACTCCCAAACCAGTTGGTCTAAGGCACTAGGTGATGAAGCACCCTCGCTAAATATTTTTCTATTTTTGCAGCCTTAAGTAATCACAAAAACCAGTGTCCATTTTTTTATTCTTCATTCACATTTTTTTTTTATTTTCATCGTACTAAGGACTTTAGATAAGAGCATTTCAAGGTCTCCTCTACTATTCCAAGTTTCAAGGTGCGTGATTGTGCAAATTGTAGGGTATACGTTTTCAGAATCTAGACTTAAGCTAGGAACTATTTTTCAAACTTATACTCTAATAAGAACATCAATACTCTTCCCTCATTTTGACTTAGCCCAAGAAGTGAACCCAAAATTTGCCTATTTCTAAATAAACTACAAGGCATATACTTTCTACCGTTAAACTTTAAGGACGGTTATCTTTAGGGTTTTTAATTCACTAAGTCTAAGATCTAGTTGTTCCTAGCCAGTTAACCTATCTGTGAAACTCAAGTCAATTAGCCAAAATTGAATACAATAATTTTTATAATTTTTGAAATTTTTCAAATTTTTATGGGTTTTCAAATAAGTATGCAAATGCAAAAATATGTACACATGAATGCGAAGGAAGAAGACATACCGAGCATACCCCCAAACTTGAACTTGACAGTGTCCTCACTGTCATGCTAAACCAAGAGGGTCAAAATACCGGCACTCCCCTGTTTATTTATGTATAATTTTTTTTTTCATTTTTTAATGTTTTGAAATTTTTGTTTTATTTTTTTATAGAAAAAGAAAACAAAAAATATATACATATATACAAAGGTTCCCCCCAAACTTAAGCTTGGCCTTACACAAGCCAAAGGTTAACACCAGCCATTCAAAAATCTTATCGTGGAAATGGTATAGTTGGTGGAAGAATGGGGTGTAGAAGAAAGAAATGAGAAACACACGAGACCGTGTGGAAAGAAGAGAATACGGTATCGGCGGGGGAGAAGAATGGCGGAAAGAAGAAAGAAGGGTCGCGCGATCTTGAGGGTGTAAATCGAGTGAATAAATTAGCGCAATTTGTGATGACCGATGTGTTAAAAGCGATTGCGCTAACCTATCAACTTGTCGAGAAATGGGATCAAATCCCTCAAGATTCGCAAGAGAACATAGGTACACCGAACTTGGTATTTGAGATGAAAGCGTCACGGTCACTTGCACGGTCGGAACAATAGGAAGGACGAAAGGAAGTGAATTAGGGATAGTATCATTCTTACCGTAGTAAACTGTGTCGAACTGGAAAGGTTCCATCAATGGTTCGAAACGACTGTAAGCAACCGAGTCTGAAGGATTAACTAACTCATCTGAAAATGCAAAGGACTCAAACTCGGGCGGTGAGACTTCAACATCGTCCGAAAAAGTGAAACACTCGTAAGTGTCATCGGCTGTGGGAACTGTGTCAGATTCAAAGGAAAAGTTTTCAAGCTCACAGTCGTCAAGCGTGAAATGAAGTGTGGTCGGAACGATGGAAAAGAGGGAAGGTGATTTAGGTAAAGGTTCAAGAGGATGAATTGGAAAATCCGACACATCAAAGAAAAATGGTTCAACCTCAATATGATCCTCACCACTCTCCTCAATATTATCCTCATAATTCTCCTCAATATTCAAATCATCCATGCCATTATCATCAAAATCAAGACGCATATGAGATTCGGGAGAAACATTTAATAACTCGGGATGATGATTTGAACATAAAATTTCAATTAAATTGACAGGTTTATCATCCGAAATATTCCCGGCGTCTATATCCTCAATCAAGTGAAAATCAATTTTCTTAGACACCTCATCAAAAGCATGGATATTTATCGATTTAGGTTCTAGAGTGGAGGTGTAAAGATCGAAAGGATTAGGTGTGGTTTCACTCGAAAGGGGTTCCTCACAATTTGGCAAATCAAACACTACAGAATCACACAACTCGTCTTTATTTTGAACTTGTGAATCATTTAGGACATTCGATGGAAAACTGGAGTTGTGGGCTTCAATTGGGTAAGGGTAGGTTTGATTTAGAAATCCTCTCTCATTCTCACTCAGTCCAACCGCCTCCTCATACATTGAAAAATTTGGAGCTAGTTGGAAACTAGCTACCGGTTCAGCAGGTTGCATAAGGGTGGCCACGGACGCTTCCATATTCCTAACCATTTTGTTTGTTGCTGTAATATACGCCTCCAACGCCTCTTCCAAACTAGACTTGGGTGGTAAGGGGGTTTCGGTAAAAAATTCGAAATTGTTTGGATATGTGAAACTCCCTAATGGCTGTGTAGAAACATTGTCTAGTGACGGTGGAAAAGTCGGGTAGGACTGGTAGGAAGTGGGTGATTGGGCAGGGGTAGGATCAACATATGGATAAAAAGGTGAATAGTCGTGTTGATCCCTAGAACTGGATGAGTGAAGAGGGGTGAAAGATCGACTGCGAGATTGAGCAATATGCTCAGCAATGGACATCGGCCTAGGAGTGACAGAAGGACTTGAAGAAGTGGTATCAACATATGGAAGTGGTGAAGGTTGACTTGGTTGACACAAAGTGGGTTGAAAAGTCAAACTGTTTCTCTTAGACTCCTCTATGTGATCTTTCAAAGATTTTTTAGGCATGGAAGGATCGTCTTTAAATTGACCGAACACATTGACATATGACGCAAAATTAGGTTCGGGATACCAAAGTTCGGCAAGTGATTTATTATGTGGGGTACCCATGATGAGAAGAGAAAGAAGGTGGGTGTAAGTGGGTGTAAGTGGGTGTAAGTGGGGTGCAAGGATTTCTTCGCGACAAAAGTTGTAAGTCTTTTTATAAAAATTTTCCTCTTATTTTTATTTGTTTTGCAAAATTTTTCGATAAAGGGCTTAGACACAAATGCAATCAACCAGAAATGCACAATCAGGCCTAGATCTAGAGTCACCTAGGTCAGCTAGACAGCTCCTAACTGTTCCAAAGGGCTAGAAATAGGACCTCAAACCGCCTCTTCACTGGCAAGTACGGCCAGGTAAGTGGGAAGGAACCACCACTACAGTGGGCCTAATTAATAACCACTAGCCTAGACACCGCAATGTCAGTTAGGATAAACGGTCGATGCCTATACTAGTCCTTTTCCTATTGAGCTCGACGTCCTTAGGTCTGAGTCTAATATTTTTTAATTAATTATGGTCAATGCACATGCTTTAGGTGTTTTCTGGGGTCCTGGGAAGGGTGATGAAATCCCCACCCAATCTGAGTTGGTCAAAAGCCCCTTAAAATCCGATTAAAGATATGCAAAACAGTAAATCACTTGCAATCAAATCTTTTTTGTGTGAATTTCAAAGTTTGCAAGTTTTCTAATTAAAACTTTCCTTTTTTCTCTTGCTCTTTATTTGGAAAGATATTTTTAGCAAAAAAATTAAGGATATGCAAATCAGAAAAGATCACTTGCAATCAATTATTATTTTAAGCATAGCGCAACGAATCCTGCATAAGATTTGTTATTTAGAAAGGAATATTTTTAAAGCGCAAAGAAATCCTGCAGGCAAATTTACAGAAGATATATCAAGATTTGAAGAGGAGGAGAGAAAACTCACAGAGATTTGCAATGGCGAAAATCTGCAGAGGATAGTTTTTTTTTTTTTTTTTTTACTGAACCGCAGAGCAAATCTGGCGAATTGAACCGACCAAACGGCCGCGGATCCGCCGCCGTAACCCTCCTTCGACCGCGGTTCCGCCGCGGGTTGGTCTGCTCGGGAGTTTTTTTTTTTTTTTTTTTTTAACAGATCACCACGATTTTTCTTGTTGACTCAGTCCTCCAAATTTCTTCTGTTGTCTATTGTGATATTCCTCTATTTGTTCGGATTTGATATTTGCTGTTCTGATCTCTGTAGATTTCCAGATCCGAATTTCTTTGTAGATCCTGCAAAAAATTCTCACAAGAATACCCTTTCCAAAAATAACAGAAGATATATATTTTATATTTTTTTTTTCTTCAGATTTTTATGATTTTTTAAATTTAGATTAACCCGAAATTGCAAAAAGGAAAATTCTACGCCATCCCCGGCAACGGCGCCATTTGATTGATTGATTTAACGTGCCTGCGTTTTCTAAAAGATAGATCAAAAATATTTGTAACCGCAATCAAGAACGGCGTCGCATGAAGCTAGCCGGTGAGTACGGGTCGGTCCACAGGGATGTTGTGAATTTCCTAATCGCGCTAACGAGTTAATTCCGAAGGGTGTTCGGATTGATTATTAAATCTAAAAATTGAAGTTGTATGATACTAGGATTAGAAACTTGCTAGGATTAAGTTTAGGGAAAATTTGGTAAACAAAGATCTACATCTCTTTCCATTGCCTTTTAATTAAAGATATCATATTAGTGTTATGGTAAATCTTAACAAAAGGGATTAGGATGATTGGGAAGATTGATTCTTCCTCTAGATCCTTGTCCTTCCTTTCTTAATCTTTACCCTAACCTCCATGGAAAACCTTAAAATCCGGGCCTTTATACTACGATATCACCGCTACCTCGAGGGATAGGGTGCCGTAGGGAGCGGAATAAGAAGGTATGCATGGAGTTCTAATTTTCATAAAAGATTGGCAAAGAAAAGAGACGAGAGATCTTCGTCTCTCAAATCCTTCCCCATTCCTAACCCTAACAAGCGAGGAAACTACTCACTCATTAGGGAATTGAAGAACATTTATCTAGGGCAGAGAATAAAAATTACCTAGGGCAAGAATTGAAATCTAAACTAGAGTAAGGAATTAAATCTACTTACAGATGCATCTCTCCAATCATCAACGCAGGGTTGTCAGATCTGAATTCATGAATTGAAAAGAAACACCGATGCTCTCCATAAAGAATTCTCAATTTATTATTAAAAGGAGGCATAAGAAATTACAATGAGTAGAGTTCCTATTTATAGAGAATAGGAAACCCTAGGTTACAATTGATTTGCATGTCTACATTTACCAAAATATCCTTAGGAAGACCTAGTCAAAGTAGACTTCAAGCTTTGGTAAAATTTCATGTCTCTGTCTCTTTAAAGAAAGTATTGGGCCTTGGATCTTTGGGCTTCCTTATTAGTTGGTTCTTTATTAAAATAGCTTCTATGTTTCTTCCAGATCTCCAGTGAATAATTGCGGTGGGCTTTTAACCGTTCGCTTTGTAATCTTGGACCTTACATTGCCTTGTACTTTGTGAATTTTATCTTTGATATAGGCTTGATCAAGTGTCTTCTGTTTGTTGGTCAAAGTCTTCTGTTTGTTGGTCAAAGTCCACTTTTGCATCGTCTTTTCATCATTTTCACTGTTTTCTGTCCAAGAACCTGTAACCTGTAATATGTAGCAGACATGCATCAAAAGCACCTGTTTATTTATAAAAAGAATAAGAATGAGGAATATAATAATGCAATATTATGATATGAACATAACCCTAGGGTTTCTATCCTCTATAAATAGGAACCCTAAATCTTGTATTAGGTTATGCCTCTTTTCATTTCATAAATTCAGATCTGTACTGTGTTGATATTTGGAGAAAGCCATCAATAAAATTAGTAAGTTTTTTTTTATTCCATTGCCTTAGTTTACTTTTAATTTAGAAAGTTATTCAATTCCCTAATGAGCGAGTAGTCTCCTCGCTTGTTAGGGTTAGCTTTAGGGAAAGGTTTGAGAGATGAAATCTCTCACTCCTTTCTTGCCCCATCACACATAATAATTAGGACTCCATGCATACATACACACACCGTTCCCTGCGGCACCTTACCCCTCGAGGTAACGGTGCTACCGTAGTATAAATGACCGGTTGTGTATGTTTTCCATGGAGGTTAGGGTAAGGATCGATAAAGGAAGGACAAGAACCTAGAGGAAGAAACATCTTCTCGAATGGTACTAATCCCCTTTATTGATAATTACCATAACATCTAATAGATCTAAAATAGGGCATTGAAAGCGGTGAGGAAACATTCAATCTCCCAACTTACCCTAGACCTAACCCTAGCAAGACTCAGATCTAGATAATCTTAGTATAAATCAATTTAGGTTTTAGAGATAATCAATCCGACACCCATCGGAATTAACTCGTAAAAGCGATTAGGAAATTCACAAAATCCCTGTGGACCGACCCGTACTCACCGGCTAGCTACCAAGCGACGCTGTTCTTGATTGCGGTTTAGAAATTATTTTTGATCATAAATCTCATTTAAATCATCACCCACTTGCCAGATATCATAGCCATGAATCGCATCAGCGCCAAAACATATCCATATGGACTTCAGCATAGACACTGATGTAAAAGTCATATTACAATCCACAATGGGTATTTGATGAAAACTCTTTACAACAAGTTTAGCCTTATTAGGTTAGCACCTTTCCACCTGCACAAATCTCGAAAGATCTACTTACTCCTAATCGGTTTTACCCCTTCGGGAGCACCCAGCAAAGTCTAAAATCTATGATTTGCTGAAGTGCGTGGAGTCCATCTTGGGCATGAAATATCTGGTTACCTGAAAGTTACTACTTCCTATGACCCGCTGATAACAAGTAGGGGAAATAGCAGTGTCAAGTCATATACATATGGACTTCAATATAGACACTGAAGTAAAAGTCACATCATAATCCATAACGGGTATTTGATGAAAACTCTTTACAATAAGCCTAGCCTTATTAGGTTAGCACCTTTCCATCTGCACAAATCTCGAAAGATCTACTTGCTCCTAATGGGTTTTACCCCTTTAGGAGCACCCAGTAAAGTCTAAAATTCATGATTTTTTAAAGTGCGTGGAGTCCATCTTGGATATGAAATATCTGGTCACCTGGAAGTTACTACTTCCTATGACCTGCTGATAACAAGTAGGGTCATCATCACCATGATGGCGCCCTTCCTGTCACCGTCTACGAGAAAACCGAAGTGTCTCTCGGGTGTCTGAGGTCACCTACTAAAATCTGCGTAGTGGCCAACGGTTTGTCAAGTTCAATTGAATCCTTAGGTTCTACTAAATTTTCGGTAACCGTTATGTTAGGATCCAGCGCCCGCGCCGCGGAGGCCACGACCGAGGCGAAAGCGAAAACAAAAATTCTTGCGGGCACCGAACTCGCTCACACTCGAGGATACGAACTAAACACCCTAAACTAGTAAACTAAAATATGCAAGGTTGAGAAATACAATCTTTGTCGCGTGTCCACCAACTGTGGAAGATCCCTCCAAGCTCGTAGTCGCCGGGAAAGCGCTTGAGCATCGATCACCCTTGCCGAAGACGATCCATCTGAGGGAACGTGGAGGAGGCTCTAACCGACTGGCCGATGATGTAGGAATACTTCACTATGTTTTTCTCTCTAGGATCTTGCTAAAAAATGGAAGCAAGAAGAAGAAGGAGATGGAGAAGATGAAGCATGAGCTATGGTGGAGGAGATGAAGAAAAATCTCATCAAGTCAACTAGTGTAGAAAGGAATGGCTATAATATTTGAACCATGATGCAATAGTGTATCCAAATCAAATAACAATATAAAAATACATAGCCATGCCTCTCTACATTGTTTGCAACCATGCTTCCCTTTCTCCACTTGACACCTCATTTCCTATTTAATTTTCCAAAAAGCAAAATCAAATATGAGGTGTCCTTCTTCTAGAAGCATTCCTGTCTAAATACGGAATATTTCACCTGGTATATGTATCTCTACACATACACGTATCCGTATAAAAATACGGATAGCACCAAAGAGAGAAAATGAATAGTGAACAATAATACTAAAATATATGTATCAAAATACATATATAAATTATTAAATCAAAACCTGATTTAATAATCCGGCTTAATCCTAAGCCGGCCAGTATTATCAACCGTCCGATTAAAATCCGTGTATCGCATACACATATTTAATTGGAACCCCTGCACGTACCAATGTACAGCTCCTACATCTGTCGCCTGAACCGGGAAAACCCTTTATGTGGGACTCTAAAGACTCGACAATACGCTGGCAGTGGGTTTAACCACAAACACGTCAGCGGCACTAGCTGTACGTAACGGCTACCCAGGTACTTATCGAAAGGGGGTCGACAATTAAGTGCGTCCTTACCTTACTGAGCCTGAATGCGATAATCTCCACACAGTTCGGTCTCTTCGTCAAAGAGTATAGCATATCGGGTCTAGGGGGTGGATAACGTCAGACCCCTACTAACCCGATAAGTCGTGTCCGAGTCTTACTCATCACCAACTGAGATACTACTGATTAACTATCAGTAAATCTCCCCACCGTGTCCATGGATTTCTGGTGATTACCAACCGAACACAGCGCGATATTGAGTCCTAATACCAGGAGAGACGAATCCCTGACAGTCGACCACTGCCTCCATGTGGCTCGGGACTGTACCCAACTAAAACCTATTTGCACGAATCCTTTAAGCCGTGGTAGGGTAGTAATCAAAGTACAGTGGGAACTCACACGAGACAAATGATGACTTCAGGTCAAAGGACTAACTTATATTCATGCCACCAGAGAACTTCCATCTGATGATAGGTATAATACCATCTTGAAGTTCTCGGCGAGTCCGTCCAGTGTACTCACCTTCAGTGAGCACCTGTATACTATCTTAGGCGACACAACACCAATGGCTTGTGAGACCGGCTACCGCCCCTCGTCGGGGTTTTGAAGCGTATACACTAGTCTACTCCGGAATATCGATGCCCAGTTTCGATACTCCGACGACTAGGGACATTTAAGGATGTGCTTATAGGCTACGCAGCTCTCACGTATATGATCGCCATTATAATGCTGGTAGTCAAGCAAGAATCGTATGGGCTCTTTCAACATGTAATAGTGATCCTCAATACCACATAATATATGTACATGATGATAAAGACAAACCAGATAGCATATTATCATTTTGAATAAGGCTGTCTTACCCGTATAGGTCCTCCCTCAATCATCACAATCATATGGTTGTGATTACAATAATTGACTTGAGGGCAATATATCCAACAATCTCCCACTTGCACTTAAGGCTAATTATTGCGGTATCGCATACTCACAGCTCGTGTGCTACCGAATACCAAACTTCTCTACTAATCAGTTTCTCAAATCTTATTTGAGGAACATCTGTGTTTGAGAAATAGCCTCAGTGAGTGGATCCGCTATAATATTCAACTTCTTCTCTCTATATCTCAACTTTGCAAAGATCAACAATCTCCCAAACTGAGCGATGTCCCGCCACAAGAATTTGTCTGGATACCTGATGGGACCAAGTTCATCAATGAACAACTCCTATCCAACAAACTTCCTTGGCTGTATCCTCTGTTGAGTTATAACCAGCATCCTGAACCATACCTACCTCAGTATCCCTATCGGAACACTATCCAATATACCGATCCTCAGAAGAGGATAAACTCAAAACTTGACAGCATCTCTGTCAACCAGGTCACCTTGGATGCCTAAACTGATAACCGCCTCCTAGAGGAGGCTGCCGTTATCCTATACCAAGAACATCTTCTTATGTTTTTTACCGCTTCCCTTTGTTTCTTAAAGATTGGATTAATATCTGTTTATTGCAACTAGTGCAAAAGCAATATCTGGTGTTGTACAATACTTTGCATGATTGACTCAATTGCGTAAGCAAATGATATATCATTCATGCCAGTCCCTCTCTTCATCAGTCTAAAAGACATCCCTTTTAGAGAGGGTGACTCCATCACCTGCGGGTACACTACTACGTTAGGAGTCGTCCATTCTAAAATACTTTTAGAATGCTGTCTAAGTACCTGATTGGGGAACTTCCCAAATCTAGATCTAAAACCACAGATCTAGTCACCAGAACTCCTGATATACTATTCATATCCAACATGGAGAAAACATTATGTGACAACCAAAATCTGACCGATTGTAATATAGGAACATCACTTCCTATCTGGAGTATGTCATCTAAAATATGGACAGTACTCCCTACATCCTTCTTACTAGGTTCATCTTTTGTTTTGACGAAGTCAATCGCCTTGACTGTTACATCAATAACAGATGATCCGTCTCTGCTATCCTTTCTTTTGTAAGTCCATGTCACGCACCCCGCGGGTTCGTGGGGAGGCGGAATTTCAGAAAAACGTGTTTTGTAAAGATCGAGACACAGACTTGAACTCCAGCATTGGTGCTAAACCCTAACTAGCTAACTTAGTGAGATGTAAACTACAAGTCCAGAAGTTTATACCTCACGATTCCGGTCCTTCGGGTCTTCATTCCTTGCTATCCTCCACCTCGTCGTTGACTCTATGGATCGTATCGGATCGCCACTTCCTCGTCGGTCTCCTCAAATCGAAGATGATCCACTCGAGTGAATGTGCATCGAGCTTCTATCTCAACCGAGGCAACTAGGGCATCAAGATCGCTACTCATGATGTCGTAGACGATGTAGAGTGTGAAGATGGATTAGAATGTCTTTATTTATCCTAGATTACTCAACACATGAGTTTACTAGGATGTTGAGGAAGAAGGCGGCAATGGAAAAAAGCTAGTAAGAAAAAAGATGAAGAATAGAGATAGCTTCTTCTCTTTTGTCTAAACTGAACCATATGAATTATCCTCTTGATAAATCAAATAAATAATCACTAATATGGTTCAATTTACCAAAAATGAGTTATGGGCCAAAAAGCCACCATGTGTCACGAGAAGCTATGTCCAAATTCATGCATTTTCCACCTCATACTCACCATGTCATAATGTATTTCCTTTTAAACTAAAATGTAAAAATACCAATATGACATGTTACCTTCTAGAAGCATCTTTAACCAATTTACAAAAATGCCCCTCGTCCGTATATACATACCTGTATCCGTATTCTGAAAAATGCGGATATAAAAGACGAAAACAATCCATCAGTACAATACTAGGATTCGGCTTAAACCAAAGTCCACTAGTATTGTCCGTCCGAATCATCATGCGGGCACAAGTACACGCACGTGACCGAACCCTATCATAAAACCATACGACTTCTACATCTTTCGTTCGATGCAGGGAAACCCTCTGTGTGCGACTCTAAAGACTCGACACTACGCTGGCAGTGGGTTTAACCATAGGCCGCAAGCGGCACTAGCTATACGTAACGGCCCCCAGGTATATGTCGATGAGAAGGCCGATGAGAATAACTCATCCAAACTCCAACTGAGCCTATCTGTGACAATATCCATATAGTCCGGTCTGTTCGTCTAAGAGTATCGCATATCGGGCCTAGGGGGCGGTAATCATCAGACCCCTAATAGCACAATAAGTCGTGTCGGAGAGTAGCCCAAAACACCCTGAGAAACTACTGGAGTACCTACCAGTAAATCTCACTTGCCTTGGTCAAGGACTTTGTGTAATGGCCTTTCGAACACAGCGCGATATCAACTCCCAATACCGAGAGAGACGAATCCTATTTAACTGCCACTGCCTCCAAGTGCTTCGGGACTGTACCCAACTATTACCTGTTTGCACGACTCCTTAGACATGTGGTAGGGTAGTAATCAAAGTACAGTGGGAACACACTCGAGGCGAAGCAGCAGTGTCAAGTCAACAGACTATGCCGTACTCATGTCACCTGGGAAATGCTACCCGACGATAGGTATAATACCCACCAACAGTTCCCGATGAGTCCTGTCCGGTGTACTCATAACCTAATGAGCACCTGCATACTATCTCCAGTACGACGTACTAATGGCTGTGGGACAGACTATCTCCCCTGCTGGGATGAGAAGCGTATACACTAGTCTACTCTGGAGTATCGATGCCCTGTCTCGATAATCCTACGACTAAGGACCTGCATAAGGATGTGCTTATAGACTACCCATCCCCCACTAGTGTGACTGCCATCACAACGTTGGTAATCAAGCAAAAGATCTTAAGAGCTCCACCAATATGTATAAGCGATATGCTAAGAAACACATGCACATATTAAGGTAGAAACAAACCAGGTAGCATACTACCATTTTGAGCAAGACTGTTACTATATCCGTGTATATCCCAAGCTCCCATTAAGTAATATACAAGCCGGTATGATACAATAATGGCCTCTAGGGTATATACTACTAACAATCTCCCACTTGCACTAAGGCCATATATTGGCGTATCGCAGACCAATGATCTCGAATAGCCGCTCAAACATTTCTGAGAGATGGCCCTAGTGAGTGGATCTGCAGTATTGTTCTCTGAATCTACTCTCCTCACCTCGATCTCCTGGCGATCAACTATCTGCCTGATCAGGTGGTACCACCTCAAGATATGTCTGAATCTCTGATAGGACCTGGGTTCCTTCCCTAAAGCTATAGCGCCGTTGTTGTCACAATACTAAAGTATTTGACCAACAATGGAAGGAATCTCCTGAAGTTCTGTTAGGAACTTCCTCATCCATACCATTTCTTTCGCGGTGTCATAAGCAGCGAAATACTCCGTTTCCATCTTCGAGTCTGCAACGGTGTTCTGCTTGGAGTTCTTCCAAACCGCCCCTCCACTGAGGGTAAATACATAACTTGACATGGACATGGAGTCATCTTTGTCACTCTGGAAGCTGGAGTCAGCAAAGGTCTCGATCTGGAGGTCCTTTTCTTCCATACACTAAGAACATCTCCTTAGTCCTTCTCAGGTACATGAGAATGTTCACAACTGTTTTCTAGTTGTTTCTCCCCTGGGTTTGACTGATACCGGCTTACCACGCTTCTGCTGCATAAGCAACATCTGGTCTGGTACACAACATTGCATACATTATACAGCTTATCGCAGAAGCATAGGATATAATCGACATACGAGCCATTTCCAAATCAGTCCTTTTAGGACATCATTTCGGAGAGGGTGATTCCGTGATAAGCCGAAAAACTACTGCGCTTAGAATCTTCCATACTAATTATTCTTAATATGGTGTTGATGTACCTTGACTTTAAAAGTCCCACTATCCTCTTTGATCTATCACGATAGATCTGGATCCCCAGAATGTAGTTGGTATCATCCAGGTCCTCATGGAGAACCGCTGTGACAAAAATCCCTTTGACTGAAATATATATACATGGTTCATCTGGATTTTTGATAAAGTCGAATTCTTTGATCGTCTCATTAAAACAAATGTTTCAACTTCGCAATTCCTGCTTTAGTCCATTAGTAGACTTAAGCAACTTGCTCACCTTTTTGCTGCTCCCACTCCGATTGAAAACCCTCTGGCAGATCTATATAGATGCACTTTTCCAAATCACTATTTAGAAAAACTGTCTCTATGTTTATCTGCCGATCTCACATCTGTGGAAGATAGCAATGGCAAGAAGGGTCTGAATGGATTTAAGCATAGCCACTGAAGAAAAGGTTTCATCATAGTCCAAACCAGGTCTTTGACTAAAGCCCTTTTCAACAAGTCTAGCCTTATAGGTCTTAACCTGCCCATCCACACCAATCTTCTTTCTGAAGATTCATTTGCAGCCTTCGGGTTTTATCCCTTCTGGAGCAAAGTTCAAAGTGCATACTTTGTTGGTGTATATGGACTCCATCTCGGTCCGTAATGCATCCAACCACTTTACCGAGTCGCCGCTCTAAATGTCTATCTTGAATCTAGTTGGCTTATCATTTTTTATGATGCAATCCTCTCTATTCCCGTCTATGAGATAGTCGCAGTATCTCTCGGGCGGATGAGACTGCCTACTAGTTTTGCGGAGTGGTGCCGTAATAGTTTGTGGTTCTACCAAATATTCAGCAATAGTTTGTGGTGCTGGAATTTCTTCAAGTTTCCATTGCGCTCCCACTTTGATCTTTCAAAAAAAATAAGATTTTCCAAAATGTGGGCATAATGAGAAACAAATAACCCTTTGTTCCTCTGCGTAATAGAAAAGATACCCCCTGGAGTTCTTTTGGGTATCCCACAAACTTATCACAATACTGAGCTTGTCTCGAACTTGTCCGCATACTGCTTTTTGACAAAAGCTGGACATCCGTTTATCTTTGGATACTGAAGATATGGTTTCTTCCCACTCCACATCTGATATGGTGTGGTAGGCACAGTCTTGGTAGGAACTTATTTCAAAAGATATGCAGCTAATTCTTAGTGCATAACTTTAGAAGGATCACAGAAACTCAGCTTTTACTCAGTATGGAACGAACCATATCCAATAGGGTTCTGTTCCGCCTTTCCGATACACCGATGTGTTGAGGTGTGTATGGAGGAGTAATCTGAGAGAGAATTCCATTCTCTTTTAGGCAATCCAGGAACTCGGCAATTTAGTATTCATCACATCGATCAGATCTCAGTGTCTTGATACTTTTGCCTGTTTGTTTTTCCACATCATTTTTTTATTCTCGGAATTTCTCATAGGCCTTGGATTGATGCTTCATCAAGAAGATATGTCCTTTCCTAGAGAAATTATCCATAAAAGTATTGAACTAGGAATAACCACTTCATGCATCTGTAGACTTTGGACTACACACGTCGCTATGTATGAGTCCTAAGAGCTCGCTCGCTCTTACTCCGTTTCTAGTGAACAGAGTTACTGTCATCTTTTCTATGATACAAGATTGACAAGTTTGCATAAGATGATATTTGAACGGATTAAAATATCCCTCTCTATGCAAATTCGACAACCTTGTTTCATAGATGTGACTGTAACACCTTAGGATGTGTTTAGTGGCTAATTATATGTTAATATATGATTTTTAATAAAAAGTTTACCAAATTGGTTTTCAAATAATTTTTCAAATTTAATAAATATTTTTCTAGAATTTTCTTAGGCTTGCACAAACTTGTGCATGTAAACTAGGGTTAAAATTTGGGTTAAACCATGATTAGCAACCATGGTGGGTTTAAACATGGGTTTTGGGTTTTAATTAAGTTTAATTAGTTATTTTTATTTAAAGATTGTTTTAATTTGAAAGTGTTGACTTGGAGGGGGAGAGAGAAAGAGAGAGAGTGTGTGCATGATGGGGCATGATGGCCTTGGCCATGCTTCATTAAATGAAGAGAGAGAGAGGAGGGGTTGACATTGGGAGTTATTATTCTTGCCTCTCATTCTTTTTCTCACATCTCTCTCACTCTCACTCACACACACACACACCCCCATCAGCCTCCACAGTAGCACCAGCAACAGCAGCAGGCACAGCAGCAACAGCAACAGCAGCAAGCACAGCACCAGCAACAGCAGCTCAGGCAACAGCAGCAGCAGCTCCGGGCAGCAGCAGCAGCACCACAACAGCTCCATCCCCTCTTCTTCTTCTCCTTCTCCGTGCTTGTGAGATTCCTAGGGGGTATAATCTCTAAACTTATTCTTTCTTTCGCTTAGTTGTGTAGAAATAGCTTCGATTAGTGTAAAATGGGAGATTTTGTGCTAAATGTGGTGATTAGTGTGAACTTTGCTTAAGTAAGGTTAGTTTTGGTTAGATTAAGTTAATTAAGTATTGTTAGGGCCTAGTTAACCTAGGTAAACCCCAGATTACACAGATATACCCTAAGTTTTCAAATTGTGCAAAATTTGACGTTTTTAAGCAAAATCTTAGCCTTTTGAAATCTGCTGTTACCCCAGTGAGTTCAGAATAAAACTGAGTGGACTATAGCCTACTTGAGAGACCCTGACCCCACCACCAGAGCCCGACCCCACCAGCCCAACTTCAGGCTGCCGGAAAAATCATTCTGGCCGCAAATTGCGGCCAGACCAGGGAGTTAGGAGCTAGGGTTTTTGGTACAGGTGTCTGCTACATTTTGTAGGTCCATGGTACATATAGTTTTGTAATATTTTAACCTGGGTAGAATCTGGGACGATATATCGTTTTCTGGTGTTTTTAGTTTGCGCGATACGCGCGATACGCGAGTGGGTTCTGTGATTCAGCGTAACGCGGCGTGTCGGGATGAGTCGTAGACGCGTACACACACGTTTCAGCGTATCGCACACACGCGCGTTAATTCGCGACACGAGTTCCCGTTTTGATTCGATATCGCGTTTTGCGAGATTTTGATTATATTTGGTTTCTTGTGTAAGTTCCAGGTATGTCGGACGCCGCCAAGAAGGAAAAGCAAGTGGTCGGCTACGTGTAGCACGCGACCAGGTGAGTAGATTTAACATCTACGGGGAAATCGCCCGTATGGCGTTAAGCGTCAGGGCGTTATAGGCTATACTAGATTTCATATGTTTACCTTCATACCATGCACCCTATCTATTCACTTTTGTACATACGTGCCTAGATAGATCATTACATGCGCACATGCACTTATCTATTCATCTTTGTGCATACATACCTTGATATATCTACACTTGTGCGCATATACATCGGATATCCATATTAGTACCCATGTGCATTACTACATTCACATTGCGTATATACCCATTTGCATATCCATACCTATACACATACATAGATAACATTGACATGATTTAAAAACTAAGGGACCGCATGTGGTATTTTCAAAACTGGATCTTTTAAAGGAGCGGTTTTCCCTTCCTTTTACTCTTAGTGTCATACGACACATTGCATGGATTTACGCATTAAGTTTGGATTTATGTGATTTCTGGATTTGGGAACCGGAGTAATATTTTAAGAAAATACGCACTGTTTAAAAGATAACCCAGTTTCCCTTTATGTATGAGAGAGGGGCTGACCCGGACTGACGGATGCCCGATGTATGAGAGAGGGGCTGACCCGGACTGACGGATGCCTGATATATGAGAGAGGGGCTGACCCGGACTGACGGATGCCCGATATATGAGGATTTGCGTGTCGATGCTGGACACGAGTGTTTCTTGATATTTTGAGTGCCGATGTTGGGCACTGAGTTTTACTGGGATTTGGGTGTATTGTTTGACACCGACTGTTTTTCCACGTTGATATTTCGTGTAGATATTATTTATTCCCATACTCAGCATTTAGTATTACACATCTCATCCTGTATCTGTGGTACCTGATAGAGTACATACGACATGCACGACTATTGCACACCCTGCTCAAAACATAGAGATGTTATTATATCGCATTTGTTGCATGTCTTGAGCATCCAGTTCATCATATAGATGTTATCTATTGGCATAGATTAGAGTATCGCAACACGTGCATACTCGCGATTACCTTTATATGTTATCTACTATTCACGAGTTGGCAACTCACCCCCGTTGTGCCATAGTGCTTGCAGGTTGCCCTTTGGAGTAGTCGCGGCTGGCTGTTTATCGCATCTTTTGGCACAGATACCACTGCTTTGGCGTGCTAGCCCTTTTGCTATTAGGTGGGTTTTGTGCGGTATCTGTTTACTTTTCAGTTGTACATTGATGTATTTAGTATTCTCCATCTACCTTCATGTATTGACTTAGAGACAGTTGTGAGGACGATGTATGTTATTTTGTACTCTGGTGTCGAGCTCGCTGTGAGCCGACTTTATTTATGCAGTCTTATCTTTTATGTTATTTTTCTTTGCTCTACTGCTCATTCTTCGCTACGGCGTCGTATATCATATTGTGGTGATTGTTCCGCCGTTGGGCGCGATTCTCCCATTGTGATGCTCTATTCATTTCACATGTTACTTCTATTACACCTTGCCTTTTACCCGACTTGCGGGACAAACTTTTATAAAGGAAACGTTGCCAAAATTATTAAAATATAACTCTTGAACTAAAAAGGATTTCTACTGAATTACTTAAGGTTTTATAAATATTTTACAAATGCTTCTACTAAAATGTTTCAACACTCTATATTTTAAATGGTTTTTATTTCTGGGTTTCGGCTTACTTAGTCGCGTTTCGCCTGTAGACGTTACGTGGTTAAGTGCCGGTTACGGGCCGAACTTTGGGTCGTGACAAAGTTGGTATCAGAGCGTAGGTTTTACCTTCGGAGCGTAGGATGACCCTGGTATGATGGAGTAGGTAGCTGCAACAGGGTGGCGTGGCGTGTGTATGTTCCGCGGCATACTCACGACACGGTACTCCGCCTAAGCGACCTTAGGATTTATTGATTGAAATTCCTTCATGACTGTATACATTCTTGCGATTCGATTTCCGTATCCTTATCGAATCCTACCTTCCTTTTGCTATTAGCTACTATGCCGCCAAAGACTACGAGGGCACAGAGAGCGGCTGCGAGAGCCGAGGTTCGTGTTGACTCGTCCGAGACGAGGACTGATCCAGGTAGTGCACCTGTTGTACCCGAGCAGACAATCCCTCCTATGACAGATCAGATCGCCATACTAGGGGCTGGTATGCAGGAGATGCGCCAGACGGTGGGATCTAGCATGCAGGAGATGCGTCAGATGATAGGGTCGCTAGTTGAGACGCTTCGAGCGCAGCGACCAGAGGTAGCTCCACCAGTCACGGGGACCGCGATGGTATCTACAGCACAGGCAATTGCCCCTGCAGCCACGGAGGTGATTACAGTATCGTTAGCAGAATTCATGAGGCTGAAGCCTCCGGTCTTCATAGGCACCGACGCAGTCGAGGACCCGCAGTCCTTCATTGATAGGATGGCCCAGATATACCGTTCCCTTAGATGCTCAGATACGAGATGGGTCGAGTTCGCGAGCTTTCGCCTGGAAGGACTTGCGCAGAAATGGTGCGAATCGGTCGAGAAGGGCAGAGCAGCAGGTCTTCCTCCTATGACCTGGACAGAGTTTGTGATGATCTTTCTAGCCCGCTTCCTTCCCCAGAGTGTGAGGGATGCCCGAGCACGCAGATTCGAGTCCTTACGCCAGACGCCAGAGATGACCGTGGCAGAGTACGATGTGCTATTCACCGAGCTATCAGTGTATGCTCCGTACCTAGTGGCTACTGAGGAGATGCGAGTCAAGAGGTTCGTTCGAGGCTTGCTCACCCCATTATTTCTTGCGATCAGCGCACAGCATTACGAGACTTATGCAGCAGCTGTAGACGCAGCCTTATTAGTCGAGGAGCGCCTTGCAGAGACTTCGGTAGTTCCAGGGCCGAAGAGGGTTCGTACTGATACGCCGGCTCAGAGACGGCCATTCAGGCGCCGCGACGGACACCTTGCAGGTGGCAGAGACTTAGGACGAGGTCATCTTTTCAGCTCTTATCCCCAGGAGGGTCAGCCAGTATCATCCGGATGTTTTCGATGCGGGAGTTCCTATCATCGTGTTCGAGAGTGTCCTGAGATACCCCGGAGGGAGGCAGCCGCACCGCATGTCACACTACCACCTTCACCACCCCATAGGGCGTTGCCTATTGTACCCACAGTTGCTCCACGTCAGACCCATGCACAGAGAGGCCGTGGTCGCGGAGAGTTTGTTCCTAGAGGGAGAGGTGGTCGAGGCAGAGGACAGTCAGCTACCGGCAGAGTGCAGCCAGTTGCTAGTGGGGGACCGCCAGTTGCAGGTGGAGGACAGGCACGGGTTTTCGCGTTGACGCATCAGGACGCGCAGGCGTCCAATGCGGTGGTCTCAGGTACCTTATTAGTATGTTCTGTTGATGCACACGTATTGTTCGATCCCGGATCCACGCACTCGTACATTTCCGCACACTTCGTGCCGAGTTTGGGTAGAGAGTCCGGTCTGCTTGATCAGCCGCTTGTTGTGACCACTCCCGTGGGAGAGTCGTTTGTTGCTAGGCACGTGTTCCGATCCTGTGTTATCCGTATTGGCGAGAGAGAGCTGCCTGTCGATTTGATCCTTCTTGAGATGTTGGACTTCGACGTTCTTTTGGGCATGGATTAGTTAGACACGTGCTATGCGTCTGTGGACTGCCGCGAGAAGACAGCGAGATTTTGTTTTCCCGGCGAGTCGGCTTTTGTTATGCAGGGGGACCGTGGTGCCACCCCTCACATCTTGATTTCTTCTCTTCGCGCTGGACAGCTATTGAGGAAGGGATGTAAGGGATTTCTAGCCTATGTTTGTGATACTAGAGCTACAGATGTTCCATTGGACCAGGTTCCAATTGTATGTGAGTTCCCTGACGTGTTCTCTGACGAGCTTCCTGGGCTACCGCCTGAGTACGATATTGCCTTCTGTATTGATCTGATTCCCGGCACGGGGCCTATTTCTATACCGCCTTATCGGATGGCCCCGGCGGAGCTTTGTGAGTTGAAGAGTCAGTTGCAAGATTTGCTGGACAAGGGGCTTATTCGACCCAGTGTTTCTCCTTAGGGTGCTCCGGTCCTGTTTGTTAAGAAGAAGGACGGCAGTTTGCGTCTGTGTATCGACTACCGCCAGCTGAACCGGGTAACCGTGCAGAACAGATATCCGTTGCCACGCATCGATGACTTGTTCGACCAGCTTCAGGGGGCAGGATATTTTTTGAGGATCGATTTGCGATCAGGATACCATCAGCTGCGGGTTCGACAGGAGGATGTACCGAGGACAGTTTTCCGCACGCGCTACGGTCATTATGAGTTTTTGGTGATGTCGTTCGGACTCACCAACGCCCCAGCAGCATTCATGGACTTGATGAACCGTATATTTAGGCCGTACCTTGACTTGTTCATCATCGTATTCATTGACGACATCTTGGTGTATTCCCGGAGTAGAGAGGAGCACGAGCAGCACCTGCGGATCACACTGCAGATTTTTAGGGCGCACCAGCTTTATGCAAAATTCTCTAAGTGCGCGTTCTGGTTGGACAGTGTAGACTTCTTGGGTCACGTGATTACACGGGATGGTATATGTGTAGACTCGAGGAAGATCGAGGCCGTTCAGAGTTGGCCCAGGCCTACATCCGTTACTGAGATACGCAGTTTTCTAGGATTGGCCGGCTACTACAGGCGATTTGTACAGGATTTCTCCCACATTGCTGCACCCTTGACCGGATTGACCCGGAAGGGAGTTCCTTTCGATTGGACGGAGGAGTGCAAGCACAGTTTCCAGCAGCTACGGACTTGTTTGACTACAGCGCCAGTGCTATCGTTGCCTTTAGGATCAGGCGGATTTGCAGTCTATTGTGACGCTTCACGAGTGGGGCTAGGGTGCGTATTGATGCAGTATGACAGGGTGATCGCATATGCTTCGCGGCAGTTGAAGAGACATGGGCAGAACTACCCTACTCACGATTTGGAGATGGCCGCAGTGGTCTTTGCACTTAAGATCTGGCGACATTACCTCTATGGCGAGTCTTTCCAGATATTCACTGATCACAAGAGCTTAAAGTATATATTTCAGCAGCGGGACCTGAAACTCCGACAGCGCCGATGGATGGAGTTAGTGAAGGACTACGATTGCGAGATCTTGTATCACCCGGGCAAGGCTAATGTAGTGGCAGATGCTTTGAGCAGGAGGCCCGGGGGTAGTCTATCTTGTTTGAGCGCCGTGCAGAGGCAGTCGTCGGCAGATTGGCAGTTATTATGCGACAGCCGAGTGCAGTTTGAGTTCACGCCGATCGGGGGACAGCTTGTGCATGTTCGTGCACGCCCACAGTTGCTTGACCGTATATATGAGGCACAACACAGTGATGACCGATGTTCAGAGATCATGACACAGATTGGAGAGGGCATATTTTCCGAGTTCGTGATCGATGATCAGGGGATACTGCGATTTGGGACTAGACTATGCGTACCAGATGCTGAGGGACTGCGGCGTGAGATTCTTGAGGAGGCACATCGATCGGTGTACATCGTCCATCCCGGTTCCACCAAGATGTACCATGATATGAGAAATGTTTACTGGCGGGACGGAATGAAGAGGGACATTGGAGATTTCGTGTCTAGATGCCTGACTTGTCAGCAAGTCAAGGCCGAGCACCAGCGGCCCGCAGGAGAGCTACAGCCGTTACCCATTCCGGAGTGGAAATGGAAGCAGATTTTGATGGATTTCGTAGTGGGTCTACCTAGGACTAGGCGGGGGTATGACTCCATTTGGGTGATCGTGGATCGTTTGACGAAAGCAGCTCACTTCCTGCCAGTGAAGACGACTTTCGGATTTGCTCAGTATGACCAGATTTACATCGACGAGATTGTATGACTGCATGGAGTCCCGACGTGTATTGTGTCCGACAGAGGCACCCAGTTTACCAGCCGACTATGGCAGAGGCTTCAGGAGGCTTTGGGCACGCGCTTGAGTTTCAGCACCGCATTTCATCCGCAGACCGACGGCCAGTCAGAGCGGACTATTCAGACTCTCGAGGACATGCTCCGAGCGTGCGTTTTAGACTTTGGTGGTAGCTGGGATCATCATTTACCCTTGGTGGAGTTCTCCTACAACAATAGTTTCCAGGATACTATTCAGATGGCACCTTTCGAGGCTTTGTATGGGAGGAGATGTAGATCGCCCGTCTGTTGGACAGAGCTCAGCGAGGGCAGTATTTTGGGGCCACAGATCGTACAGGAGAGGACTGAGAAGATACAGCTGATTCGAGACAGGATGAGGACAGCTCAGAGCAGGCAGAGATCGTATGCTGACAGGCGCCGCCGTAGATTAGAGTTCGCAGTTGGCGATCACGTGTTTCTGAGGGTCTCTCCGATGAAGGGAGTGATGAGGTTTGGACGGAAGGGGAAGCTTAGCCCCAGATTCATAGGTCCTTTCGAGATCCTTGAGCGTGTGGGCGCAGTAGCATATCGTTTGGCTCTTCCACCCGACTTCCCAGACGTTCACCCCGTATTCCACGTGTCGATGCTTTGCAGATACCTACATGACCCTTCGCACATGATTCAGCATCAGACCGTTCAGCTCGAGCGTGATCTTACGTTCACCGAGCAGCCAGTCGTGATATTGGACCGGCACGTGAAGAAACTTAGATCGAAGGCCTTGCCATCAGTGAAGGTGCTTTGGTGCAGCTTGAATGGGGAAGAGATCACTTGGGAGGCCAAGGGCGAGATGCGGAAGAAGTTCCCTCATCTCTTTGAAGGTATGCATTGCTTTATATTTTTAAATTCGGGGACGAATTTCGTTAAGGGGGGAAGATTGTAACACCTTAGGATGTGTTTAGTGGCTAATTATATGTTAATATATGATTTTTAATAAAAAGTTTACTAAATTGGTTTTCAAATAATTTTTCAAATTTAATAAATATTTTTCTAGAATTTTCCTAGGCTTGCACAAACTTGTGCATGTAAACTAGGGTTAAAATTTGGGTTAAACCATGATTAGCAACCATGGTGGGTTTAAACATGGGTTTTAGGTTTTAATTAAGTTTAATTAGTTATTTTTATTTAAAGATTGTTTTAATTTGAAAGTGTTGACTTGGAGGGGGAGAGAGAAAGAGAGAGAGTGTGTGCATGATGGGGCATGATGGCCTTGGCCATGCTTCATTAAATGAAGAGAGAGAGAGGAGGGGTTGACATTGGGAGTTATTATTCTTGCCTCTCATTCTTTTTCTCACATCTCTCTCACTCTCACTCTCTCACACACACATACCCAGCAGCCTCCACAGTAGCACCAGCAACAACAGCAGGCACAGCAGCAACAGCAACAGCAGCAAGCACAGCACCAGCAACAGCAGCTCAAGCAACAGCAGCAGCAGCTACAAGCAGCAGCAGCAGCTCCAGGCAGCAGCAGCAGCACCCCAGCAGCTCCATCCCCTCTTCTTCTTCTCCTTCTCCTTGCTTGTGAGATTCCTAGGGGGTATAATCTCTAAACTTATTCTTGCTTTCGCTTAGTTGTGTAGAAATAGCTTCGATTAGTGTAAAATGGGAGATTTTGTGCTAAATGTGGTGATTAGTGTGAACTTTGCTTAAGTAAGGTTAGTTTTGGTTAGACTAAGTTAATTAAGTGTTGTTAGGGCCTAGTTAACCTAGGTAAACCCCAGATTACATAGATATACCCTAAGTTTTCAAATTGTGCAAAATTTGACGTTTTTAAGCAAAATCTTAGCTTTTTGAAATCTGCTGTTACCCCAGTGAGTTCAGAATAAAACTGAGTGGACTATAGCCTACTTGAGAGACCCTGACCCCACCACCAGAGCCCGACCCCACCAGCCCAACTTCAGGCCGCCGGAAAAATCATTCTGGCCGCAAATTGCGGCCAGACCAGGGAGTTAGGAGCTAGGGTTTTTGGTACAGGTGTCTGCTGCATTTTGTAGGTCCATGGTATATATAGTTTTGTAATATTTTAACCTGGGTAGAATATGGGACGATATATCATTTTCTGGTGTTTTTAGTTTGCGCGATACGCGCGATACGCGAGTGGGTTTTGTGATTCAGCGTATCGCGGCGTGTCGGGATGAGTCGTAGACGCGTACACACACGTTTCAGCGTATCGCACACACGCGCGTTAATTCGCGACACGAGTTCCTGTTTTGATTCGATATCGCGTTTTGCGAGATTTTGATTATATTTGGTTTCTTGTGTAAATTCCAGGTACGTCGGACGCCGCCAAGAAGGGAAAGTAAGTGGTCGGCTACGTGTAGCATGCGACCAGGTGAGTAGATTTAACATCTACGGGGAAATCGCTCGTATGGCGTTAAGCGTCAAGACGTTATAGGCTATACTAGATTTCATATGTTTACCTTCATACCATGCACCCTATCTATTCACTTTTGTACATACGTGCCTAGATAGATCATTACATGCGCATATGCACTTATCTATTCATCTTTGTGCATACATACCTTGATATATCTACACTTGTGCGCATATACATCGGATATCCATATTAGTACCCATGTGCATTACTACATTCACATTGCGTATATACCCATTTGCATATCTATACCTATACACATACATAGATAACATTGACATGATTTAAAAACTAAGGGACCGCGTGTGGTATTTTCAAAACTGGATCTTTTAAAGGAGCGGTTTTCCCTTCCTTTTACTCTTAGTGTCATACGACACATTGCATGGATTTACGCATTAAGTTTGGATTTATGTGATTTCTGGATTTGGGAACCGGAGTAATATTTTAAGAAAATACGCACTGTTTAAAAGAAAACCCGGTTTCCCTTTATGTATGAGAGAGGGGCTGACCCGGACTGACGGATGCCCGATGTATGAGAGAGGGGCTGACCCGGACTGACGGATGCCCGATATATGAGAGAGGGGCTGACCCGGACTGATGGATGCCCGATATATGAGAGTGAGGGCTGACCCGGACTGACGGATGCCCGATATATGAGGATTTGCGTGTCGATGCTGGACACGAGTGTTTCTTGATATTTTGAGTGCCGATGTTGGGCACTGAGTTTTACTGGGATTTGGGTGTATTGTTTGACACCGACTGTTTTTCCACGTTGATATTTCGTGTAGATATTATTTATTCCCATGCTCAGCATTTAGTATTACACATCTCATCCTGTATCTGTGGTACCTGATAGAGTACATACGACATGCACGACTATTGCACACCCTGCTCAAAACATAGAGATGTTATTATATCGCATTTGTTGCTTGTCTTGAGCATCCAGTTCATCATATAGATGTTATCTGTTGGCATAGATTAGAGTATCGCAGCACGTGCATACTCGCGATTACCTTTATATGTTATCTACTATTCACGAGTTGGAAACTCACCCCCGTTGTGCCACAGTGCTTGCAGGTTGCCCTTTGGAGTAGTCGCGACTGGCTGTTTATCGCATCTTTTGGCACAGATACCACTGCTTTGGCGTGCTAGCCCTTTTGCTATTAGGTGGGTTTTGTGCGGTATTTGTTTACTTTTCAGTTGTACATTGATGTATCTAGTATTCTCCATCTACCTTCATGTATTGACTTAGAGACAGTTGTGAGGACGATATATGTTATTTTGTACTCTGGTGTCGAGCTCGCTGTGAGCCAACTTTATTTATGCAGTCTTATCTTTTATGTTATTTGTCTTTGCTCTACTGCTCATTCTTCGCTACGGCGTCGTATATCATATTGTGGTGATTGTTCCGCCGTTGGGCGCGATTCTCCCATTGTGATGCTCTATTCATTTCACATGTTACTTCTATTACACCTTGTCTTTTACCCGACTTGCGGGACAAACTTTTATAAAGGAAACATTGCCAAAATTATTAAAATATAACTCTTGAACTAAAAAGGATTTCTACTGAATTACTTAAGGTTTTCTAAACATTTTACAAATGCTTCTACTAAAATGTTTCAACACTCTATATTTTAAATGGTTTTGATTTCTGGGTTTCGGCTTACTTAGTCGCGTTACGCCTGTAGACGTTACGTGGTTAAGTGCCGGTCACGGGCCGAACTTTGGGTCGTGACAGTGACCCTGTCTACAATGCCATAAGAAAGCCATATATAATTCTGGAGAATTTCTTATAAGTGTGTTCTGGACGTTTGAAAACCTGAGCTTGATTTAACACGTATTAACTGTTCTCTAGTGTACCCGACCCAATCAAAACTATGATTAAGGTGGATGTGTACCACATTGCTTACATATGTAAAATCATATCCTTCCTTAGAACTTAAGGATACAGATATGATATTACAAACTTGACTAGGTACACACAAACAGTTATGTAAAAGTAACATCGGTTCAATTGTCAATCTTAGGTGATATTCCCCTACAGATATAGCGTCCACGCTCCTTCCGTTAGCAACCCCTGAGAGTCATATCATCTGCCCTGATAATTCTACGGTTTCTCAAACCCCATAAGGAATGAGATCCTGATATGGTATCTTGTACTCAGGAAGTAGAGTTAATTGACATACAGTTTTCAATTACTAACACACCCGAAGTCGAATCCACAACGTGTTTCGGATCCTGGATTCTGGCTTTCCAAGCCCTGCATCCCTTCTGCCAATGCCCTTTCCCGTGACAATAGGAACAACCTTCCTTCCCTACTGTTAGCCCTACAACTTTTGTTTTTCCCTTTCTTTCTAATTTACTGACACCGCTTATCGGCTTTGTAGAGGTCTTCTTCTCCTTACCCTTGGTTTTCGCCTTGGATCCAGAAGAGGATGATTTCCCCAATAAGCAGTGCGGGTGTCTCCCTGGTTTCCTTCAGGGTGCCCTTTACTGGAAGTGTAACTTTCTTCCCCTGGGCGTAAGTAGAAGGTTGGGACTGTAGAATCAATTCATTACTCGACTTGTTCTCTAGGTCCGTGAGCCGTTTAATACAGCTAATCATTGTAGGGACGTGGTCCCCTACAGATGATCCGACAGCCAACCTCGCTTGAAGCAATTTCCTTTGAGGTCTCATATCTTGCGATACGAGATTGCTCTCCATATAAAACTTTGTTTATGGAGGAAGATAGAAACTAAGTCCATCTTCTCGTGCTGCCTCTGGTATTCACCATCAACTGAGGCCAACACGAGGCACTTGGCATCCACAAAGTTCTTTTTCTATTTGTCTTACGGATATCCTCCGCGATGGTGGAAACTGAACCTGGGACGTCGGGGCTAAATAGTAAGAAGGTGGCCCAGCTTGTCATAGGTAATAGACATCTGGACAAACCTTTACCAATATAGTATAGTCTGGTTCAGTCAAATTTATTATCTAGCTGTAACCTAATCTGATCACATGGTCGCTGCAATTAGGAGAGAGAGAAGAAACACTCAGCATGACGCTCTTGTAAGTTTAGATAGGTTTTTAGTTTATCTAAATAGGATGGCTCCCACTGTTTCTCGAATCCCTCTTCAAACCATAAAAGAAGAATTAGTCAGGATTAATCTCACCCTACAATACTTGCTTAACCTTTCAGCCAGGCTGGTGTTGGTACTTCAAGGGAGGTTTTCCAACGCTTTCGCGAAGTTCCTTAATTACAAAACCTCTTTTCCCGGGAGGCGTAGCCCCGCTAACACCGTTCTAGATACCTACTTGGTTTATAGCATTGATTGTGTTAGTGAAGAAATCTCCCGAGGAGTAGCATATACTTACAGTAGGATCGGGATCCAAATATCATTGTGTAATAAAGCTGAAGGAATCCTATCAATTTATCACACTCCAAATGGTATGCAACACTAGCAAGTTTCAGTTTCTTTAGAAACTCCCGATGTGGATTTTTGCCCCATGCTCTTATGATCTTGACGAAGGCCAACATATCATAAGTCACATGTCAAGTTCTGCCCGTCATTTTCTAGGTTAATTTGAACCCACCCGTACATACCTTGACGAAGGCCAAAATAGTAGTACGACTGTCCCAAACCAACGCATCTATCTATGCTACAGATGAATATCCAGCAGCTACCAAACACTATACCTTGGCGAAGGTTAAAATATATAGATTGAATACTACTGAGTATTCAACTGAAATGACAGAGGGCTACGAATGGTTTTGGTGAAACCGTGAACGTAGTGAACTTGATATAATCGAAGGAACCTGATAGCTTTTAAAAGGAGTGGTTTAAGCTCCGCATTTAAAAGTCTCTTGTTTTAAAATAACCGAGTGGTTTTAAAAGGCGTTCCAACGATTCAGCTTTGGTTTATTTTCTTTGCATTAATTTAATGCAGTTCCATCAATTACACCTATCATCATAGAAAAAGACGAAAATACAACGTCCACTTATGCCATCCGCATTCGCCACTGGGCCCCGTCTAACACCGTTAGGTTACTTAAGTAACGCCAGAGCGGGGGCTGGACTACCGCGGATGCAAAACATAAGTAATGTCTATTATATATCATATATAATAATAGGCATTCCAGATCACAGATGAACATATTGGATATCCTAGGAATTCCGCGTTTCGTTTAAGCCTGTAATGAAAGACGGATTCCACGGTCGTGATGAATAGCCAAACCCCACCCCAGACCCCTACGGGTGCGGCAAACTACCCGCCAAATTCCAGAAGTGAAGTAGCCCCCCTCAACAAAGTGAGTAGGCCATTCAGCATTTCAAAGAACCCGGTAGTTTGTGCACTCCACCTTGGGTCTATCCTAGGAGTAGAAAACAGTAAAAGAAAATAATACAACGGTGGCTACAACCTCAACCCGAATGTGCCCCGCAAAATAATATTACATCAAATTACAAATATTACATTGAATGAAAGATAAAAAAAACTCATCTCACATCCCCGGCTATTCATCCATGACGATCCAACAAGTTCATATACACAAACCAACAGATATGTGCAACTTCAAACTAACTGACATATAGCAATTAGATGAAGTTTAAAAACACATATAAACAATACAAATAAAACCCGATTAGCCAAGCACATTAGAATTTCGATCGAAATATATTTTCCGTATCTACCCCAAATGCAAACTAGCACTCCAAAAAATCTGGGTAGAGACCAAATATTCCAAATAACTATACACCCAAAAATAAGACAAAAAAATGAAGAACGAGCCAACTCGGCCACAACTCAGCCGCAGATCGGCGGCAAATCCATTGATTCGCCACGGTTCCGCAGTGGTTGTGACGAGTTGGTGACTCGTTTTTCTTTTGTGTTCTTAGAATTCCCTGCACAGAGTTTTCAAGTCTCTGAATTAATTTTTAGTACAGTTTAAAAATTGACAGAAACTGTGAGGGTGCAAAATGTATAGTTTTCGGTTTTTCCGACGATCGACGTTCTAATAACTTACTAACGAGCTAGTAAGGGTTTAGTAGGCTCTGATACCACTGTAAGTCCATGTCATCCACCCCGCGGGTTCGCGGGGAGGCGGAATTTCAGAAAAAACGTGTTTTGAAAAGATCGAGACACGGACTAAAACTCCAGGATCGGTGCTAAACCCTAACTAGCTAACTTAGTGAGATATAAACTCCAAGTCCAGAAGTTTATACCTCATGATTCCGGTCCTTCGGGTCTTCATTCCTCGCTGTCCTCCACCTCGTCGTCGACTCTATGGATCATATCGGATCGCCGCTTCCTCGTCGGTCTCCTCAAATCGAAGATGATCTACCCGAGTGAATGTGCATCGAGCTCCTACCTCAACCGAGGCAACTAGGGCATCAAGATCGCTACTCATGATGTCGTAGACGATGTAGAGTGTGAAGATGGATTGGAATGTCTTTATTTATCCTAGATTACTCAACACATGAGTTTACTAGGATGTTGAGGAAGAAGGTGGCAATGGAGAAAAGCTAGTAAGAAAAAAAGATGAAGAATAGAGATAGCTTCTTCTCTTTTGTCTAAACTGAACTATATGAATTATCCTCTTGATAAATCAAATGAATATTCACTAATATGGTTCAATTTACCAAAAATGAGTCATGGGCCAAAAAGCCACCGTGTGTCATGAGAAGCTATGTCCAAATTCATGCATTTTCCACCTCATACTCACCATGTCATAAGGTATTTCCATTTAAACTAAAATGTAAAAATACCAATATGACATGTTACCTTTTAGAAGCATCTTTGACCAATTTACAAAAATGCCCCTCGTCCGTATATACATACCTGTATCCGTATTCTGAAAAATGCGGATATAAAAGACGAAAACAATCCATCAGTACAATACTAGGATCCGGCTTAAACCAAAACCCACTAGTATTATCCGTCCGAATCATCATGCGGGCACAAGTATACGCACGTGACCGAACCCTGTCGTAAAACCATACGACCTCTATATCTTTCGTTCGATGCAGGGAAACCCTCTGTGTGCGACTCTAAAGACTCAACACTATGCTGACAGTGGGTTTAACCACAGGCCTCAAGCGACACTAGCTGTACGTAACGGCCCCCAGGTATATGTCGATGAGAAGGCCAATGAGAATAACTCATCCGAACTCCAACTGAGCCTATCTGTGACAATCTCCATACAGTCCGGTCTGTTCGTCTAAGAGTATCGCATATCGGGCCTAGGGAGGCGATAATCGTCAGACCTCTAATAGCGCAATAAGTCATGTCGGAGAGTAGCCCAAAACACCCTGAGAAACTATTGGAGTACCTACCAGTAAATCTCACTTGCCTTGGCTAAGGACTTTGTGTAATGGCCTTCTGAACACAGCGCGATATCAACCCCAATACTGGGAGAGACGAATCCTATCTAACCGCCACCGCCTCCAAGTGCTTCGGGACTGCACCCAACTATTACCTGTTTGCACGAATCCTTAGAGCCGTGGTAGAGTAGTAATCAAAGTACAGTGAGAACACACTCGAGGTGAAGCAGTAGTGTCAAGTCAACAGACTATGCTGTACTCATGTCACCTGGGAACTGCTACCCGACGATAGATATAATACCCACCAACAGTTCCCGACGAGTCCTATCCGGTGTACTCATAACCTAATGAGCACATGCATACTATCTCCAGTATGGCGTACTAATGGCTGTGGGACAGACCATCTCCCATGCTGGGATGAGAAGTGTATACACTAGTCTAATCTAGAGTATCGATGCCCTGTCTCGATAATCCTACGATTAGGGACCTACATAAGGATGTACTTATAGACTATCCAGCCCCCACTAGTGTGACTGCCATCACAACGCTGGTAATCAAGCAAAAGATCCTAAGGGCTCCACCAATATGTATATGCGATATGCTACGAAACACATGCACATATTAAGGTAGAAACAAATCAGGTAGCATACTACCATTTTGAGCAAGACGGTTACTATATCCGTGTATATCCTAAGCTCCCATTAAGTAATATACAAGCCAGTATGATACAATAATGGCCTCTAGGGCATATACTACTAACAGCTTTAATCTACGAATAGATATAAGCATTTGCGCACCTTCCGCTGCTCCCACTGACTATGATAACCCTCTGGCAGAGTCATATACAAGTGCACGTCCGAAATCCCATTTGGAAAGACGTTATAGTCATCTACCTGCCAGATATCATAGCTATGAACCGCATCAGCGCCAAAACATATCCATATGGACTTCAGCATAGACACTATGTAAAAGTCACATCACAATCCACAACGGGTATTTGATGAAACTCTTTACAATAAGTCTAGCTTTATTAGGTAAGCATCTTTCCACCTGCACAGATCTTGAATGATCTGCTTACTCCTAATGGGTTTTACCCCTTCAGGAGCACCCAGCAAAATCCAAAATTCATAATTTGCTGAAGTGCGTGGAGTCCATTTTGGGTATGAAGCATCTAGTCACTTGGAAGTTACCACTTCCTATGACCTACTGATAACTAGTAGGGTCATCATTACCATGATGCTGACCTCTCTGTCACCATCTACGAGAAAACCGAAGTGTCTTTCGAGTGTCTGAGGTCACCTACTAAAATCTACGGAGTGGCTAATGGTTTGTCAAGCCCAATTGAATCCTTAGGATTTACTATATTTTCGGTAACCGTTTATGGTCCTGCAATCACTTCCAATTCTACCATATTCCTATTAGTTTCTTTTGCAAAAAGATCTTTTTATAAAAATGTGGCGAGTCAAGAATAATATAACTATTGATCTTGAAAATGGTAGAAACAAAATCCTAATGAATGCTTGGGATAATCCACAAACCGCCATTACCGAAGCGTGCCTCGAGTTTGTCCGGATGCTGCTTTTATACAGAAGCCGGATAACTCCATATCTTAACAACCATAAGATATGCAACAATTCTATATCCATATAGAATCAAGGCACTAATTTAGATGGAACCAGATTCAAAAGTCATGCAGCTGTTTCCAGTGCATATCATATAATGGAAAAAGTCCAATACAACATTACTTGTCATGGAGCACGTCCACTGATGTGTAACCTGTAAGAGAATCAAGTTCACGATATTACTATAATGAAATATCTAGCATAGGTATCTACATATTTGATCACCTTGAAGAATCCCGATACTTCCAACGTATGGTTCTCTACTTTATTCTTATACCTACAAACTTCTCAAAATCTTTGACCTTGCATTACCACGAATGCGTGTCTAAAACTAAAGAACTCATATGTAATCCTGAATGAAGTAAGAGTACCAACCCTTTGTCCCGAAGGACACTGGACAACATACATCTCCATGTATAAGTCCCAAGAGTATACTAACTCAAATTCTGTGTCTTGTAAATTGAAAACCGTATCTTGGTTAAGGATGTCTTACACCGTTATTCAATGCACCTTACCTTATCCTCAACTGATAAAGGTAAATGTTTACAACACAATTTTCAAAATGTATATCTCACTTTATAAAATAAAGCTACAGATATTTCATTTTAAAATTTGGTGCATAACAACGGTTATTCGAAACCAAATATTTTCCGTCAGGTAAAAGCCAGACGATTTAATCTAATATCACCAATTACAACGAATTTCGATATTGAGGATCAAATCGCCCATTTCCTAAAATTCTTCTCCTACTCATCATCTGTAACACCGTACAGATGTGGGATCCAAATTTGGTAAATACATACCCTGGAGTCAGAATTGACTGGGAAAACAGTTCTCTACAACATGTACACGGAAAAACTGAAACATGAAAATGTTTCATAGGGGATGGTCAGGTATTCCTAGTAATGCATTTTCCATTATCCAGATTCAAAACAATAGTCGAAATTTCCTTTTCCCTCACTTCAATCCTTTTATATGTCTCTATATCTTACCTTCTGTACACCGTCCCTGCACTAACTGGTTTTCTTCCTTCCCTACCTTTCGGCACCAGCCTAAGGTTTGGAAGAAGACTATCTAATAAGCGTAACAGGCATACTCTCTTAATCAAGGAGCTCTCGCAACCTGAGAGAAGGTAAAGGGAAGAGACAACCGAATAATCCTATTCAATTTCTTCAGAACCTGTGGCCATCCTCAACTAAAGTAACTTCTTCGAGTTCGTATGTAACTATACGATGGCCGTTCCAAGCAATATGGATCATCGTAGTGATATGATGTGTTCTGAAGAAATGCAAAGGGTAAAGTAGGAGTGGCAGTGATATATACTACTTTGTTGCGAATCAAGACAAACCAAAGCCAAAGGGTGTAAGAAGGTTCGGTCAAATTGGTTCATGAGTTTTTAAGGTAAGTCATGGGTCGCTGTACCAGAGAAAGAGAGAAAATAAACACTTAGCGTGCACTCTATCAAGATGATTGGTTATCACTTTATCTGATCAGGATGGCTCCCATTGTTTCCTCGAATTCTCATTCAAACCCTAAAAGGGGAACTAGTCGGGATCATTTACACTTTAAATCAACCGAGGAGTAATGTGTACTCATCAGTGGGAATCGGGACCCAACTATCATCATGTGATAACCTGAGGGAATCCACTCAAGTCACCACACTCCAGAAGGTATGCGCATGCCTGGCAAATTTCCTATATGTTTGAAACTCCCGATATGGTTTTTGCCCCTAACGACTTCATGGCCTTGATAGAGACCAACGTGCTATAAGTCGCTAGTCAAGTTCAACCCGTCATTATCCAAGATTGATCTAAACCCACCCGCACAAGCCCTTGATAGAGACCAACGTGATTATGCGGCTGTCCTAGATAATCACATATCTATGCTACAAACAAGTGTCACGCAACTACCATACACCATGCCTTGATAGAGACCAACGTACATAGCACGAATACTATGAGATACCTATCTGAAATGACGGAGGGCTACGGCTGGTTTTTGACGAAAAACCTTTAACGTAATGAACTTGATATTGTTGAAAGAACTCGAGTGGCTTTGAAATGGAGTGGTTTAAGCTCCGCATTTTAAAACTAGTAACATAAACTTTTGCTTAAGAATGAACTCTCAATGAAGGGATCAAGGCTCTTCCCTCATAGAATGAGGTGCGGGATATTCCTAACCGAATACCTCTATGCAAAGCAAAAGAATATGACCATGAATTTTGAAGAAAACCGAGTAGTTTTAAAATTGGTCCCGACAACATCATTTAGGGTTATTTTTCCTTGCATTATTTAGATAATGCGTTCCCATCATTTTATGTTTCCAAGCCACAAAAGAAACAACCAAAATAACATGCTTTTTATATGCCATCCGCATTCGCCGCGGGGTCCCATTAGGTTACTTAACTAACGGCAAAGCGGGAGCTAGACTAGCGGGGATGCAAAACATATAGAAGCATCTACTAAATATATATCATATATATATCAACATCACAGGCAGATAATAGTCATCACAACAGATAAAATAATCACAAGCATGCGAACAACAATATGGAATAGCGGATAATCTAGGAGCCCCGCGTTTCATTTGAGCCATAAATAAGACGCGACGTTCCTCGGTAGTATGGATAGCCAGTGCAATGAAGATCCTAGACCCCTACGAGTACGGCAAATTACCCGCCAATCCCCAAAGTGAGGTAACCCCAATCAACAAAGTGAATGGGCCACCCAGCACTTCACGGAATCCGATAACTTGAGCACCCCTCCGTGGGTCAACCTAAACCGCCTATGAGTGTGGCGAATAGCCCACCAATTCTAGAGTAAGGCCCTCCGGTCTCAATGCCATGAGATGTGGGCCCGTTGCCCTCTAGAACCCGGCTATTCGAGCACTCCTCCGTGGGGTAATCCTAGTATAGAAAAGAAAATATATATACAACGGCGACAACGATCTCAACCCGGTCGTGCCCCAATAAAAGAATATACAAACTGGCAGTGGCGACAGTCCACATGTCGGACGCTCACCCCGCAATAATAAATATATAAATGAATCTGAACTGTACATCTAACATTGCACACATGGCTATCCATCACGACAATCCGCACAAACCATAACCAGATATATATATAACCGCAGAAGCAAGCAACACCAGAATGTGTGCAACCCCGTCTAAATGAACATATAGCAATTAAACGACGTTCAGCAGCATATATACAACATCATAGATACCGACGATGCAAAAGTTTCGAGTTTTTAAAACTCCCGAGTTGTCCCAAAGCTAAGATGACACAAAGTGAAATCTGGGACAAATCAAACAACACCAAAAATACCATTTTACAAAACCCAGCACACACCATGAAAATAAGCTCCAAAAAGAACACAAAAACTGGCGACCATATTCCCGATCTCGCCGGGCCAATGATGATGGAATCTTCTCGTTTTCATTGTGTGTCTTAGTCCAGTCTAGATGAAGCTTCTGCACTTGTTTAAAAAATTTTTAGAAACCAAAAGATTTTCTAGACAGAAACTGGGTTTTGAAATCGGTGTTTTCGGTTTTGTAACTTAAGCATCGTGAAACACTAGTTTATGGTGTTTCGGTGGCTCTGATACCATGTTGGGATCTGGCGCCCGCGCCGCGGAGGCCGCGGCTGAGGTGGAAGCGAAAACAAAAATTCTTGTGGGCACCGGACTCGCTCACACCTGAGGATACGAACCAAACATCCTAAACTAATAAGCTAAAACATGCAAGGTTGAGAAATACAACCTTTGTAGCGTGTCCACCCAATTATGGAAGACCCCTCCAAATTTGTAGCTGTCGGGAACGCGCTTGAGCATCGATCACCCTTGCCGAAGACGATCCACTTGAGGGAACGCGGAGGAGGCTCTAACCGACGGGCAAAGTTTTTAGGTTTGGATAGCCGGTGATGTAGGAATACTTCATTATGTTTTTCTCTCTAGGATCTTGCTCAAAAATGGAAGTAAGAAGAAGAAGGAGATGGAGAAGATGAAGTATGAGCCATGGTGGAGGAGATGAAGAAAAATCTCATCAAGTCAACTGATTGATCGTATGGATTATGTTTTGAAAAATATATTCACAACCAAAGATTTTATACCGCAATCAATAAAGGTGTCGATGTAGCTCGTTAATGAATACGGATCGTCCACTGAGATGCGAGGATTTGTTCGATCTTTCTTTAGATGAATTGAAAGAAAATATAAAAGAAAATTCAAGAAAGTAATTCGAGATTTAATTGAGTTGTCATTTCAAGAAAATCAAGAATATATTCAAGAATTAGAAATCAAGAAAGTGTCCAATATCAATTTGAATTATCAAGAATATGAAGAATAGCTTATAGGAATCGATTGAATTGGTAGCAATGATGAATCTAACAATGACTTATCTTATCTATTGATGAATTGTAGCTAGGACGATGGTGATGAATGAAGATTAGGGATCTATTGAAGAAACTAGGGTTTCTCCTTCTCTATCCCTTGTCTTTTCATTGATCATCATACGGATCTAGCCTTTAGCAAAGAAAATCATCAATTGTTTAATTCCTAATTTGCAACGAAATTAGCAAGAACATGATCTCGATCCAAATTAGGTCATTGATGTCCTTTTTCCTAAAGTTCAAAATCCTCATAAGACTTAAGATTAGTATTAGGATTTCATCATCATTAGATCTACCGATTCTCTCGATTCCATTACAAGCAGAGATTTCACTCACGCATCATGAAAATTAAAGAATCAAGAACAAGAAATTTCATAATGCAAGAATGTAAAGAAAGCGAGAATTACAATTATCACCTTTATTAAATCTCCTTTAAATTACACCTCTCAATTTGAGTTTACAAGACTAGCTCTCGATCGCTCCTTTGAAAGGGAATTTGTCGTCGATCTTTGCTCGGCTCGATCTTCATGAGTCGTGGATCGGATGCGGATCTCTTGCTCTTGATGATCAGCGTTGCGATAAAGGATCTTCGATTGTCGCTTGATTTTGCTCTCAATGGATCTTGATTTGATTGGATCTCAAGTTGTGTCACTCCACTTGAATTGAATTGTAATTGTGGCTCAATTGTGTAATAATGAGTAACCCCCAAAAATTAGATCCAGATCCCCTTTTATAGCCTCAAATTAAGCTTCCTTCATAAGCTTGATAATTATGCAGAGCCTTCCAGAAGAAGCCACGTGTATATGAAGCGTCTTGAGGAATCTAGGCGGTTATAGAGAAGGTTCTGGAGAATTTTCGACTGCCGACGACTCCACTCGGCCGCGGATTCGCGGCGGATCGGGATGGATCGGCCGTGGTTCCGCGGCCTTTTGGTGTGATCTCTGGGTCATTTTCCTGGGGTGTCTTGATGTTGGCATTTGGGTTTTCTTTTCATATCTGGAATCATTTAATCTCTTGTGAATCACTGTCAGATTTTAAGTTTTTGACCTGCTGTATTTTATCGGCAATTTTTGCGATTCCGATTCTTTGACCTGAATAATTTCCTGCACAAAATCTTGCTGAAAAGTGTTGAGAGATATAGAATATTATGCATGACATACTAAACATACAATTTCCTTCATAATACCGGTTATAATGTACAACACATGGTAATTGGTATTTTCCAGATGATTCTGTAATATGTGTCATATTTATAACAAACACCCTTAGATGATTAGAATAATGAGGAAATTGTTATGTTACAGAATGCAATATTTTCGACTGAACATCAACCAGTGTAGAAAGGAATGGCTATAATATTTGAACCATGATGCAATTGTGGATCCAAATCAAATAACAATATAAAAATACATAGCCATGCCTCTCTACATCGTTTGCAACCATGCTTCCCTTTCTCCACTTGCCACCTCATTTCCTATTTAATTTTCTATAAATAAAAATCAAATATGAGGTGTCCTTCTTCTAGAAGCATTCCTGTATAAATACGGAATACTTCACCAGGTATATGTATCGCTACATATACACCTATCCGTATAAAAATATGGATAGCACCAAAGAGAGAAAATAAATAGTGAATAATAATACTAAAATATATGTATCAAAATACATATATAAATTATTAAATCAAAACCAGATTTAATAATCCGGTTTAATCCTAAACCAGCTAGTATTATCAACCGTCCGATTAAAATCCGTGTATCGTGTACACATATTTAATCGAACCCCCTGCACGTACCAACGTACGGCTTTTACATCTGAACCGGGAAAACCCTCTGTATGGGACACTAAATACTCGACAATACGCCGGCAGTGGATTTAACCACAAGCACGTCAGCGGCACTAGCTGTACGTAACGGCTATCCAGGTACTTGTCAAAAGGGGGGTCGACAATCAAGTGCGTCCTTACCCTACTGAGCCTGAATGTAACAATTTTCGTACAGTCCGGTTTCTTCATCAAAGAGTATTGCATATCGGGTCTAGGGGGTGGATAATGTCAGACCCCTACTAACCCGATAAGTCGTGTCTGAGTCTAGCTCATCACCAACTGAGATACTACTGATCAACTATCAGTAAATCTCCCCACTATGTCCATGGATTTCTGGTGATAGCTGTTCAGTTGATAAAACTGCACATTTGTATTACATTTTTCCTACCATTTTCATATTAAAAAAGGACTTTATTATAATATATTATACATATGAGGGTTTATGTGTAAAAAGACCATTTTCCATGTGTTAATATATTTTAATTAGTATTTGGTAGGAAAATGTATGCAAATAAATTCATTGACCAAATCCTAGTAGAACAAGGTCTACTAAATCTTATTTGAGTTGTTGTGCAGAATATTTCCAAGTTGTGCAGAATTTTCCAAGATTAGAATCAAGCAAATCAAGTTGTTGAAGAAGACTTGCCTAATTAAGAAGCAAAACTTGGAGACCAAGTCTGGAAGCAATCAAGAGAATATTTCTGAATTCTGAAGGTGCCTAGGATTGCCACATGTCCCAAAGATAGAGCCCCAGAAAAATGATGGAGAGTTGAGATCAAATGGCCGCGGATCCGCGGCCATACCCCCCCTTTGGCCGCGGATCCTCGGCATTCTAGAGGAATCATTTGGTAAAAATTTGGGGTATCAATCTTTGCTGAATTTTACCAAGTTTCCAACTAAAAGATTCTGGCTTTGCACTATAAAAGAGCACCGAGAGCCTCTTGGAAAAGTTATCAAGCCGAAGAGATCACGAAGTCCAAGACGGCTCACGCATCCAGGCTGATCATCAACTGTTCATCTACCTCCTTCGGAAGAGTTCGAGAAGCAAACCAAGTTTTTGTAATCATTTTCTAAGGAATAAAGTGTAGATTGTTCAAGTTGATTAATAAAGGTAGTTGTTTTATTTAATTCTTTTGCATTTTACATTATGTTTTCCCTCTCTGTCTTTTCATCTTCTTTTCCCAACATGCGTGAGTAATTCTCCGCTTGTTAGGGTTCGTAGGATTAGGGTAGGCTAATGGATGATGAAAATAACTAAACCCTTTTTAAGTCCTATAAAGTTTATGAACTTTATCAAAAGAATTATTAACATCCTAATCGGGCGCGCTAACAATTCTTTGTTAGTTCCGACCGCGATTAGAGATTAGATTAATGATTGTTTTGGTAAAGGCTAGATATGAACGGAGTTCCGTGTCGAGATAAGGGTTAAGAGTGGGATTCCTTTTCCCTCCAGAAACCCTAATCTACACGCATCACCGTCGTTCTAGTTCTAAATCTATTAATGGATAAAAAGGGTAACTTTTAATTAATCGTCCATAACTACTAAATCCTAACGAACCCTACAAGCCCCCTTATTATATTAACTACATATTTAAAATAATCTAGATCTATATTTTACATTCTTGTTTAACGTAGATCTAGAAACCATTCTATAAAATTTTTTATCCCTCATCTCTTTCTCAACACATCTAAAGTAAGAGTAAAACATTCAACGTTTCCCTGAGGACGACCCGTACTCATCTCGGTCTAGCTACACGCGACACCGTTATTGATTGCGGTTAACTACAAACAAACATTTTTTCGTACCAATCAAATGGCGCCGTTGCCGGGGATACGTGCGTAATTTTTTATTCTTACTATTTGTGTTGAATTCTTAGACGATTCATATCATTATTAAAACAAAACTGCAAATTGCATATTTAACAATTTGTGTGTTAATCTTGCGAGGGAATCTGGAGTCACGAACTTGAGGGAACAGGAGATCTAGGGTTTCACACTTCTCTGGTATCTTTCTTAACTCCTTCTCTCTCCCATCAAATCCAATAAAATCTATTTTCTGCAGGATTCTTTGCAAAATTGCGCCGCTAAAAAACTTTTTGCAAAAGTTTTGTGATTGGTTTTGTTTTGCATATTTAATACGGACTTTAAGGGGCAAAGACCAAATCAAGATTAGGTGGGGATTTCATCACCCTTCCTAAGCCCCACAAATCACAAACTGAGCATATAGATCAACCCTTCATTAATTAAAAAAATATCTAGACCAGACTCTAAGGACTGTCGCGCTCAATAAGGACAGAGGAAGGTCGTGGGTAATCTATCGTTTATCCGCATTACTTTTGTAGTACCTAGGCAAGTGTGACTAAGGCTAGTGGTTTTTAATTAGGCCCACGACGTGGTTCCTTCCCACTTACCTGGCACTTACCTGGCTACAAGGGTAGTACGGAGGCGGTAAGGGATTTATCCTGCGGCTTGTCCTTTGGAAGTCTAGGAGCGGTCTAGAGACTGGACCTAGGTGACCTTAGTTCTAGGGTTGCTTATGCATCTTAGGGTGATTTATCTTGAGTCCCACTTTTTCAAAAACAAGCCAATTTTAAAATCACACACACGCTGCCACTTGCATTAAACCCGCTTAGTGCATGCTCGGCTGGACACGGGATCCTAGTGCCCGTCTTGTCCGCGTTCCTGCTATCGACGCCGAAGTCGGTACTTCTTCATCTTCTTTTCCCCCACCACACACCACAACCGTGATGGACGGCACTCCATCTAATTATAACACCACGCTGCCACCGCCCGCAGGTGAGCAGAATCCACCGCGCATCTCTCTCCAAGAGAGATGCTATCCTATTCGTGGTCCCCTTCCTACTTGTCTATCTCTTCCACCACCTAACGGGGATAATTTCGAAATTAAACCCCACTACATCAACCTGCTGCCCAAATTTCACGGGCTTGAGTCGGAAGACGCGTACGTTTTCATCACCAAATTCGAAAACGTATGCGCAATGATGGGTACTTCACAATTAACTTTAGATGCTATGCGCTTACGTCTTCTCCTATTCACACTGTGCGACTTGGCAGAAAAATGGCTTTACAATACTGCCGCACACTCTATCACTAATTGGGACGAATTCGTCATAGCATTTCTTAAGAAGTTTTACCCAAACCATAAGACTGCCCGCATTAGGAGCGAGATTAACCAGTTCACCCAGCTTCCCAATGAACCATTTTGGAAGTGCTTTGAACGTTTCAAAGATCTGCTTGTCCAATGCCCCCATCATGGAATACAAAGATGGGATTTATGTCGGATTATATATGAGGGCATTAATCCAGCGACAAAGCAGATGCTTGAAACAATGTGTCAATGCAATTTCATGTCTAAAGATGACGGTGAAGCATGGAAATATCTGGAAGACCTTGCTGAACACACGTTGCAGTGGGAAAGCGTAAGACCACCTTCAACTAAGGGAGGTATTCACCAGCTTGATGTTTCTATCGCAGTAAAAGCCGAAATGGCAGCGATACAGAAGAAACTCGACGCTATTGAGAACAAATTCTCGTCATTCTCCCTAAATCAGGTTACGCTTCCTAAGACCGTCTGTGGTTGCTGTTCGGATCCTTCACACTTAACGGAAGAATGTCCTATGAATGCATCGTTTCAAGCTAATGCTTCTTTTTAGCAGCGACCTAGAAACGACCCTTATTCTTCCACGTACAATCAAGGATGGAGGAATCATCCTAACTTTGCTTGGAATCAAAACCAACAAAGCAATTATCAAAGACCTCCTCCACAGCAAGCACAACCACAGAATCAGCCCCCCTTTCAGTCACAAAATTTCCAAAATCCGGCCAACACTTCTACACCACAAATGGCCGGTACTGATAACTCTTCACTCGCACAAACTTTGGATATGTTCATGAAACAATCCATGCAATTTTCGGCTGAGATGAGGTCTTCTATTGATACCTTAACGAAAAACTCCGCCTCCCATGGTGAGAGTATCAAATCAATAGAGAACCAAATCGCACAGTTAAACGCCGCAATGAGTGCGAGAGAGAAAGGGAAACTCCCATCTCAACCCATACCTAATCCTGGCCACTCACAAAGTTATAATGTGAGTGCTGTTACCACGTTGAGATCGGGAAAAGTGCTGAATAACCGAGTGGGTGAGCAGTGTGATGATAGTGACACCAATGATACCCCTTCTTCTTCTTCTTCCCCTAATTCGTCTAGTCTTCCACCTTCAACCGAGCCTATTCTCCGTTTTCCCCAAGGCTCGAACCCTTCGCCCATTTCGCCAAATCTATCTAAGTCGATTCCCACTCCAATTTTGGGATCGAATCCATCCCCACAATCCTCTCCAATGTTGGACCAAACCCTTATTGATAAAGCACCTTATCCAAACAGGTTAAGGTGCAACAGACCAAGTCCACAAATGGAGAAGATTGTGGAAATTTTTAAGCAAGTTAACATAAACATTCCTCTCCTAGATGCTATTCAACAAGTTCCGTCATATGCGAAAATCCTAAAGGACTTGTGCACTAGGAAGAGAAAAGTTCAAGTACCTAAAAAAGTTTTCCTTGCGAGTAATGTGAGCACAGCTTTTACACAACAACTACCCAAGAAACGAAAGGACCCCGGAAGTCCTATAATTTCTATTTCTATTGGGGGTAAAAATATCAATCGTGCTCTACTCGATCTAGGTGCTAGTGTTAACTTGCTTCCGTATTCTGTTTATGAGCAATTAGGGATCGGAGAGTTAAAACCTGCGCATTGCACTCTTCAGACGGCCGATCGATCTATCACCCAAACAATGGGTGAGCTAGAGGATGTGTTAATCAAAGTCGGGGAATTCATATTCCCTGTGGACTTTATCGTTATAGATACACAACCTGTGGCAAACCTACGCAATCAAATTCCGGTGATACTCGGTCGACCCTTTTTGGCCACTTCCAGCGCAGTAATCAATTGTAGAAACGACTCTATGACCTTATCCTTTGGAAAGAAGTCAATTGAGCTTAATATTTACAAGTTGGGAAGTGAACCCTCCGAACCCTATGCTCATGTGTGTTCTGTCGAATTAATGGATGTCGACAGCAGCGAATTTGATCAACCTCATGATACTGACTCTTTTCATATGTTATTGTTTGACCCAACCATGTACTCTTCTACCGAGTTGTCCGGGTCAACATCTAATGCTGATGAGCAACTTTTTATTGAGTCTGACGATCACCCCATTTTTTCTGATGACATTATTTTTCGGGGTATCGATGAAAGCTTTGAGGAAATTTTCGCCGATGAACTCGCATTTTTACAAGACACGGGTGTTGAGATGAATCAACTCCAAGATGAAGAAATTGGACCTCCACCCCTTCTTTTGGACAATCATGATAATGCGAGTAATCCATCATCACTATCACTGTGTCATCTCTCCAAATTAAGACACAATCCTTTTCCATTACACCTCTTATCACCTCCCCACTTCTTCTTGTCAAAAGGTGACATGTTCTTCCACCAACCTTGGTGCTTCATCGATAAAATTTTTGAATAGTTGGTGTTGACCTTCGGTCTTTGCAAAGCTTGGCATTGACCAATAACCTTGACCCCCTCTTGTGATTTTAAAAGATTAAATTGTTTAACTCAAGTTTGGGAGAGTGGTATATTTTGGCTCTTGAAAGAAAATGATTTTTACAAAATTGTGAGCCTATAATAAGTTTGGGGGAGGATTTTCACTTTCATATATTCTTTCCCCCATTAATCATTTCCTCCCAAGTCTACAGGTTTTTGAGCTTAACGGATGACATCAGTGAGGACACTGCTGTAAACAGGTTTGGGGGAGGTTTGTGCTTATTTACACATCAATTTGCATCATATTTTGCATAAGCACAACATTTTCAAAAAAAAAAAAAAATTTTAAAAAAAATTTTTCTTTTATAACAAAAGAATAGAAAGTGAAAAAAAAATTACATCCAAAAGATAGGAATAGTTTAAGAAAACCAAGAAAATTAGAAGTTTTCTTAAACGAACTAGTAATAAGTAGTTATGAGCTGTTGTCCCAAGGGTTAGTAAGATGAAGGAAGTCACTAATCTGAGGATAAAAATAAGTCTGAAAAATAGTTTCTATTCTGGAAGCCAAAACATTTGAATGTTGATACCCTACTATATGCACTTACACACGTCTTGAAGCTCGGGATAGTAGAGGATACCTTGAAATGCTCTTGTCTAAAAGCCAAAGTATGAAGGAAATGAAAAAAAAATGAAGAAAATATAAAAATGGTGAAAAGAAAAAAATGAACACTGGTTTTGTTATCGCCAAGGTAGCAATAAAAAAATATAGCGAGGGTGCCTCTTCACCTAGTGCCCTAAGGCCAACTGGTCTGGGAGTCACTGCTAAGCCTTAGGTGGTGCAAGACGAGAAAAATATTATCACCTAATCAGCAAGCACATAAGTAATCGGTCGGTTAGTACCTCAAGAAGTATTAACGGTCGCATGAAAATGTGTGAGCAAATCTAAATATTCATCAAGTTAAAAAGTACTAAGGTAGATGGACAAGAGTATGATAGCTTGAATTGAATTCTCCGAGTGTAGGGATGTTCTATTCACACACGTAGGGTTATATGATCGATGTTTGGATGAAAGGTAGGAATGAAGAATAAAGACGATGTTTTATTGATGGATGATATGATTTTTAACATTTTTTCATGACTATTAAGATAGGGCTCATGACAACAGAAAAGCTAGTGTAGTTGGAAACTCTTATTTTCAAAGTCTTTCTTTTATGGTTCTTATCTTTATATGTAAATTTCACCATCTCTCTTTTGTTATAGGATTTTGTGGGTGTAATCCGCTGAAAACCCTCAGGAGACAACACTCCTCCTACTAGGGACCTAGAGGTTTAACGGCTTGTTGCACGTGCTCAGTGCAATCGTGTCTGCCTACGAAAGTGTGCTTAGTTTTCTCCTTTCTTTTTTCTCCTTCTCTTGAATAAACTAGTTTGCTCGGGACGATCAAAGATAAGTTTGGGGGTATTTGTTCAGTTGATAAAACTGCACATTTGTATTACATTTTTCCTACCATTTTCATATTAAAAAAGGACTTTATTATAATATATTATACATATGAGGGTTTATGTGTAAAAACACCATTTTCCATGTGTTAATATATTTTAATTAGTATTTGGTAGGAAAATGTATGCAAATAAATTCATTGACCAAATCCTAGTAGAACAAGGTCTACTAAATCTTATTTGAGTTGTTGTGCAGAATATTTCCAAGTTATGCAGAATTTTCCAAGATTAGAATCAAGCAAATCAAGTTGTTGAAGAAGACTTGCCTAATTAAGAAGCAAAACTTGGAGACCAAGTATGGAAGCAACCAAGAGAATATTTCTGAATTCTGAAGGTGCCTAGGATTGCCACATGTCCCAAAGATAGAGCCCCAGAAAAATAATGGAGAGTTGAGATCAAATGGCCGCGGATCCGCGGCCATACCCCCCTTTGGCCGCGGATCCGCGGCATTCTAGAGGAATCATTTGGTAAAAATTTGGGGTATCAATCTTTGCTGAATTTCACCAAGTTTCCAACTAAAAGATTCTGGCTTTGCACTATAAAAGAGCACCGAGAGCCTATTGGAAAAGTTATCAAGCCGAAGAGATCACGAAGTCCAAGACGGCTCACGCATCCAGGCTGATCATCAACTGTTCATCTACCTCCTTCGGAAGAGTTCGAGAAGCAAACCAAGTTTTTGTAATCATTTTCTAAGGAATAAAGTGTAGATTGTTCAAGTTGATTAATGAAGGCAGTTGTTTTATTTAATTCTTTTGCATTTTACATTATGTTTTCCCTCTCTGTCTTTTCATCTTCTTTTCCCAACATGTGCGAGTAATTCTCCGCTTGTTAGGGTTCGTAGGATTAGGATAGGCTAATGGATGATGAAAATAACTAAACCCTTTTTAAGTCCTATAAAGTTTATGAACTTTATCAAAAGAATTATTAGCATCCTAATTGGGCGCGCTAACAATTCTTTGCTAGTTCCGACCGCGATTAGAGATTAGATTAATGATTGTTTTGGTAAATGCTAGATATGAACGGAGTTCCGTGTCGAGATAAGGGTTAAGAGTGGGATTCCTTTTCCCTCCAGAAACCCTAATCTACACGCATCACCGTCGTTCTAGTTCTAAATCTATTAATGGATAAAAATGGCAACTTTTAATTAATCGTCCATAACTACTAAATCCTAACGAACCCTACAAGCCCCTTATTATATTAACTACATCTTTAAAATAATCTAGATCTATATTTTACATTCTTGTTTAACGTAGATCTAGAAACCATTCTATAAAATTCTTTATCCCTCCTCTCTTTCTCAACACATCTAAAGTAAGAGTAAAACATTCAACGTTTCCCTGAGGACGACCCGTACTCATCTCGGTCTAGCTACACGCGACACCGTTATTGATTGCGGTTAACTACAAACAAACACTTTTTCGTACCAATCAATAGCCAACTGAACACAGCGCGACATCGACTCCTAATACCAGGAGAGATGAATCCCTGACAGTCGACCACTGCCTCCATGTAGCTCGGGACTGTACCCAACTAAAACCTGTTTCCATGACTCCTTTGAGCCGTGGTAGGATAGTAATAAAAGTATAGTGGGAACTTACACGAGAGAAATGACGACTTCAGGTCAAAGGACTAACCTGTACTCATGCCACCTAAGAACTTTCATCTGACGATAGGTATAACACCATCTAGAAGTTCTCGGCAAGTCTGTCCAGTGTACTCACCTCCAGTGAGCACCTGTATACTATCTTAGGTGACACAACACCAATGGCTTGTGAGATCGGCCACCGCCACTTGTCGGGGTCTCGAAGCGTATACACTAGTCTACTCCGGAATATCGATGCCCAGTCTCAATACTCCCATGACTAGGGACATTTAAGGATGTGCTTATAGGCTATCCATCTCTTACGTATATGATCGCCATCATAATGCTGGTATTCAAGCAAGAATTCTATGGGCTCTATCAACATGTAATAGTGATCTGCAATACCACATAATGCATGTACATGATGATAAAGACAAGTCAGATAGCATACTATCATTTTGAGTAAGACTGTCCTACCCTATACTCGTATAGGTCCTCCTTCAATCATCACAATCGCGTGCCTGCGATTATAATAATTGACTTGAGGGCACTATATCCAACACGTTGGTGGTTCTGGAATTACTTCCAATTCTGCCATACTCCCACTAGTTTCTTTTGCAAAAAGATTCTTTTATAAAAATGTGGCGAGTCAAGAACAATATAACTATTGATCTTGAAAATGGTAGAAATAAAATCCTAGCTAATGCTTGGGATAATTCATAAACTGCCATTACCGAAGCATGCCTCAAGTTTGTCTGGATTTTGCTTTTAGACAGAAATCGTATAACTCCATATCTTAACAACCTGAAGATATGTAACCATTCTATATCCATATAGAATCAAGGCACTAATTTAGATGGAACCAGATTCAAAAGTCATGCAGCTGTTTCCAGTGCATATTGCCTAATGGAAAAGGCCAATACAATATTACTTATCATGGAGCTCGTCCACCGATGAGTAACCTGTGAGAGAATTAATTTCTCGATATTACTATAATGGAATACCTAGCATAAGTATCTACATCTTCGATCACCTCGAAGATGTAGAATACTTCTAATACATGGTTCTTTATTTTATTCTTATACCTACAAACTTCTCAAAATCTTTGGACCTTACATTACTACGAATGCGTGTCTAAAACCAGAGAACTCATAGGTAAACCTGAATGAAATAAGAGTACCAACCTTTTGCCCCAAAGGACACTGGACAACATACATTTTCATGTATAAGTCACAAGAGTATACCAACTCAAATTCTGTGTTTTGTAAATCGAAAACTGTATCTTGGTTAAGAATATCTTACACCGTTATTCAATACACCTTACCTTATCCTCAACTGATAAAGGTAAATGTTTACAACACAATTTTCAAAATGTATATCTCACTTTATAAAATTAAAGGTACTGTATTTCATTTTAAAATCCGGTGCATAACAACGGTTATTCGAAACCAAATATTTGCCTTCAGGCAAAAACCAGGCGATTTAATCCAATATCACCAATTACAACGAATTCCGATATTGAGAATCAAATTGCCCATTTCCCAATATTCTGCTCCTACTCATCATCTGTAATATCGTACAGATGTGAGATCCAAAACTGGTAAATACATACCCTGGAGTCAGAATTGATTGGGAAAACAGTTCTCTATTACATGTACACGGAAAAACCGAAACATGAAATGTTTCATAGGGGATGGTCAGGTATTCCTTGTAATGCCTTTTCCATTATCCAGATTCATGACAGTAGTCATAATTTCCTATGCCCTCACTTCAGTCCCTTTATATGTTTCTACTTCTTACCTTCTGTACACCGTCCTTAGGCTAAATGGTTTTCTTCCTTCCCTACCTTTTGGCACCAGCCTAAGGTTTGGAAGAAGACTATCTAATAAGCGTAACAGGTGTACTCTCTTAATCAAGGAGCTCTCGTATCCTGAGAGAAGGTAAAGGGAATAGACAACCGAATAATCCAATTCAATTTCTTCAGAATCTGTGGCCATCCTCGACTGAAGTAACTTCTTCGAGTTAGTATGTAACTATATGATGGCCGTTCCAAGCAATATGGATCATCGTAGTGATATGGCGTGTTCTGAAGAAATGCAAAGGGTAGAGTAGGAGTGACAGGGATATATACGACTTTGTCGTGAATTAAGACAAGCCAGGGCTAAGGGTGTAAAAAAGGTTCGGTCAAATTGGTTCATGAGTTTTTAAGATAAGTCATGGGTTGCTGTACCATAGAGAGAGGAGAAAAGAAACACTCAGCGTGCACTCTATCAAGATCAGATTGGTTATCACTTTATCTGATCAGAATGGCTCCCACTGTATCCTCGAATCCTCCTTCAAACCCTAAAAGGAGAACTAGTCGGGATCATTTACACTTTACAAGTTCGCTAACCGTTCAGCCAAGCCAGTGTTGGTACTCTGATGGAGGTCCCCCGTGCTTTCGTACGGACCCAATTAATAACCTCATTTCCGCAGAAGCGTAACCTCGTTAACACTTTCTAGACACCTAATAGGTTAGCTAATTGCGAAGTGAAGAAATCTTCCGAGGAGAAATACATACTCATTAGTAGGAATCGGGACCCAACTATCATCAAGTGATAACTTGACAGAATCCACTCAAGTCATCACACTTCAGAAGGTATGTGCATGCCTGGCAAGTTTCCCATATGTTTGAAACTCCCGATATTGTTTTTTCTCCAAGCGTCTTATGACCTTGACGAAGGCTAACAAATCATAAGTCGCAAGTCAAGTTCTACCCGTCATTGTCCTGATTAATCTAAACCTACCCATACTCGCCCTTGACGTAGGCCAACAAGGCTGTACGACTGTCCTAGATTAATGCATATCCATGCAACAGAAAAGTAACACATAGCTACCATACACTATACCTTGACGAAGGCCAACAAACATAGCATGAATACTAGGCACTACCCGTCTGAAATGACGGAGGGCTACGGCTGGTTTTTGGCGAAAAACCTTTAACGTAATGAACTTGATATCGTTGAAGGTACATGAGTAGATTTGAAATGGAGTGGTTTAAGCTTCGTTTTTTAAACTAGTGACATAAATTTTTGCTTAAGAGCGAACTCCCAATGAAGGGATCAAGGCTCTTCCCTCATAGAATGAGGTGCGGGATATTCCTAACCGAATACCTTTATGCAAAGTAAAAGAATATGACTGTGAGTTTTGAAGAAAACCGAGTAGTTTTAAAATTGGTTCTGACAACATCAATTAGGTTTATTTTTCCTTGCATTATATAGATAATGCATTCCCATCATTTTATGTTTCCAAGTCACAAAAGAAATAACCAAAATAACATGCTTTTTATATGCCATCCGCATTCGACACGGGGCCACGTCATGCACCGTTAGGTTACTTAACTAACGGCAGAGCGGGGGCAGGACTAGCGCGGATGCAAAACATATAGAAGTATCTACTAAATATATATCATATATATATATCAACATCGCAAGCAGATAATAGTCATCACAGCAGATAAAATCATCATAAGCATGCGAACAATAATATGGAATAGCGGATAATCTAGGAGCCCCGTGTTTCATTTGAGCCATAAATAAGACGCGACGTTCCCTGGTCGTATGAATAGCCAGTGCAATGTAGATCCTAGACCCCTACGAGTGCGGCAAATTACCCATCAATCCCCGTAGTGAGGCAACCCTAATCAAAAAATTGAATGGGCCACCCAGCACTTCACGGAATCCGGTAACTTGAGCACCCCTCCGTGGGTCAACCTATACCCCCTATGAGTGCGGCGAATAGCCCACCAATTCTGGAGTAAGGCCCCCCGGTCTCAACGCCATGAGATGCGGACCCGTTGCCCTCTAGAATCCGGCTATTCGAGCACTCTTTCGTGGGGTAATCTTAGTACAGAAAAGAAAATATATATACAACGGCAACATCGAACTCAACCCGGTCGTGCCCCAATAAAAGAATATACAAACTGGCAGTGATGGCAGTCCACATGTCGGATGCTCACCCCATAATAATGAATATACTGTCAATGATATATGTCCTAGAGTCCATTATTGTATCATTCTGGTTTGTATATTACTTAATTGAAGCTTGGGATATACACGGATATAGTAACAATCTTGTTCGAAATGGTAGTATGCTACCTGGTTTGTTTCTACCTCAATATGAGCATGTGTTTTTGCATATTGCTTATACATATTGGTAGATCCCTTAGGATCTTTACTTGACTACCAGCGTTGTGATGGCAGTCACTCTAGTAGGGGCTGGGTAGTCTATAAGCACATCCTTATACAAGTCCCTAGTCGTAGGATTATCGAGACGGGTCATCGATACTCCAGAGTAGACCAGTGTATACATTTCTCATCCCAGCAAGGGAGATGGTATGTCCCACAGCCATTAGTATGTCATACTGAAGATAGTATGCAGGTGCTCATTGGGTTATGAGTACACTGGACAGGACTCGTAGGGAACTGCTGGTAGGTATTATACCTATCGTCGGGTAGTAGTTCCCAGGTGACATGAGTACAACATAGTCTGTTGACTTGACATTGCTACTTCACCTTGAGTGTGTTCCCACTATTCTTAGATTACTATCCTACCACGGCTCAAAGGAGTCATGCAAACATGTAGTAGTTGGGTGCAGTCCCGAAGCACTTGGAGGCAGTGATGGTTAGATAGGATTCGTCTCTCCCGATATTAGGGGTTGATATCGCGCTGTGTTCGGAAGGCCATTACACAAAGTCCTTGGCCAAGGAAAGCATGATTTACTGGTAGGTACTCTAGTAGTTTCTCAGGGTGTTTTGGGCTATTCTCGGGCATGACTTATTGCGCTATTAGGGGTCTGATTGCTACCACCCGTAGGCTCGATATGTGATACTCTTAGACGAATAGACCGGACTGTACGGAGTTTGTCACAGATAGGCTCAGTAGGAATTCGGATGAGTTTGCTCATCGGCCTTCTTATCAACAGATACCTGGGTAGCCGTTATGTGCAGCTAGTACCGCTGACGGCTTGTAGTTAAATCCACTGCCAGCGTAGTGTCGAGTCTTTAGAGTCCTACACAGAGGGTTTCCCTGCATCGGGTAAAAGATGTAAAGGTCGTATGGTTTTACAACAGGGTTCGATCACATATGTGTACTTGTGCACGTATGATGATTCGGACAGATAATACTAGTGGGTTTTGGTTTAAGCCGGATCCTAGTATTATATTGATGGATTATTTTCGTCTCTTTTGTATTTGTATTTTTCGGAATACAGATATGGGTATGTATATACGGATGAGGCGCATTTTCGTAATTTATTCAAGAATGCTTTTAGAAGGTGACACCTCATATTTTGTATTAAACATTTTAGGTTAAATGATTAATACATTAAGAGGTGGAGGAAATGAGGTGAAGGTATGCATGATATGGAGCATGGCTTTTGGTGACACATAGAGGTGTTTTATCCCATGACTCACTAGATGACTCATGAACCATACTTGATTTGGTATTAGATTTTTTCTAATGGATTATAGCATAGTTCATTATTCACAAGTGAGTACACTCTTCATTCTCATGCTAACTCTTCACCATTTTTCCTCAAGCTTACCATCTTCTACCTCTAGCTTTTCATGTCTCATGAGTTGAGAAACCTAAGGCTATTAGAGACAAACCAATCCATCTACAGTCTCTACATCACCTAGGTCATCTAGTGTAGCGAACTAGGCGCCCTAGTTTCCTCGGATTTGAGGTAGGAGCCCGGACTATAGACTCTCGGGTGGATCGTCTTTGACTCGAGGAGGCCGACGAGGAAGCATCGATCCGTTATGATCCTTGGGCCCTATGACGAGGAGGAGGACAGCGACAAGAAGACCCGAAGGACATGAATTCATGAGGTATAACATTCTATCCAAGTAGTTAACCTCATAACGGCTTGCTAGTTAGGGTTTAGCATCGATCCTGGAGTTCGAGTCGGTGTTGCGAGCTTTGTAAAGATCGTTTTTTACGTTTTCCACCTCCCTATGAACCTGCGGGGTGTGCGACATTGAGTTACAGTGGTATCAGAGCCTACTAAATCTTTACTAGCTTGTTAGCAAGTGTTAAAACTTCGATCATCGGAAAAACACGAAAACGAAACATCGAATAGCATGCTTTCTGTCGAATTTTAAAACTGCCAGAAAAATTATTTTAGATATATGAAAATTGCATGCAGGGTATTCTAAGAATACCCATGAAAAACGAGCTACTTAATCGCCAAGACGACTGCGGAAGCGCAGCGAAATGGTGGGTTTTGCCGCGGTTCCGCGGTCGAGTCAAGGCCGATTCAACTCGTTTTTCCTCTGTTGTTTCTTATTTTTGGTGTTCTGTTTTCTGGAATATTTGGTTTCTACCCAGTATTTTTTGGTGTGCTGGTTTTCACTTGGGGTAGACACGGAAAATATTTTTCGATCGAAATTCTAAAGTTCTTGGCTAATCGGATCTTCTTTGTTGTTTATATGTGTTTTTAAACTTCAACTAATTGCTATACGTCGGTTAGCTTGGGGTTGCACATATCTGTTGGTTTGTGTATATGGACTTTATTGGATTATCGATGATGAATAGCCGGGGATGTGAGAAGATTGTTTTTTTTCTTTCATTCAATGTAAATTGTATAGTGATGAAATATTATTTTGCGGGGCACATCCGGGTTGAGCTTGTAGCCACCGTTGTATTATTTCTTTTACTGTTTTTATCTCCTAGGATAGACCCAATGTGGGGTGCACAAACTACCGGGTTCTTTGAAGTGCCGAGTGGCCTACTCATTTTACTGAGGGAGGTTGCTTCACTTCGGGAATTTAGCGGGTAGTTTGCCGTACCCATAGGGGTCTAGGGTAAGGTTTGGCTATTCATCACGACCGTGGAATCCGTCTTTCGTTACAGGCTTAAACGAAACGCAGAATTCCTAATATATCCAATATGCTCATCTGTGATCAGGAATGCCTATTATTGCGTGAGACGAATGATTATTATACATATGCTATATAGTAGACGTTGCTTATGTTTTGCATCCACGCTAGTCTAGCCCCCGCTCTGGCGTTAGTTAAGTAACCTAACGGTATTAGACGGGGCCCAGTGGCGAATGTAGATGGCATAAGTGGACGTGTTATTTTTGTTTCTCTCTGTAATGATAGGTGTAAATGGTGGGACTGCATTAGATTAATGCAAAGCAAAAAAACCAAAACTGAATCGTTGGAACAAATTTCAAAACCACTCGGTTTTTCACAAACAGAAACTTTTAAAATGCGGAGCTTAAACCACTCCTTTAAAAGCTATCAGGTTTCTTCTATTAAATCAAGTTCATTACGTTCACGGTTTCGCCAAAACCAGCCGTAGCCCTCCGTCATTTCAGTTGAATATTCAGTAGTATTCAAGCTATGTATTTTGACCTTCGCCAAGGCATAGTGATTGGTAGCTGCTGGATATTCATCTGTAGCATAGATAGATGCGTTGGTTTGGGACAGCGTACTACTATTTTGGCCTTCGTCAAGAGTATGTACGGGTGGGTTCAAATTAACCTGGACAATGACGGGTAGAACTTGACATGTGACTTATGATATGTTGGCCTTCGTCAAGATCATAAGAGCATGGGGCAAAAATCCACATCGGGAGTTTCTAAGGAAACTGAAACTTGCTAGTGCTTGCATACTATTTGGAGTGTGATAAAATTGGTAGGATTCCTTCAGGATTATCACACAATGATATTTGGATCCCGATCCTACTGTGAGTATCTGCTACTCCTCGGGAGATTTTTTCATTAACACAATCAATGCTATAAACTAAGTAGGTGTCTAGAACGGTGTTAGCGGGGCTACGCCTCCAGGAAAAGAGGTTATGTAATTAAGGAACTTCGCAAAAGCGTTGGAAAACCTCTCTCGAAGTACCAACACCAGCCTAGTTAAAAGATTACGCAAGTATTATAGGGTGAGATTAATCCTGACTAATTCTTCTTTTATGGTTTGAGGAAGGATTTGAGAAACAGTGGGAGCTATCCTGTTTAGATAAACTAAAAACCAATCTAAACTTGCAAGAGTATCATGCTGAGTGTTTCTCCTCTCTCTACTAATTGAAGCGACCAGGTGACCAGACAAAGGTTACAGTTAGATAATAATTTGACTGAGTTATACTATATTGACTGGCAAAGCTTTGTCCAGATGTCCATTACCTATGACAAGCTGGACCACCTTCTTACTACTAAAGCCCCCGCCGTCCCAGGTCCAGATTCCACCGTCGCGGATATGGATATGCGTAAGATAAGGGAAAAAGATAGTGCAAATGCCAAGTGCCTCGTGTTTGGGTTATGCAAGCTCCCCGACCATCAATCCGTGATCAAATGCGGAACAAAAATTTATAAAACTTGGCACTACCACAACCAATTACCCGGATCTACCCATAAGCCCTTGATAACAAAACATGCAAAGGAGCTAGAATGGTTATACCGAATAGATTCGTGTCCTTCGATCTTCAACCATCATCCCAAGCTCCTAGAGACTTCCTTGATCAAGCTTAATCTCCGGTCTCCCTCCATCGAAGATGATCCACCCGGGAGTCTATACAACGAGCTCCAACCTTATATCCGAGGCAACTAGGGCACCAAGATCTCTACTCTAGATACTGAAGATGAAGTAGAGAGTGATGAAGGATTAATTTATCTCAAGACACCCAAGGATTCTCAACTCATGAGAGGGTTTGGGTGGAGCTAGAGGAAGAAGAAGATGCCATGAGAATGAGGTGTTGAGAGCAACTCAAGAAAGAGAAAAAGAAATGAATAAATGGCTTGTGTTTTTGTTTGTTGTGTGAGTGTGATAAGAAATAATGGAGCCATCACATAAATGTCCATGTCTCCAAAATATCTTAGTCAACAAAAAATATCTCAAGTCAACATAATCTCACAACAAACAAAAACCCTGAGCATGCTAGAATAGTAACCATGGGTCACTAATTAGCCATGCCACAAAAATGCAATAAACACCTCATCCTACATTTCAATAACCTTTTAATCCTAAAAGGTCTAAATCATGATGAGTTGTAATCTTCTAAAAGTAATCTTGTAATAAATTACAAGAATACCCCTCAACCGTATATACATAACCGCATCCGTATTCCGAAGAATATGAATACAAAGAGACGAAAATAATCCAATAAAATAATACTAGGATCCGGCTTAAACCAAACCCTACTAGTATTATCCGTCCGAACATCATCTGTGCACAAGTACACGTATGTGATCGAACCCTGCCGTAAAACCATACGGCCTCTACATCATTTCGCCCGAAGCAGGGAAATCCTTTGTGTGGGACTCTAAAGATTCGTCAATACGCTGGCAGTGGGTTTAACCACAAGCATATCAGCGGCACTAGCTGTACGTAATGGCTACCCAGGTATTGAGCGAAAGAGAGGCTGACGAGCATACTCATCCTGAAACCCCTACCGAGACTGACAATGACAATATCTGTACAGTCCGGTCCGTTCGTCTATGAGTATCGCATATCGAGTCTAGGGGTGTGGATAAAGCCAGACCCCTAATAACGCGACATTTAGTGTCGGTATGAAGCCCATCACCACCTGAGAAACTACTGATCCGAATCAGTAATTCTCGACTACCTTGGCCAAGGATTTCTGGTGATGGCCACCCGTACACTCCGCGACATCAACCCCCAATACCGGGAGAGACGAATCCCCTGACAATCCGCTCACTGCCTCCATGTGGCTCGGGACTGTACCCAACTAAAACCTGTTTGCACGACTCCTTTGAGCCGTGGTACGCTAGTAATCAAAGAACAGTGGGAACTCACACGAGGCAAATGACGATCTTAGGTCGATAGACTAACCTGTACACATGTTACCAGGGAACTTCTATAATAGGTATTGGTCCCTCATAAAATACAAGGAAAAACCCCAATGAGGCATCACGTGCCCATACGTGATCGGGGGTCACGTGCTGACACGTGATGGCTTCCTGAGGACTCTGAAATAATAAGAATTGAATCCTAATCAAATGGAGTCACGTGTCCATACGTGATGGGCCTTTAAACCCACTGAAAGGAATTAAAAGATATAATAAAACAGCAAGAAAAAAACCCCAATGGGTTATCACGTTCCCACACGTGACCAGGGGTCACGTGCCGACACGTGATGAGTTCCCGAGTTCTTTAAAATAATAAAATCAAATTCTAAATTGAATGCTTAATCAGTGGGTCACGTGCCATCACGTGATAGGGTCTTAAAACTCTCTGAGTTAATGGAAAGAAAACCCTAAATAGGGCATCACGTGTCCACACATGACAGGGGGTCACGTGCCAACACGTGATAGGCTCTTAAACCCTCTGAAACAATAGAATTAAATTCTAATTTGAATGCTTTAACAAATGGGGTCACGTGCCAACACGTGATAAACTCCGAAACCATCTGAACTAATAGAATTAAATTCTAATTAAGAGGGAAATAAAAAACCCTAATATTTCTCTAGATCTTTCCAAACAAAAAGGATTGCGCTCTGTAAAGAGGAGCACCGTTGGATTAAAAATCCAATGGTGATTAAAATCACTAATTTATAGAAAGATTCTATACAAGGAAATATTTTCCTAAAATCTGCCAGGAATAACAAATAAAATAACTTTTGGATTAAAAATCCAATGGTGAATAAAATTCATCGAGTGATCTAAAAGATCATGTTGGTTACAAAATCAATCAAAATCTTTCAATGAAAGATTGACTAAACAAACTGATTCTTTTCTTTCTCCTATAAATAGGAGCCAAGAGGGAAGAAGAAGGAGATATACAACAACAGGGAGAGAATACAAAAAAAAAAGAATTCATTTCTCCAGAGAGAAAAGAAGGTCTCTTCAGAAAAAAAAGAAATCCTAGGTAAGAGAGGGAAAGAGATCATCCTATAAGCTCCTACAAAATAAAAAGAGAATTTAATTCTCAAACTAAGAGTTTAACTCTTCTGAATAAGAACTTAGTTCTTCCTTTGGTTGAAAGTCTGCAGAAGCAGATCTCCCCATAAGTTGAGAATTTAATTCTTATCAGGGAGATTCTGCCATGCAGATCTAAAACCTAAGAGAAGACCTAAGTTCAGAGAATTATATTCTCCCACAAAATACATAGGAATTTAATTCCTCTAAATACAATTAGGGTTTAACCCTATAAAAGAATTTAATTCTTCCAAATACATAGGAATTTAATTCCTCTAAATAAAATTAGGGTTCAACCCTATAAAAGAATTCAATTCTTAAACAAGGGACTTAGACTTTTCATGCACGCAAAAAGATCAAGTACCCAACATGATCACGTGGCAACACATGACCCTCCTATGGTCAAAAAAGAATGAATGAGATGGGGTCACGTGCTCCCACGTGAGCACGTGACCCTTGGATAAACCCCTCAAAATAAAGAGAACAAAGCCAAGTCAAAACAGATTTTGGGCGCCCTCACGTGTCCCCACGTGACCCCTAGCAAATCCTTTCAATATCCAGTGCATGGGTACCCATCACGTACTCATACGTGATTGCCATGAAGATTAAGTGTTTAACACTTATTTGAATATTCTGAGAATAAAATAAAGGAAGCTTGGCCCAATCATCAGGTGCCTCACATGACCCCACGTGAGCGCTTCACTTTTAGTGTTCAATACTGTTTTGAGTGCATCACGTGGGAACACGTGATCGCCAAATATATGCTTGTGTTTAACACTATATTCGAACCAGTCTTCCAGAGGCAAGATTTCCCTTTGAATGAACCTCAAATACACCCTTGTCTTCCAAAATTGATCATCTCATATGACATACGAGTGCTCAGTACTCAATAAAAGACAAAAATATTGTCAGAACCCAGACCCATGCTTAGCATTGCTAAGTAAAGGGGGGGCTGAGTCCAGACAAATGTTCAACAGCCCAAACAAATGTCCAACGTTTTAAACCTAATTGGACTTAGCCCAAGTTGGGTATAAGTCCTCAATTCAGATTTAACTGAGCCCATGTGCTCATAATCTAATTAATTGATCTTAGTCTCAAATTGGACTATAGATCTCCCAACCCACATCGGTTCAAGGGTACATCTCTGCATTCCTCTGATATGTGTCGTTGTAATCCTTCAACGTCTTCAGAGAGGTGACGGGTCCCGACAACCAGACATTCCATGGACTGTGGGGTCCTTAAACTCATGGACTATGATGTCCTTAACCTTGGACTGTGGGGTCCTTAAACCCATGGACTATGATGTCCTTAACCTTGGACTGTGGGGTCCTTAAACCCATGGACTATGATTTCTTTAACCTTGGACCGTAATGTCCTTAAACTAATCGACTGCAAAGTCCCTAAACTAAAACAATAGAGTTCAAATGCTCTTTTGTTGGATCTAAATGATCATGTTAAGTAGATCTTAGTCTAAAATTAGACTAACGTATCCTTAACAAATGGTTAAGTTGATCTTAGTCTAAAAATTAGACTAACGTATCCTTAACAAACGTTTAAGTTGATCTTAGTCTAAAAATTAGACTAACGTATTCTTAACAAACGTTTAAATTGATCTTAGTCTCAAATGAGACTAATGTATTCTTAAACCCAACCCAAACCCAAATCTAAGAAAATACGGATTTGGACTAATCCACGCTCTACGGGCGACAACATAAATTAGTCTCCGTATACGATCCACGGGCAACCAAAAACAAAACAAACACACACGACACGAAGTGATCATATGGAGAAGGAGAAAGTTATTACCGCGATGCGGTAGCGTAATTAACTGCAGGGGCTTGCGCCTGCAGGGAAGAGTGTCCCCACAATCAAAACCCCCCTCAAACGAGGGGGATTCTGACGAAGTCTGCTACAACGGCCACATCCGTTTAAACCTTCGATACACGGTGTCATAAATCAACTTGGCATCTTCGGAGAGGTGGACGAATAGCACCAAATAGCATCTGCCCTTGAAATTCAGGCCGGACGTCCCAACGTCCCGGTCGCGTCTTTCGGCAGAGAACAGATTCTGGCACGCCCGGTGGGACCTTTTCCTCTTTCCACTCCACACTTCGTGTGTCGTGTTTGCGAACGAATCCCGGTTTGATATGGTTGCCCTTGGGTTCGAGGTACTAAGATCTGGTTTTGCTCCTGTGCTGAAAAAAGAACATCAGTGGCCTCTAACTGTTCCAGCTGCAACAACAACTCCCGTTCCGCCTCATCCGGAGGAGTGACTTACGGGCCCCAAACGGCCTCCCTTTTCACAATGCCGTTGGAACAAGTGACCCAAGCCACCACTGGGCTATTCTTCGGGACCATGATCCCGCCAACAAGCTTCAGCGCTCCTGTACCATTGCAAGAAGCTCCGAAGAAGTCGGTCTTTGATCGGCTTGCAACCACCACGGCCCCTCTCAGCGGGTCGTCCAACTTTAATGCCTCAGTCTTCAACAGGCTGGGTCAAAGCTCAAGAGGGCCCACAAAGAGGCTCGCAATACCAGAAAAGGACACTCCAACTCCTGCTACAGTCGAAGTCGTTCAAGCTTCTCCCTCTACTCGAAGGTTGGCTTTCGACAGGTTGACCATTCCCTCTCAGCGGACGTCTGTCTTTGACAGGCTGGCGCCAACAACAGACTCTTATAAGAACATGGGGCATGAAGAGGCTCATACAACAGTGGAGGTGATCCCGGCAGCACGACATGCTCGACGTCGCCACTGGCGCCGAGTGAAGAAAGTTGGGGGCAGTTCACCCTCTGGACTGACCCCGCCAGCTCCAACTGTGGAAGTTGATGCTGCTGTTCCAATTGGGAATAGCTTTGAACCACTCAGGAGGGTCCGTAAGAACTCTCCGACTGCTGTGCTGAAAAGATCTCCTCCACCTATGGAGAATGCCACAAAGGCGAAGCTTGAACAGCCCCCTCAGCAGCTGTCCTCTAAAATTTACAAGGTCTGGTGTCAAGTCCAAGACTCGGTGATTGATCAAGATTACTCTCGCCAACCGAAGAAGATAAAGGTTCAGCAAGAGAAGGACCACTCTGTCATACCACAGAAGGTGTCTTCTACCTGGGTGCCCGCTGCAACGGCCCCCTCAACGTCACCAGTCCACAAAAAGAGAAGGCCGGAGAAGATCCCCGTGTCTGCGACAAATGTCAAGGGCACTGAGATTAAACCCCCTAAGTCTGGGAGCATGGTGGTGCATACCATCTATATGGCATCCGGAAAAGAGGATAGCCGTATCTCCATAGGTCATCGACCGCTTACGCGATCAGTGACTAAGGCTCAGGAGCAACAACAACAAAAGCTCCAAGAGATGCTAACAGCCATGGCCGCACTCACGGGACCAAAAGCAAGCCCAGAAACATCATTGGAGCAGCGTTGTGAGTAGGAAACAGATGCTGAATTCCTTTGTAGAATGCTTGAGAAGAAGGACAAAGAGACTGCGGAACAAGTGGCCAACATAAAACAAATGACCCTCCTATTCCAAGATATGGTGGGCATGATGATCCAACCGGATCCTCCAGCTGAAGATCCTCCGATTATCCTCGAAGACGACCGAGCGGAGACGTTAAACCCTCTTCTGGCTTGTTCAGCAGCGAAGGAAGAGATCATTTCTAAAGCCGCCCTGGATGACTACATCACTCAGCAGATACGAGTTCATCAGGCGAATGAAGCGGCTGGGCAAATTATTAAGACTGGACGACCCTATCCGGGTTGGTACGACCAAATAAAGTACCCGCCGGGATACACGATCCCCAAATTCCATGTATATAAGGGGACGGGGAATCCACACCAACACGTTGCTCAATTTAGGGCTTTGTGTGGCAACACTGGAGGGGATGACAAACTATTGCTTCGCCAGTTTGTTGGCAGTTTGTCGGAGACAGCGTTCGAATGGTATTCAGAGCTTCCCAACGACTCCGTCAAAACATTCACTGAGATGGAGTTGCTATTCACTCAGAGTTTCGCAAGCGCTAGCGAACGCACCCTGATCACCGCATTAATTAACGCCAGAGTGAAGCCAGGCGAAACATGGGTGCAATACGCCATTCGATGGCGGAATCTATGGTCGAAGTGCGAACAACGCATCAAAGAAGCTCCTGCGGTAGGCATGTTCATAGGGACCCTCGACCCTCAGGCGACCATTTCTCAATTCATGATGTTCTTCAAGCCGACCAGTTTCCAGGCCTTGATTGAAAAACTGGCCCAGATGGATCATAGACCATCTTCTTCGAAGCTAGAATCTCGAAATGAAAAAGGGAAAGGGAAAGGGACCTTCGTTGCCAATGCTCAGCAGCAGCCCAGTGGTCTAAAGACAACCGATCGCCAAGATGAAAGACGGCGATTCATCAATGAGAAACTGAGGCGCCCTTATTCGTTTCCTCGGGATAAAATGAGGAGACTGTTCGAGTTGGTGGTGCGCAACAGGCTCATCACCTTTGCCCGATCCAAAACACCCATTGCAACCCGGTGAGGCTAATAATCCCAATTATTGCTGTCACGTCCCGAAAGTACGGAACATGACCGGCACTTAAACTACGAAACGTCTCGAGGCGTACGTAATCTAAGTAAACCGAAACCCAGAAATTCAAACCAAGAAAAGTAGTAGAGTGAAGGAAAACCAATTTAAATCAAGTAGTTTTAATAGCATAGCCGAATTATGCGTTTAAAAAAAACATCAAATATTTCCTGAAAATTTCGGCAGAGTCTCCTTTGTAAATACTGGCCCCTAAATGGGATACAACAGTATACGAAATCAATAAAAAGGCATCCCCAAGCGGGAGCTAGCTCTTCGTCAATCGACGGTCACAACCACACAAGCAATATAATATACAACGCCAAGGGCGAGGATCAAAATTCAAAAGGAAACTCAAAAACCACAAGAAAACCACAGAAATACAACGCGCGACTCTAAGGTCGAGAGAATAAACATCACTGGTCTCTATCTCAAATAAATACATGTTTGGTTGATGGAACTTCTAGATACAACAGAATAATGATATACAAGATATATAATGGGGGTACGATACAAATAAACCCACCTACTAGCAAATCACCCGGAAATGGAAGTAGTGCCAGCAAAGCCGCAATGAAACCTGTACGGCGAAACCTGCAGGAACTGTGGCACAACGGGGGTGAGTTGCCAACTCGTGAATAGAAAAACATCTACGGAAAGAAATCGCATAAATAACGCAACCTAGGTCAAAGATCATAATGTATCCTCAATTATAAATATAACATGCAACCTATAACAAGGCTAGGGTAAATATCTAACCCGAGTGTAATCTCATGTGCCCATGTCTGTGCCTCAGGTAGCAATATATCATATGAATGAGGTATGAATGCATGAAAACAGAATACATGTAAATGAAGAACTGTTTTCATAATTTAGTGAGATTTCCTTTGTATTTTTAAAATGAGGTATCATAATGAAATCAGCATAAAAGAGTGCCCAGCATCGACACAAAACAAGTGTCCAAATATCTCGATATCTCTGTATCACAATCTCTGTACCTCAATATCTCAAAATCAATATCTAGGGTGTCGTCAATCCAGATCGGCCCCTACCATCCATCTCAAGACCACGACGGTATCCTCCGGATATCCGACGCGTCGGGTAATATCACCGGTCGGTAGTGCTCCCCTGCCGGGCTCAACGTCAACAACACATTCCTCTTGCCCCGGGATACCGCACCGGGCCCACCATGTACCCGAAACGGTTCCTCCACTCCTCGAATCGGGTCTCGAAATCCATCAGCAAACTCATGGTGGACGACTCATACATCATGGGAAAACCGCACTTTTTATTTTAAAGAGAGAAAAGGTTTATTTATGTTTTTGCGGTTTTCCTCCAAATCCAGAAAATCTCATGGAAATCCGAATCCAAAACCTCAATAACACGTAAAATAGTGAATATATGCGTGAGAATCCATGAATGCGGCATAACAATGAATAACAGTATGCATGAAGTAGCAGGTAATAACTACAATGTCTAAACTATTAGCTAACAGGCTATGTCAAGCAATAGTATTTTCTAAGGTGTACGTGACATGGCAATTACCGATGAAGATGTGTGTGAGCCGGCAAGTAAGTGTACGTGGTACATACGCATCATCGGTAATGGTGCTGGTGTCCTAACAACATGATATCAATAATGGAGTATGAAACATATTATAAGCATGCGATGCAAAGCGAACCACAATAATGAGCGGGAGCTGAATACTAGACGCAACTATAACTAATCTGCATTAATCTAATATAAGTCCTACAAATGGTGCCTTTTGAAATAACACAAATCATGGGGTTTTGAAAATAGGGGCTACGGTGTTTTTATGAAAAGATACGTCTTTTGAAATATCCGTAGGATCCCTTGGGCTGTCTTTTAAAATATCCACGATTCGTTAGTTTTTGAAATAGGTAAGAATCGAATCTAATCTAACAGCTAAACTAAACTAAAGGTCTAAGCTAACCAGCTGGACTACAGGTAAGGAAACCGCCTAACATCTGAGTCGATACATATACATACCTGTATATATATTAGTCGGTGATCCCGCCTCAATAATATCATATCCGATACCATATCTATAATCAGACATCCTAAGTCAAGAGTGCGGATCAATCATCAAAATATAGCTCGTACGTAAATCCGTCGTACGGCATCCCCAAATCCGGGTACGGGTTAATATCATATTCATCACACTATTTATCTGGTATCCTCTTTATCCAAGATCATAGTCCAGGGTACTGACCTATGTCTAGTATAATACTAATATCACCAATATAGTCATGATCTGACTACTGATCGACAGTCTCGTACAAACCGATATCACAACCACAAAACAAATCTCATCGACTCAGCTCAATCCCAAGTATCGTCTTCATATCCGTATGTGAACACATAGTCCCATACCCATGTGAACACATAACTATCAAGAATCCCATGAGCACATATAAATAGGAATGTATGCAAATATGTATGTGTGTATGTGTAGTGCGACACTACCCTAGGGTTCGCAACACTAAAGTAATCCAACACCCCAATATCCATCCTAACATCGTTATTAATCCCAAATAACATATAAAAATTGTTGGTGTGTATACGCATCCGTATACACCACCACGGACTGCGGGGGTGCTATACGCCATCGACCCGACTTCTCCCCGTAGACATAAATCTACTCACCTGGTCCTCGCTCGCCGGTGCCGACGTCGCCATGCGCTTGCTTGTCGTCTCGAAGTCCATATGGGGTACCTACATATCATAACGCACCATATCGCATTAAAATCTGACTCATGACCAAAACGACGCACGAAACCCACATAGGTCAAAACCTATGGTTGCTTTCACAAATCGACCCAAAAACCCTCGACGTCGGTGTACAAACGCCAGACCATCGAGAAAAACCCAAATACACTCATTTGCACATTCACGAACACTAATTTTAATATAAAATAGGTTAAAACTCACAAAACCCCCAAATTCACTTTAAAAGCCGTTTTTCCGAAAAACTAGCAAGCAAAATTACCCGTTTTAGTACAAAACTCGATGTTTAAACAATTCTAACGGCCATAATACTTATTAAATAACTTAAATAAGTCATAAAAACCATTTCCATAATTTAATCACATAAATTTGCATAATTTCCAAAATCCTAGATTGCAAAAATATCAATTTTAACTCTTTTTAATGTAAAATTCACAATTTTACAATTAAACTTGGTTTTGCATATATTAAATGGTTAAACCACTCATGGAAACCTTAATGATGTGCTAAAAATCCTAACTAGATTTTAATCCCACGTTTTTTTAATTTCTAAAACCTAGTTAGCAATTTAGCATAATTATCACCATTTTTAAACTAACAAATTAGCAACTAGTAACCAAATTAGATTTTGCATTCAATTACATGTTAATCCCCTCATTACAATCATAAGCTAATGATAAAGAACCTAATTTAATTCAAACCCTACCTTCAATTCAAAATCCCCACTTGAATTTCCAAACATTCAATTAAACCCACAATTTAACACCTAATTAGACTACATTGAAGTAATTAATCGAAAATTACATTATGGTTTAGGATTTATACCTCAACATGATTGAGATCTAGCATGCTAACATAGCCTCCAAATTGGTTCACTAGCTCCGAGATCCATGCTTGAATGACAAAGGAATAATGGGTAAAGGTTGGATTTGGATTAGCTTTGATTTTGTATGGATTTTGAGGCAAAATTTGGGGATTTTTGATGAGAATGAGAGGAGAAGAAATGGGAGGGGCTGATGCAGAATTTTTGGAAGGGGAGGCTCGGCCATTTAGTTAGGGGGGAGAGAGAGAGTGATTGTTTGTATTGGAACAAAACCACAAGTCAACAAAGCCCATGCTTCTTTCTTTTCTTTTCTTTTTCTATTTTAAAAGTAGTGAAAAAATGAGGTGATTGGAGAGAGAAAGAGAGAGAGAGGGCTGTCAAAAAGAGGGCCGGCCACATGGTGGGGAGGAGAGAGGGTGTGTGTGTGGAGCAATGAACACCAAACACCAATACAATATGCACCAAAACCCTTTTATTTTCACAAAATAAGCCTTTTTCTTCAATATTTTCTAAACCGTTTTGGCAAACGATTTCGTTTCAAAAACCACATGATAAAATTTTATTTAATGTTTCATGATGCACAAAATTTGTTTTAACTCATTCCAATTTGTAATTTTCCCTAATTAAATATATTAGTGACGGCTTAAAATAATATTAAAATAATTAATTTCGGAAAATTTTTCAGAAAATTTGAAATTTCACCAGTGGCTCAATAAACACCAAATACTAGCAATTTCATAGCTAGAATATGTATATTTAATTTTGTAATAAAGATATTTGTATTTTGACTTTTTGCGGAAAACCCCCTTATTTTACCGATTTTCCGAAATTTCACCGAAACGATTTTCAAAACGTTACAATCTTTCCCCCTTAAAGAAATTCGGTCCCCGAATTTAAATTAAAACTTCCCCCAAATACTAAAATATTTCAGCCAAAACCATCAAATCGCCGGGGCTCCGAAATCATAAATACATAAAACAAATCGTAGCGCAACGCATGCGCATGAAAAATGAGCATATAACTCAAATCAGAACTCCGTCAAGCATCCCGCAATCATCGGAGTCATGGGGAAGACATCAATACCAAATCCAAAGCAAAACCAATATGATATACTCGAAACTATACATGTAAAATATATTCAGGTACTGTCCTCTGACTAGTCCTGCTCAGTACGAAAACACATAGCAATATCATAAAAACGTACTGCTCTATAAGAAAAATCAATCCCCAAAATACGCGTATGAATACTACGTGCGTCTTGTGCGCACGGAAATCAAAATCCAAATATGTGCCATACATATGCACAGAAACAACATCTAAGTGCATCGGGTGTGCACGAAACATCTGTCATAGGCAACATGTGTGCCTGACAGCAAAATCAGGTGCATCTGACATGCACGAAAAATCTCGATTTAGTGCATCTGGTGTGCACCAAAATCACACTTCAAAACATGCGCCCAACATGCGCGAAAATCCAAATCAGGTGCATCCATCGTGCACGAAATCATGAAATCCAATATCAAGTGTCGAACATGCGCAAAATCAAATCAGGTGCACAAGGTGCACAAAACAAATATCGAACATCACCATCGAAATCAAAGTCCATGGCATCTAAATGCACAACATACATAACACTGCACTGCAAGCATATATGAACTATACCGCGTGCAAAAACCAAATCGTGTGCGTATATACGCACAAAATCAACTCAAATATCTAAAACCGTAAACATGTGAAACCAAGTACGAAAACGATATCAAGTGCAACACTGTGCAAAGATCGTAAATCCTCAATCATCAAAATCAAATCATGCGAATCAATCACCCAAAACATCGAAATCAATAATGGCGGAATAGTACCGCTCAAGTGCATCCTCTAAGAATCTCGGGCCAACTGTCGCGGTCACTAGTAGGACGTCTCGTCGATGATCATGAACTCTGGCCTGCTGGTGTGCGTAACATGACCACTCCTGGGTCCAAGTCTTCTCCGTGGATTACCAATTTCACGATCCATCGGCTCATCGGCCCTGTCAAGGCAGCAAATCACTGGCGTCGGCCTCTGGCTCTCTGAATGCACGTGACACATCTGATCCTGGGTGCAAATATCATTGCATCAGTGGCCTGGAAGGATTCCTGCTCAAGGTCTCATCCAAGTCTCATCTCTGCCTAACTGTCCGGAAGTCATCGCCCTTTACTACATCTGCTTCTTGCTCCGGAACGTCTGCATACTCATCACGACTGCTTCTGGAAGGTATATCCAAGTACAATGCCTCGGCATGTGCATCGCATCTCTGATGTCGGCGGAGTGGAACGTCATCATATCCAGATCTTGTACGAACCTCTTGCTCCACTTTTTTCTAATGTCGACTGCTTCGGACTCGTCTCATCGTGGCTACATGGACTGAGCTCCAACGGCTACCCTCATATCGGGAGTCTCCCAAGAAATGCATCTCACCACCTAGCATCCGAATTAAGTCGAGCCATCCGATCGAGTCTTCAAAATCTCATAATCCCCCAAGAGCTCAACATCTTGGGCACAGTTTAATAGTATCGAGTACATACCACAGCATCGGTGGTCCAGCCGTAGAAGGGCAAACCCAAGCCTCACTAATGGCGCCGTAGAACTGCCGCAAACCCGAAGGTTCAAAGGCTTTCACACGGTCATTAAGTCGAGTTAGGGTTTCATTCTTCTAGAGGGACCATAGAATTTCCTGCATATCTTTCCGACTACTTTAAACTTGGAATAATAGGTTTCTGACATTCGATCGTCTCTGTCGACTCTCAACGTCTCCACGTGAAGTCGTCTCTAGCTGGAATCAATTTATCTGATGACCTCTCATCGGGATAGCGAACGAACCACATGTCCTAGTCATTCATCCTCGGTGACTAGCGACCTTCTATCATCTCTTAGTACAACCTTATACTGCAATAGCTCCCACATCTGGGGCGATATCCCGTCGTTCGCTGCAACAACTGGCTCATTCGTCCGCACGCTGAACAGTGCCTCAATCATCATGAGTAAGTAATATACTAATGGTCATCAAAATCTGGCTGGCCTCTGTCAGTGGCTCAATCCTCTAGTGTCGATCAGCACATCCGAGTAACCTCATAAAGGCGATCCGCCAAACGCTCGTGGCGCGGAAACACGGTAAAAAGACACATCTCTGCAATCGTGTGTTGCCGGAATTTCGCCCTGGTCAGTCCTCGTTCGTGACGAGCTCGTGCTGACCGCAACTCTAGCTGTAGCTCTCCCTGCCCGTAATCGTGGCAGCAAAACCATAACTGTTACCGATGAAGCTAGATCAGGAACGAATATAATACTGAACAAAGAAATGTACATCCTAAGGCTTCTTAAGTGGAGTAGCGTATCGTAAGTATGCCGCGGAACATACCCACGGTACGTCACTCTACTTTAGTCACCTATTCCATCAACCAAGGGTCATCCTACGCTCCGAAGGTAAAACCTAACGCTCTGATACCAACTTTGTCACGTCCCGAAAGTACGGAACATGACCGGCACTTAAACTACGAAACGTCTTGAGGCGTACGTAATCTAAGTAAACCGAAACCCAGAAATCCAAACCAAGAAAAGTAGTAGAGTGAAGGAAAACCAATTTAAATCAAGTAGTTTTAATAGAATAGCCGAATTATGCGTTTAAAAAAAAACATCAAATATTTCCTGAAAATTTCGGCATAGTCTCCTTTGTAAATACTGGCCCCCAAATGGGATACAACAGTATACGAAATCAATAAAAAGGCATCCCCAAGCGGGAGCTAGCTCTTCGTCAATCGACGGTCACAACCACACAAGCAATATAATATACAACGCCAAGGGCGAGGATCAAAATTCAAAAGGAAACTCAAAAACCACAAGAAAACCACAGAAATACAACGCGCGACTCTAAGGTCGAGAGAATAAACATCACTGGTCTCTATCTCAAATAAATACATGTTTGGTTGATGGAACTTCTAGATACAACAGAATAATGATATACAAGATATATAATGGGGGTACGATACAAATAAACCCACCTACTAGCAAATCACCCGGAAATGGAAGTAGTGCCAGCAAAGTCGTAATGAAACCTGTACGGCGAAACCTGCAAGAACTGTGGCACAACGGGGGTGAGTTGCCAATTCGTGAATAGAAAAACATCTACGGAAAGAAATCGCATAAATAACGCAACCTAGGTCAAAGATCATAATATATCCTCAATTATAAATATAACATGCAACCTATAACAAGGCTAGGGTAAATATCTAACCCGAGTGTAATCTCATGTGCCCATGTCTGTGCCTCAGGTAGCAATATATCATATGAATGAGGTATGAATGCATGAAAACAGAATACATGTAAATGAAGAACTGTTTTCATAATTTAGTGAGATTTCCTTTGTATTTTTAAAATGAGGTATCATAATGAAATCAGCATAAAAGAGTGCCCAGCATCGACACAAAACAAGTGTCCAAATATCTCGATATCTCTGTATCACAATCTCTGTACCTCAATATCCCAAAATCAATATCTAGGGTGCCGTCAATCCAGATCGGCCCCTACCATCCATCTCAAGACCACGACGGTATCCTCCGGATATCCGACGCGTCGGGTAATATCACCGGTCGGTAGTGCTCCCCTGCCGGGCTCAACGTCAACAACACATTCCTCTTGCCCTGGGGTACCGCACCGGGCCCACCATGTACCCGAAATGGTTCCTCCACTCCTCGAATCGGGTCTCGAAGTCCATCAGCAAACTCATGGTGGACGACTCATACATCATGGGAAAACCGCACTTTTTATTTTAAAGAGAGAAAAGGTTTATTTATGTTTTTGCGGTTTTCCTCCAAATCCAGAAAATCTCATGGAAATCCGAATTCAAAACCTCAATAACACGTAAAATAGTGAATATATGCGTGAGAATCCATGAATGCGGCATAACAATGAATAACAGTATGCATGAAGTAGCAGGTAATAACTACAATGTCTGAACTATTAGCTAACAGGCTATGTCAAGCAATAGTATTTTCTAAGGTGTACGTGACATGGCAATTACCGATGAAGATGTGTGTGAGCCGGCAAGTAAGTGTACGTGGTACATACGTATCATCGGTAATGGTGCTGGTGTCCTAACAACATGATATCAATAATGGAGTATGAAACATAATATAAGCATGCGATGCAAAGCGAACCGCAATAATGAGCGGGAGCTGAATACTAGACGCAACTATAACTAATCTGCATTAATCTAATATAAGTCCTACAAATGGTGCCTTTTGAAATAACACAAATCATGGGGTTTTGAAAATAGGGGCTACGGTGTTTTTATGAAAAGATACGTCTTTTGAAATATCCGTAGGATCCCTTGGGCTGTCTTTTAAAATACCCACGATTCGTTAGTTTTTGAAATAGGTAAGAATCGAATCTAATCTAACAGCTAAACTAAACTAAAGGTCTAAGCTAACCAGCTGGACTACAGGTAAGGAAACCGCCTAACATCTGAGTCGATACATATACATACCTGTATATATATTAGTCGGTGATCCCGCCTCAATAATATCATATCCGATACCATATCTATAATCAGACATCCCAAGTCAAGAGTGCGGATCAATCATCAAAATATAGCTCGTACGTAAATCCGTCGTACGGCATCCCCAAATCTGGGTACGGGTTAATATCATATTCATCATACTATTCATCTGGTATCCTCTTTATCCAAGATCATAGTCCAGGGTACTGACCTATGTCTAGTATAATACTAATATCACCAATATAGTCATGATCTGACTACTGATCGACAGTCTCGTACAAACCGATATCACAACCACAAAACAAATCTCATCGACTCAGCTCAATCCCAAGTATCGTCCTCATATCCGTATGTGAACACATAGTCCCATACCCATGTGAACACATAACTATCAAGAATCCCATGAGCACATATAAATAGGAATGTATGCAAATATGTATGTGTGTATGTGTAGTGCGACACTACCCTAGGGTTCGCAACACTAAAGTAATCCAACACCCCAATATCCATCCTAACATCGTTATTAATCCCAAATAACATATAAAAATTGTTGGTGTGTATACGCATCCGTATACACCACCACGGACTGCGGGGGTGCTATACGCCATCGACCCGACTTCTCCCCGTAGACATAAATCTACTCACCTGGTCCTCGCTCGCCGGTGCCGATGTCGCCATGCGCTTGCTTGTCGTCTCAAAGTCCATATGGGGTACCTACATATCATAACGCACCATATCGCATTAAAATCCGACTCATGACCAAAACGACGCACGAAACCTACATAGGTCAAAACCTATGGTTGCTTTCACAAATCGACCCAAAAACCCTCGACGTCGGCGTACAAACGCCAGACCATCGAGAAAAACCCAAATACACTCATTTGCACATTCACGAACACTAATTTTAATATAAAATAGGTTAAAACTCACAAAAACCCCAAATTCACTTTAAAAGCCGTTTTTCCGAAAAACTAGCAAGCAAAATTACCCGTTTTAGTACAAAACTCGATGTTTAAACAATTCTAGCGGCCATAATACTTATTAAATAACTTAAATAAGTTATAAAAACCATTTCCATAATTTAATCACATAAATTTGCATAATTTCCAAAATCCTAGATTGCAAAAATATCAATTTTAACACTTTTTAATGTAAAATTCACAATTTTACAATTTAACTTGGTTTTGCATTTATTAAATGGTTAAACCACTCATGGAAACCTTAATGATGTGCTAAAAATCCTAACTAGATTTTAATCCCACGTTTTTTTTTTAATTTCTAAAACCTAGTTAGCAATTTAGCATAATTATCACCATTTTTAAACTAACAAATTAGCAACTAGTAACCAAATTAGATTTTGCATTCAATTACATGTTAATCCCCTCATTACAATCATAAGCTAATGATAAAGAACCTAATTTAATTCAAACCCTACCTTCAATTCAAAATCCCCACTTGAATTTCCAAACATTCAATTAAACCCACAATTTAACACCTAATTAGACTACATTGAAGTAATTAATCGAAAATTATATTATGGTTTAGGATTTATACCTCAACATGATTGAGATCTAGCATGCTAACATAGCCTCCAAATTGGTTCACTAGCTCCGAGATCCATGCTTGAATGACAAAGGAATAATGGGTAAATGTTGGATTTGGATTAGCTTTGATTTTGTATGGATTTTGAGGCAAAATTTGGGGATTTTTGATGAGAATGAGAGGAGAAGAAATGGGAGGGGCTGATGCAGAATTTTTGGAAGGGGAGGCTCGGCCATTTAGTTAGGGGGGAGAGAGAGAGTGATTGTTTGTATTGGAACAAAACCACAAGTCAACAAAGCCCATGCTTCTTTCTTTTCTTTTCTTTTTCTATTTTAAAAGTAGTGAAAAAATGAGGTGATTGGAGAGAGAAATAGAGAGAGAGGGCTGTCAAAAAGAGGGCCGGCCACATGGTGGGGAGGAGAGAGGGTGTGTGTGTGGAGCAATGAACACCAAACACCAATACAATATGCACCAAAACCCTTTTATTTTCACAAAATAAGCCTTTTTCTTCAATATTTTCTAAACCGTTTTGGCAAACGATTTCGTTTCAAAAACCACATGATAAAATTTTATTTAATGTTTCATGATGCACAAAATTTGTTTCAACTCATTCCAATTTGTAATTTTCCCTAATTAAATATATTAGTGACGGCTTAAAATAATATTAAAATAATTAATTTCGGAAAATTTTTCAGAAAATTTGAAATTTCACCAGTGGCTCAATAAACACCAAATACTAGCAATTTCATAGCTAGAATATGTATATTTAATTTTGTAATAAAGATATTTGTATTTTGACTTTTTGCGGAAAACCCCCCTTATTTTACCGATTTTCCGAAATTTCACCGAAACGTTTTTCAAAACGTTACAATTGCCCCTATCACCAAGCGATAGGCCATCCAATCGAAGATTGCTTCGTCTTCAAAAGGTGGATTGAGAACCAATACCAACAGGGCAAATTTGCACTGTCCAAAAATTGGAAGGTAAACCCGCCCCAGCCGCACGCTCTCAAAAAGGCGGACACACCGGGGACATCATGCTCTTTTATAGAAGAAGCTCCATGGGAGATCGTTCTTTCAGCCAAAACGAAAAGAATGCTGAAGGATCTCCAAACATGCCCGGCGATCAAATGGAAAAGTCCGCTGGAACTTGAAGTCATCAAGGGAATGCTGAAGCCGTGCCTAACTCCAAAAATTGGTGGTGATAGTCAAAGCGCCCATACCCAGCCGTCAAAGTCTTCAAAGAAGAAGAAAAAGACCAAAATGCCCGTGAAGCCTGATGACAAGTGCACGGACCTGCAAAAACATATCGACGCGCTGGAAGAATATAACCAGAAGGCGCGAACCCCGGTCACACTTTAAGAGTTTCTCAGCCACGTCCTTGAGGTCGGAGATGATGACAATGGAGAAGACTCGTCAGATGAACTTGAGGATTATGTGGCAAGCTGCCATGTGATCTCTCACTTGTCGATAGACTGGGAAGAAGCTCCTAACGCAGAGAAACTGGGGGCAGAGCCCGAACCAGAATTCCTAGAACCGTCAGACGAGATGATTGACAGGTTGCTGAACGAGGCATGTCAAAAGAGCAAGGCTGATCGAGAGCGTGAAACAACCATATTTGAAAAAGCCAAACGTTGGCGACTGGATGAAAGGGTTGGAACACTCCCACCAGTTCAAAGCACATCCACTGCAAATAAAAGCAGGTTCAAGACAAGGAAAAGGTTCGCCAAAGCCATATCGATGGGAATGAAGCTGCCACTCTCCGAAGGAAACACTCCTGATGGGATACACCTTAACGATGAGGACATACATCCTAACTTCTGCTTATATCATCAGAGAATTGCACACCCTACTAAAGAATGCAACGCCTTTAAAAATTGTTGGCAAGGGTATGTCGCTTACAGGCAGCACTTCAAGAGGATGAAGCGTGAAGCTTGTCGACAGCAGAAAAATACGGCAGACGAACGAGGAAGAGCTGCCGGCAACTGTCACATGGTTGATAGTAGAGGACCGCAAGTGCTAACATTTGGGAGCGATTTTGAAGAAGAAATAGCTCTCGGCCCTCTCTTCAAAGAAACCACCTCAGGAAAAGAGGAAGAAACGAAGAGCTGCGAGAACATTCAGCCGCGCAATCGCACGCTACCTGAAAAGAATCTTGGACCCGTAAATAAGGGATCGAAAAAAAGGATAAGGGAAAAGAAATGTGTAGGGTTACTAGGCACTCTCACAAGGTTCTACAAGGAATCAACCATGCCCGATTTAAATTTTAGACGTGCCAAACAACCCTAACCAAGATCTTAGACTAGAGATTAGGCGAAAACAAAGCAAGTAAACAACTTTACTTCTAAGAGTTAGGGATCACAACCTTTGTAGTCCGTTCCTTCACTTCTAAAGCTCCGTGTTGAGGTCCCTTCGCTGCGATCATCGAGTACCCGGACTCAAGAGAGGCTCCATGAAGAGAAAGATGCAAGCTTGCTTTCGATCTTCGATAACAAAGATGATCTACCTTGAAGAAACTCAAGCCCAAGCTTTTGCTTCACTAATCAAGTATTAGCAAAGCAAACACCCTAATCTAAGTGGCTAGAATAGATTAGGATGATGAAGTAGGAATTTAGCTCTCATTTATTTTCTATTTCTCACTCATTTTCATCACTTTGCAAAAAGCTAGAAAGCTTTTCATGCAAGGAAGAAGAAGAAGAATAACCAAAACCATTTGTGATGAATAATGAAAACTAGTGAGGTTAGAAATGCAACCATGGGTTAAGTATGGAGACTTAACCCATGTAGAGAAACAACTATGGTTAAAGGGTTGGGTTGGGTTAAAGAAATATCACAAAATATCCAAGTGAAAGTCAAAGCTTCAAGAAGCTTCTTGAAAGCTTCATGAATGCTTAACCCTAATCCAAACCCTAACCACATTTATTCTCCACAGAACATGTTGCATTTATAACCATATCATGTTACAATATTATATAACACATATACAATATTTATTGTAACAAAATAAAATAATGCAATTAACATATATCACATATATATCAATGTATTACCCGAGTGAGAAAAAGAATCTTTAAGTGAGCTTATATTAGTTAATGTAATTTAATATATCAAATATATAATTATACATTAAATTATCGAATCAACACTTGATCCGATAATCCGGCCATTTCACAAATAACCGACTAATATAATCTGTATCAGTTCATCGAATCAACACTTGATCCGATGACCCGGCTATATCATATATACCCGGCCGATATCACATATCGTGAGAATATAATACGGTATCACATACACGTATTGTTCTCGGTCCCGCACATATCATATATGTGCTCCTACTCCGTTTTGCCTGAGCCAGGAAACCTCTGTGTAGGACTCTAAAGAATCGTCAATACGCCGGCAATAGGTGATGATCATATCAAACACCCACAAGCTGCAAGCGGTCAGCTAAACGTAACAGCCACCCAGATATTGAGCAATCAGAAGATCAACAAGCAAGCCTGTACATTCTCCCGTGAATCCAACCAGTAACACTCCCGTACAGTCTGGTCTCTTCGTCTGATATGTCGCATATCTCGCCTAGGGGTGGTAAACGTCAGACCCCAGTAGCTTGATAAGTCGTGTCGATATGAGGTCTATAACAGTTCGAGAAACTACTGATAACACTTACCAGTAAATCCCGGCAACCCTGGCCAGAGATTTCCAGTTATAGCCAATCGAACACAGTGCACCATCAACTCCCTATACCGGGAGAGACGAAACCCCTCCTATCGCTCATTGCCTCTATGTGATTCGGGACTGTACCCAAAAGCCACCTTTTTGAACGCCCACTTAGACATGGTATGATAGAAATCAAAGCACAGTGGGAATCACACAAGACTCTATGACGATCTTGGGTCTACAGACTAACCTGTACCAGTGTCACCAGAGAACTGCCATCTGACGTGAGGTATAATACCATCTGGGAGTTCTCGGTGAGTCCGTCCAGTGTACCCAGTCTCCACTGAGCACCCGTATACCTTCTCTGATGTCAAACACCAATGGATATGAGATCATCCATCGCCCATCATATGGGTCAAGAAGCGCATACGCTAGTCTACTCTGGAGTATCGATGCCCTGTCTCGGTACTCCTACGACTAGGAACATTTGAAGGATGTACTTGACGACTACACTGTCCCCACTAGTATGATCCGCATCATAGTCCTGGTAGTCAAGTACTCATCCTAAGGGCTTTATCAACATGTGACATAGAGACAATCAGAGTACATGTTAAGATAAAGACTAACCGGATAGCATACTATCATGTCGAGCAAGAAAGTCCTCCCTATATATGTCTAAGCATCCACTACAATATACAACGTATGTACAGTAATGGCCTCTAGGGCATACATATAACTAACAATCTCCCACTTGCACTAGGGCTATCTGTTGTGGTATCGTATACCCAACAATCAGCTGTGGTTAAAGTATCTCATACTCAACCATCCCATAATAGTCTCTACTGGGAAATAGGCCTTTGTGAGTGGATCCACGCTGTTGTCCTCTGTGTCTACTCTCCTAACCTTGATCTCCTTGGAGATCAACCATCTCCATGATCAGGTGATACTGCCTAAGAATATATCTGGATCTCTGATGGGACGGGGGTTCCTTGGCATAAGCCATAACTCCATTGTCACACAATGGCAGGAACGAAGTTCATCTCATGAACTAAAATATATCCAGACTGCCTCTTTGGTAGCATCCTTGGTAATGATGTATCTTGCCTTTAATCGTCTAGTATGTCACGGTATCTAGCTTGGAACTCTTCCAACATACCGTCCCTCCACTGAGGGTAAAGACAATGCCTGCGACTGACATTCAGTCGTCCTTATCACCCTGGAACCTTTCCAGTGATTCTCCTCAGGATCGATTGATACCATCTCACTACAACTAGTGAGAATCCCAACATCCAATTAGATCTATCTCATAGATCTAAAACCCAGGATTTAGGAGGTATCATTTTGATCCATATGGAGAATCTTTGTGATAAGCGGAGATTGATCGAGCGTAGAATAGGAAACTCCTTCCCTATCAAGAGTATGTCATCCACGTACTATACGAGGATCACCACCATACTCTCTACTACCTTTTTGTATATACAAAGTTTATCTACCATTTTGATGAAGTCAAACTCTTCGACTATCATCAAAACAGACGTTCCAACTCCGCGATGCCTGATTTATCGCATAAAACAACTTGCACAATTTTCCGCTGCTCCCACTATCTACGAAGCCCTCTGGCTGTGTACTTATAGACGCTCTCTTCCAAATCATCATTTAGAACAACAGTCATGACACCCAACCACCAGATATCGTAGTCATGGTATGTAGCAGCGGCAAGTAGGATCTGGATGGTCTTAAGCATAGCTTTGAAAGTCTCAACTTTTCCATGTACACCATGTAATCTTCTCAAGATATACTTGCTCCTGATGGGGATTTAACCCTTCAGATAAAGCAACCAAAGTCCATACTTTGTTGGTGTTTAAGGATTCCATCTCAGATCACTAAGCATCCAGCTATTCTTACAGAGTCCCCACTCCTGATGGCCTGCTCGAAACTAGTTGGGTCATCATCTTATGATGCAATCCTCGCTCCCACTGTCATAGAGAAACCGAAGTATCTCTCAGGTGGATGAGGAACCCTACTAGATCGGCGGAGAGGCTGAGGTTCGTTAGAAACTATTGAATCCTCCGGTTCTACCAAATCATCAGCTGCAGTTTGTATAGCTGGAACTCTTTCCAGTTCTATCTCATGACCACTAATTTCTTCACAAGAAAATCCCTTCACAAAGGTGGCATGCTGAGAAAACAAAACATCTTTTGTTCCTCAGTTTGGTAGAAGATATTCCCTTGCGTATGCTTGGGATATCCAACAAACTTCCATAGAACTGACCTTGCCTCGAGCTTGTCCGGATTTTTCTTTTAGACATAGGCCGGACAACCCCAAATCTTAACATCCTTAAGAGATGGGCTCTTCTCATACCATATCACATATGGAGTGGTAGGCATATGATTTGATTGGAACCCTATTCAATAGGTATGCAGCTTCTCAAGTGCATAACTCCCAAAAGGAAATAGGAAACTCAGTAGTACTCATCATAGAGTGCACCATATCAAATAGGGTGTATTTGCTCCGCCCCGATACACCGACGTGCTGTGGTGTATACGGAGGAGTAATGCTGAGAGAGAATCTCATTCTCCTTTAGAAAAGTCCAGGAATTCCGTGCTCAAGTATTCTCCTCCTTGATCTCATCAAAGGACATAATACTTATACCCATTTTTGGTTCTCTACTTCTAACTTATATTCTGTGAATATCTCAAAAGCTTCGGACTTGTGTTTCATCAGGAACACATGTCTGAATCTTAAGAGATCATCAGTGAATGTAATGAAGTACAAAGAACTGGTCTTGGCATGTGTAGACAGGGGACCTTCATACATCAGCATGTATCAATCCCAAGAGTTCACTAACTCTTTCTCTGTTTCCAATAAACGGAGCTGTGGTCATCTTATCTTTGTGACATGACTGGCAAGTTTTACAAGATGTAAATCCAAACTAATTTAAATATGCATCTTTATGTAACTTTAGCTAGTCGGGTCGCATCGATATGACCTAGTTTACAATGCCTCAAGAAGGATTCGTTCATTTCTGAACTCTTCCTCTTGTGTGTGCTCTGTACGTTAAGAACTATGGTTTGATTTAGAACGTCTATGCTTTTAGATAACGTGCCTGAACCGATCAACTCTTGATATAGGAAATGTTCAAAACATTATCCAACAATACAAAATTATATCCTTCTTTACTAATAAAGAGACTGATATGATGTTGAATATCAGGTTCGGTATCTAATAACATTCGTTCAGAATTAATGTATTCTGGTAATACAGGGTGATAACTGCCAACAGTCTTGGCTGCAACACTTGCATCATTTCCAACTCTTGAAACTTATCACCCGTTCTCAGTTCTCTACCTTTCTGTAGTCCATGTAACAATTTACATTTGTGGGATCCTGATCCGCTATCTCATACCTAGGACGTAAAGGATACTGAGAAACAGTTCTCGATAATGAACACACCCGAAGATGATGCATCAACATGCACTTTCTTCGTTTGGGCGGCACGAGAATTCTGGTAATCCCTAATTTCCTGCTCGGTCTTATAACAATTATAAGTTGGAGCGGGACCAACGTTCCCTAGCATAGTATAACAAGCGGGTTTGGTCAATACATCCGTATTTTTATCTTGATTAAGGCGTGACATAGTCGTAACCAGGAGAGAGAGAGAGAGAGAAGAAAACACTCAGCGTGCGCTTTTACAAGATTAGATTGGTTATCAATTTATCTAATCAGGATGGCTCCCACTGTTTTAGTCAAATCTTCCTTCAAACCCTAAAAGGAAAGACTAGCCGGGATTAATTACACCCTACAAGTTCGCCAATCTTTCAGCCAGGCCAGTGCCGGTACTTTGAGGGAGGTTCCCCGTGCTTTCACACGGACCTAATTAAAGTAAAGCTCGTTTTCCCAGGGGCGTAACCCCGTTTACACCTTTCTAGACACCTACTTGATCGGCTAATTGTAATGTGTAAAACTCTCCCAGGAGTAACTTTTACTCGCAGCGAGTATCGGGATCCAACTATCTCATAGAAGGTATGCAATCTTATTGCAAATTTCAACACTTGAAATTCCCAATAATATTTTTCCCCTAGCAACTTATGACCTTGGCTAAGGTCAACAAATGATAAGCGCTAGCCAAGTTCAACCCGTCATTTCCCGATTGAATTAAACCCACCCGCACGACCCTTGGCTAAGGTCAACAAAGTCGCACGACTACCCTAACTCAATCGCATCATATTCTTATATAGATAAGCACAAATTAGCTACCGCTCACTATGCCTTGGCTAAGATCAACAAACGTAGTACGAATACTAAGTAGTACTTATCTGAAATGACGGAGGGCTACGACAGGTTTTTAAGAAAACCCTTTGTGTAATGAACTTGATATCGTTGTAAAATCGAGTGATTTTGAATGGAATATTTTTGAGGTCTTTTCTAGTTTTGCTAAAGAAGTCACTCCCGGTGAAAGGATCTCGGCTCTTTCCTCATCGAATAAGGTGCAAGATATTTCACAAATATCACTATGCAAAGCAAAAACTATAAAAACAATCAAAAGACAAATCGAGTTTGTAGCATCTGCTAGTTTCGCTAAAGAGGTCACTCCTGGTGAAGGGATCTCGGCTCTTTCCTTATCGAATAAGGTGCTGGATGTTCTACAAGGAACACCGCTATGCAAAGCAAGAACTAGAGCTACCAGTTTTTGAGACAAGTTTCTACAATATCTTTAGGGTTCTTTTAGTTTCATTAATCTCATTAATGAAGTCCCATTTTATTATGCTTCATAAGCACCACATTTGAAACGAAATCAGCAATATAACATATATCTCATATATATAATATAAACATTCGTCTCAGGCAGTAATATGATCTCATCACAGAACATTGCAGCAGAAGAATATATATGAAATATTGGATATACTAGGAGGTCCGTGTTTTAATGCGAGCCTGTATAAAAACACGGATTCCACGGTTGCGATGAATTGCCAAACCCACATCCCTAGACCCCTACGAGAGCGGCAAGCAACACTGCCAATTCTAGGGTTAGGAGACCCGATCTCGACTCCTCGAGATGGCCTCCCACTGGACCCTAGAACCCGGTTACTTATGCTCCCCTCCTTGGGTCTACCTAATGCGGAAAAGTAAATAATATACAATGGTGACATCATTCTCAGCCCGGAAGTGCCCCAATAAAAGAATATTACATACAATGATTTTTACATGAATGAAAATAAAAACCCTCATCTCACATAAAACTCCCGGCTATTCAGAACACGACGATCCAATATATCATATCACAGCAACACATAACATCACATGTCATCAACGTAAGTAAATATGCGTATCCCAATTGTCGTTGATGTATAGCAACGAAACCGGCGATACACCACATATTACGCTTACGGTCACAGAAAAAAAAGTAAAAAACTACAACAGTTGGAATCCGCAACCTCCTTAGACATCTCATGCCTAAGCAAATGAATTCCTTAGACATCGCATGCCTAACAATTATAAACCCCGCATTTTAGTCTCGATCTCGAAAACACTTTTCAATATCAAGTCGGGCAATTCAAAAAGATTCCCAACATTTTGATCGAATGCTCGTCGCAAACTTTAGTAGACGGCCGCACCCCCGGATGCCGTCGACGAAGTGCACTAAGGCGGAACACCGCTGCCGCGAGCACCCGAACAGATGCTTTTGGCAACGGGGTTCTCCTACAGTCACTTGGTCGGGGCTATGGGGCGTGGCTATCTATTAAGTTTACCCGGCGAGTATCCGCGTACGCTACGTGATTGCGACGGACTTTTGATCACATCAAAATCCCGTGACAACCGATCAAATGAGATTAAACTGCTAGATTTATAACATTCAAATTAGTTATCTCATAACTACTTGTGGATTCCAAATATTGTATCACATTCCAGATAAATAGATAATGTTAAACTTTCTGATCGAATAAACAAACACCCAAGATTTCCCAAATAGCTCAACACTTGAGCGGAGTTCAAAAAGTATCCATCACATGCCACAGTACCAATGGTCCAGCCGTAGAAGGGTCAAACCAAAGCCTCACATGTGGCAACGCCGTACTGCCCCAAACCCTAAGGTTTAGAGGCGGTTCAGATGGTCACATAATCGAGTTAAGGTTTGTGTTCTTCTAGAGGGTCCACCGTGTTACTTGCATTATTTTCCGGAAGTTTCAAACTCGAGGAAAAATCCAACACTTGAAAATTTTCCGACAGGGGAAAAAGTGAGTTATTGATATCCGGTCGAACTTTTTAACACGTTCTAAATTATCCGGAAAAAACTTAAACGAAGTTAAACTTTCCGATCGAATCAACGAATACAAAAGATCTCCAGAAAACACAACACTTGAGTAATATCAAAAATTCCCAGAAGTATCAGGAAATACAAACGGATGTTACTATGCAAAAACAAACCCTAATTCCACTGTTTGGCCGCGGAACCGCCGCGCAAGGCAGGGTATTGCCGCGGTTCCGCGGCGCTTTAAAGGTATTATGGGCTCGTTTTTCACAGTAATCCTTAGAATTCCCTGCTTATTTTTCTGAGTATTTTTAATACAGAAAAAATCAACATTTTAAAAAATTTCCAGAGAGGGGGTGTATTTCGACGTTTCGGGGTTCGATCGGACTTTAAACTTCGTCTAGATTTCGCCTAAAACTCTAGTTTGTCTCTGATACCACTGTTAGGTTACTAGGCACTTTCACAAGGTTCTACAAGGCATCAACCATGCCCGATTTAAATTTTAGACGTGCCGAACAACCCTAACCAAGATCTTAGACTAGAGATTAGGCGAAAACAAAGCAAGTAAACAACTTTACTTCTAAGAGTTAGGGATTGCAGCCTTTTTAGTCCATTCCTTCACTTCTAAAGCTCCGTGTTGAGGTCCCTTCGCTGTGATCATCGAGTACCCGGACTCAAGAGAGGCTCCATGAAGAGAAAGATGAAAGCTTGCTTCCGATCTTCGATAACAAAGATGATCTACCTTGAAGAAACTCAAGCCCAAGCTTTTGCTTCACTAATCAAGTATTAGCAAAGAAAACACCCTAATCTAAGTGGCTAGAATAGATTAGGATGATGAAGTAGGAATTTAGCTCTCATTTATTTTCTATTTCTCACTCATTTTCATCACTTTGCAAAAAGCTAGAAAGCTTTTCATGCAAGGAAGAAGAAGAAGAATAACCAAAACCATTTGTGATGAATAATGAAAACTAGTGAGGTTAGAAATGCAACCATGGGTTAAGTATGGAGACTTAACCCATGTAGAGAAACAACTATGGTTAAAGGGTTGGGTTGGGTTAAAGAAATATCACAAAATATCCAAGTGAAAGTCAAAGCTTCAAGAAGCTTCTTGAAAGCTTCAAGAAGCTTCTTGAAAGCTTCATGAAAGCTTAACCCTAATCCAAACCCTAACCACATTTATTCTCCACAAAACATGTTGCATTTATAACCATAACATGTTACAATATTATATAACACATATACAATATTTATTGTAACAAAATAAAATAATACAATTAACATATATCACATATATATCAATGTATTACCCGAGTGAGAAAAAGAATCTTTAAGTGAGCTTATATTAGTTAATGTAATTTAATATATCAAATATATAATTATACATTAAATTATCGAATCAACACTTGATCCAATAATCCGGCCATTTCACAAATAACCGACTAATATAATCTGTATCAGTTCATCGAATCAACACTTGATCCGATGACCCGGCTATATCACATATACCCGGCCGATATCACATATCGCGAGAATATAATATGGTATCACATACACATATTGTTCTCGGTCCCGCACATATCATATATGTGCTCCTACTCCATTTTGCCTGAGCCAGGAAACCTCTGTGTAGGACTATAAAGAATCGTCAATACGCCGGCAGTAGGTGATGATCATATCAAACACCCACAAGCTGCAAGCGGTCAGCTAAACGTAACAGCCATCCAGGTATTGAGCAATCAGAAGATCAACAAGCAAGCCTGTATATTCTCCCGTGAATCCAACCAGTAACACTCCCGTACAGTCCGGTCTCTTCGTCTGATATGTCGTATATCTCGCCTAGGGGTGGTAAACGTCAGACCCCAGTAGCTTGATAAGTCGTGTCGATATGAGGTCTATAACAGTTTGAGAAACTACTGATAACACTTACCAGTAAATCTCAGCAACCCTGACCAGGGATTTCCAGTTATAGCCAATCGAATGCAACATTAACTCCCTATACCGGGAGAGACGAAACCGCTCCTATCGCTCATTGCCTCCATGTGATTCGGGACTGTACCCAAAAGCCACCTTTTTGTACGCCCTTTTGGACGTGGTATGATGGAAATCAAAGCACAGTGGGAATCACACAAGACTCTATGACGATCTCGGGTCTACAGACTAACCTGTACCAGTGTCACCAGAGAACTGCCATCTGACGTGAGGTATAATACCATCTGGGAGTTCTCGGCGAGTCCGTCCAGTGTACCCAGTCTCCACTGAGCACCCGTATACCTTCTCTGATGTCAGACACCAATGGATATGAGATCATCCATCGCCCATCATATGGGTCAAGAAGCGCATACGCTAGTTTACTCTGGAGTATCGATGCCCTGTCTCGGTACTCCTACGTCTAGGAACATTTGAAGGATGTACTTGGCGACTACACTGTCCCCTCTAGTATGATCCGCATCATAGTCCTGGTAGTCAAGTACTCATCCTAAGGGCTTTATCAACATGTGACATAGAGACAATCAGAGTACATGTTAAGATAAAGAGTAACCAGATAGCATACTATCATGTCGAGCAAGAAAGTCCTCCCTATATATGTCCAAGCATCCACTGCAATATACAACGTATGTACAGTAATAGCCTCTAGGGCATACATATAACTAACAAAAAGGTCCCTGAGGATATCACCCTCGATGACCAAGCCGTCGAAGAGCTGACAGCCAAGGACCCACCCAAGAAAAACAAGGTGGATTACAACGTTCTGGCACACCTGAGGAAGATACCCTCGCAGCTCAGCATTCTTGATGCCCTTCTGCTCTCTAAAGAGGTGAGAGATTCATTGATCAAGACACTACAAGAGCCCGAGCAGTTCCAAGCTTTCCTTGCCGAAGAAAAGATGAAGGACGAACGGGAAGAAGTGCACACGGCTGATATCACTTTCGGCGATGAAGATATTCTCCTCGGGATGTGCGAACATAATCGTCCCCTTTATGTCTCCGGATACTGTCATGATATCAAGATAGGCCAGTAGTTAGTTACGGTTGTCAAAGTAGTAAAATCCTGGTTGACAATGGGTCCTCCGTCAATCTCCTAAACGTGAGGGTGCTAAAAGAAATCTGCATGAGCGTTCAGCACCTCACTCGTGATAAAATCACCATCTCCGGGTTTGACTCCCAATCATCACGGACGCTCGGGTCTGTGACACCGACGTACGCTTTGGGCTGCTCGTCACTGACATCAAGTTTCACGTCATTGACGCCAAGACATGTTACAATGCTTTGCTCGGCAGGCCTTGGTTACACTAGTACAATATCATCCCTTCTACACAACATCAGTGTATGAAGTACTTCAGAGATGGTCTCGAATATACCGTGACGCGGGAGCTAAACCCATTCTCCCTAAATGAAGTCCGCAAATACGAAGACGCAAAATACTTCTTGCTAGACTTCGAAGACATGGAAAGGTGTCATAAGTCGGAGAATAAGCAGAAAGCTATCACCACCATTCCGGTCTTCGGGAGCGATACCGAGGAGGAGGAAGAGATAGTCTATTCAGGACCGCCCCAATGCAATAAGCCGGGACCGTCCACCCCTATTCTGGTCTTCGGCAGCGACTCTGAGGATGAGGTCAACGCAGTATTCTCGGCTCGTCCATCAGTACAAGCCTTTATTGGGGATTATCAGAGTTTGCAGATCTCCATGGTTCCGCAAGAGCATTACAAGGAGCTCGACGCACTTGATACCTACAGTGTGCAAGAACTGTAGACGTTCTTCGTCCCTCCCAGGCGTAAAGATGAAAAGGCGATCCTCTTTTATTGATCCACGGAACCAAGGTGGAGAAGGAGATCTGGCATAGTGCCGATTCTACACTTAACAGGCTCCAGCCCATCCGTCTGCCCAGATATTACACAGAAGGATTAAAAAGGCTGTTGAGGTGCCAAGGCGTACCCTTCAAACAGACTACTTGACAAGCTCAGTTCTCCAACAGGATCTGGAACGTCCGCGGAACTCAACGAAAATTGCCCAGTGGAAGAATGGAAACGAACGGCCTTGGATATGTTCAATCTAAAAAATGGGAGCGATTCCATGGCTGCTACGTTGTACATGACTTTGATGAAGAAGGAGATGCTTTGTTAGAGGATGCTAACCCTGAACTAAAACGAGGTCCCGCCATGAAAGTACCAAGTCCGTCGTTTGAACAGATGGAAAAGCTAATAAGGGAAGTAGGTCAAAAAACCCGGGATGACCATATCCGCGAAATTGCCATTTATGAGAAAGCCAGAACGAAGAGCCTCCTTCAGCAGGTTACTAAAAATGGCAATGATCCTCGTCGTCAACCCGTCATACAAAAGACCCGACGCAGAGGTAGAAACAAGTTAAAGAACGAAAAAATGTCCGACAGTGGCCAAGCAGGTCTGCGAAGCCGCGCGATCGAGAATTGGGCAGCCTGGATTCGAGCATATTCTTTTCCCCAAGAAAAGACAAAGAAAATTTTCGACCTCGTCATGAAACATCAGATGATGAAACTCTCGGAGTCCAAACACCCCGAGCAAGCAGGCGAGGACCATCACCCAGACTATTGCTCCTATCACCAAGCGATAGGGCATCCTCTCGAAGACTGCTTTACATTCAAAGACTTGGTAGAAGATCAGTATCAGCAAGTCAAGTTCGCTTTATCCAGCAGTTGGAGGGTAACCCCGCCACAGAAGCATGAACCGAAAGTAGCGAGAGTAGAACAGATCAATATCGGTCTTAGAAATGATCTCGTACCTGTCACGTAATAACAATGACAGAAGAAGGAATGCCCGAGAATATGGACGACATCTCTCGGTGCTTCGAAAACAATGATGATGAGGTGATCTCAGAGTTTCCACCGGCGCTAAAACAGCTGGAAGATGGGATACATACTACTGCAGATAACCTCAGAAAAATCGACCCTGGGACAACAAACGACCCGCGACCTACGTTCGTCAGTGAGTTGTTGTCTGAAGAAGAGGTGGCTACGCTCAAAGACGTGCTCATGCAGTATAAAGACTTCTTTGCATGGAATTATTCCGAAATGCCAGGATTAGATCCAGAAATAGCCATCCACACATTGGCGATCTCTCCAGACATCAAGCCAATCAAACAAGCACCAAGAAGAATGTGGCTCGAACTTGAGATGAGCATCAACGCCGAAGTCAAGAAGCTAATCGACTCCGGCTTCATCCAAGAGGTTCAGTATCCTGACTGGATCGCTAACATCGTCCCAGTGATGAAGAAAAATGGGACAGTACGCATCTGCGTAGATTTTCGGGACCTCAACAAAGCATGTCCGAAAGATGAATTTCCCGTACCGGTTACCGAGCTAATGATAGACAACACGTCCACTCACGAAGTCTTCTCCTTCATGGACGGCTCATCAGGGTACAATCAAATAAATATGCATTCCGAAGATCGAAAGCATACCGCTTTCCGGACTCCTCTGGGCATATTCTGCTACAAAGTGATGCCTTTTGGTCTGAAGAACGCCGGCGCTACCTATTAGAGGGCCATGACGAAGATTTTCGATGACCTCATACATGAAGTCGTTGAATTCTATATCGACGACCTTGTGGTGAAAAGCAAATCGCAAGAAGAACATTGGGAGCATCTAAAGATCGTGTTTCAGCGCCTTCGGAAATACAACTTGAAGATGAACCCTCTGAAATGCGTGTTCGGTATTTCCTCGGGAAAATTCCTAGGATTCATTGTACGACACCGAGGCATCGAGATAGACCCGTCGAAGATCAAGGCGATCATGGAAATGCCTCTGCCAAGAACTCTCAAGCAACTGCGGTCTCTCTAAGGAAAGCTCGCATATATTCGACGGTTCATAGCCAACGTCTCCGGCAAATGCCGGCCGTACAGTCACCTGATGAAAAAGGGGAACTTGTTCGTCTGGGATCATAAATGCGAGAGTGCACTCGACGAAATCAAGCAATACCTGCAGAATCCGCCCGTGTTGACTGCTCCGGTCAAAGGAATACCTCTCATCCTGTACACAACAGCCCTTGAAGGTTCTTTAGGCACACTATGGGCACAAAAGAATGACCAAGGGAAAGAGAGAGCCCTCTATTTGAGTCGAGTTCTTCTGGGGGCAGAAAACAATTACTCCCCTATCGAAAAACATTGCCTGGCGTTAATCCTCGGTATAACGAAGCTCAGGCACTATGCATTGGCGCATGAGGTCCACCTCATATCAAAAGTGGATCCTCTCAAATATTTGATGTCAAGAGCCATCCTAACGGGACGGCTCAGTAAATAGGCCCTACTCTTGATGGAGTTCTCGATAACATATCGACCTCTCAAGGCAGTGAAAGGCCAGGCCATTGCCGACTTCCTCGCTGAGCATCCTATACCTGCTGATTCACCCCTAAATTGCGAATTGCCAGATGAGCACGCGTTTGATACGATCGACAGGGGGAAAGGAGAGAGTAACACCCGATGGGAACTCTACTTCGACGGGGCATCTTCCATGAAAAAGCAAGAGCACAGCACCCCCATAATCAAATCTGGGGTAGGCCTCATCTTCGTGACTCCACAAGGAAGGATAATGCGCTTTGCCTTTTCCATGACAGAGCCGAGGACAAACAATGAAGCCGAATATGAAGCTTTGATAGCAGGTCTTGAGATCGCTGTCGACATGGGAATCGAAAACCTCCTTATATATGGAGACTCCCAGTTGGTCGTTAACCAAGTAAACGACGATTATCAAACGTGCAAACCAGAGTTTGTAAAGTATGGTGAGAGGGTATGACAATTGCTGACTCAGATCCCTTCTTATGCCCTGAAAAGAATACCGCGCGCGGAAAATAGCAAGGCGGATGCGTTAGCCAAGCTCGCTAAAGAACTGGCCGACGAGAACCTTGATGACGTAAGGATCGTTGTGCAAAGCCATCGAGTTCTCGCACCGGCAGAAATATCTCCGGAGTCGTCCGAATAAAAGGGAGCGATCGAGCAAATAGCCCTACAAATAGAGGACCAGGGAAAGGTCAAGAATTGGAGAGAAGTCTTTATAGACTACTTCAAATCCCATCGAACACCTGAAGATGCGTCCTCGAGACATCAGCTCATGAAAAGAGCTCTGTCTTTTGCCTTCGTCAATGATACACTGTATAAGAGATCGTTCGACTCCCTATGGCTAAGATGCCTAGGACCGGAAGAAGCAAAGAGAGTCATCCAAGAAACTCATGACGGACTCTGCGGTTCTCATCAAGCCGGGCCGAAGATGAAACTGAAGATCAAAAGGATGGGCTACTATTGGCCCACGATGATTCAAGACTGCCTCGAATACGCGAAGCAGTGCTACTCGTGCCAGATTCATGGAGACTTTATCCACCAGCATCCAAATCCGCTGCATCCAACGGTGGCTAGCTGGCCATTCGAAATGTGGGGAACTGACTTAATCGGGCCCATCGAACCGGCATCATCCAGGGGACATCGGTTCATATTGGCGACAACTGATTATTTCTCTAAGTGGGCTGAAGCAATACCGCTAAGAGAAGTGAAGACAGAGAATATCCTCCATTTCTTCAAGACACATGTCATCTATCGGTTCGGCACTCCGCGACGGATTATCTCCGATAACGGGCCGGCCTACAGAAGCCACAAAATCAGCCGCTTCGCATAACAACATAATATAGACTGGAGATACTCTTCGGTCTACAATCCCCGAGCTAATGGTCTGGCTGAGGCTTTCAACAAGACCTTAACGAATATTATGAAAAAGATGGTGTCTCGAAATAAGGACTGGCACGAGAGACTGCATGAAGCTCTCTGGGCGTATCGGACTACGTTCAAGACGGCCACAAACACAACGCCGTATGCATTGGTATTCGGCACTGAGGCAGTATTCCCTTTGGAGATAGAGTTACCCTCCTTACGAGTGGCAGTTAATTACGAGCTAACGGACGAAGAGAATGCTCATCTTCGGCTTGAGGAGCTTGATGCCCTCGACGAAACTTGGCTCATGGTGCAGCAAAACTTGAAAGCTTACAAAGCAAAGATGACACGCTCATACGAGAGATTGACTAGGCCGAGAGCATTCCGCAAATGCGAACTCGTGCTGGTGGTCAAGAGACCTATGATCCCCAATCGTGCCAAACGGGGGAAGTTCGAGCCAAACTACGAAGGCCCATACATCATAGACAAAGTCTACCAAGGTGGGGCTTACTTGCTCATGGATATGCATGGCGAAAGACCCTTCAGGCCAATAAACGGTCGGTTCCTAAAGAAATACTACGCCTGACGAGTTACGGCCTGGGTTAATGATAGATGACGACGCTTATGTCCGTTCTCTATCTTCCCAGGCCTAAACTCCAGAAGTGGTAGCCAACGAAGCCGTTGCAACAACGGACCAAAATGTCTTAAAACTAATGATGGACCGAAATGTCCTATAACTAACAACGGACCGAGATGTCCTAAAACTAACAATGGACCAAAACGTCCCTAAACTAATGACAGACCGAAACGTCGTTAAACTACTACAAACCCGCGGCATCCCCAGGCTGACGTGGTAAAAAAAAACAAAAACGGTATATCCATAAGCGAGATGGGCACGGTTGAAAACCCAAAAAGGCTCCGTGAGTAAAAACAGCAGGGCTACCAGCGAGTTTTGTGAAAACCCGAAAGGGCGCAATCTCGTTAAAAGACACTTGCAAGGTCCTCTCGACCTTGTGAGGAGAAAATGCCTGTGTGAGATCCTTAATGACTCACAGGGGAGCAACACACTTAAGAATCCTCACGATTCTTAATGAGAAAACGCACTTACGAGATCCTCACGACTCGTAAGGAGAATTCCCCTTTGAGACCCCCATGGCTCATAGGATTCAAAAGCCTTAAGCTACAGGGATCTGAACTTGTTCTTAAGCCATCACAGTCCCCAGAATTGCCCTACAAGCGGTTCAATGCTGACCCTTGTATACAATCCACGGGCACGAATAAACATTTCCCTCATAGAGTCCCACCAGCGACTAGGGATATGCTCACACGGTGGACAAACACTTGTAGGTCCTCTCGACTTGTAATGAGAAAACACTCTTGTAAGATCCTTACGACTTATAAGAGAACACATACTTAAGAATCCTCACGATTCTTAAGGAGAAAACGCACCTACGGGATCCTCATGAATCGTAGGGAGAAACACCTTTATGAGATCCTTATGGTTCATAAAGTCAAAAGCCTTAGTCGACAGGATCATAACCCTGTTTGCTAAGCCACCTTTGTTCGAACTGACAAAGGAAAATGATGATTCGCTCCTGGCTATATCCCAGTTGTAGCGATGATGATGCCTAAATCGGTATCAAATCCCAAGTCCTTTCAAGGCAAATGATGATTCGCTCCTGGCAATATTCCAGTCGTAGCGATGCTGATGCTGAGATTAGCACCAGATTCTACGTTCCAAACTCGCGATAAAAGTCGGTGAGCCAAAAATGCATACAAAATAGCCGAAATGATAGGGCAACTTGCAACAAAATCAGCAAGTAAAATATATGCATACAAAATACTCGAAATGATTGGGCAACTCGCAATAAAAAACAGCGAATAAAAAAAAATAGCCGAAATGATTGGGCACCGGGAAAAATAGCTGAAATGATTGGGCAATCGCGATTTTCGCGATACAAAAAGCTAAAATGATGAAGCATCGTGGAAAGAAAACAAAAAAATACGTATGAAATGAAAGTTTTGCCCTACAAGTGAGATCACATCGATCCCTGTATACAATCCACGGGCACAAACAAACAGGGAACCATATCATCCCACCAAACTTCATCAGAAAGAGCCAGATTTCGACGGCGACATCTACAGCCTAGAGATCATCAACAGCGTTCCTCCTCATTCCTGCAGGATACGAACAAGACATCCACCAAACGGAGCCACGGCAAAGTCCCTAGTTCCAGATTTCGACGGCGACATCTACAGCCTAGAGATCGTCAACGGCGTTCCTTCTCATTCTAGTAGGATACGGACACGACATCTACTAAACCGAGCCATGGCAAAGTCCCTAGTTCCAAATCTCAACGGTTCATAGGAAACCTAGAGATCAACAACAGCGTTCCTCCTCATTCCAGCAGGATACGGACGCGACATCCACCAAACGGAGCCACGACAAAGTCCCTAGTTCCATATTTCGACGACGACATCTACAGCCTAGAGATCATCAACAGCGTTCCTCCTCTTTCCAGCAGGATACAGACGCGACAACCACCAAACGGAGCCACGGCGAAATCCCTAGTTCCATATTTCGACGGCGACATCTACAACCTAGAGATCATCAACGGCGTTCCTTCTCATTCCAGCAGGATACGGACGCGGCATCCACTAAACAGAGCCATGGCAAAGTCCCTAGTTCCAAATCTCGACGGTTCATAGGCAACCTAGAGATCAACAGCGGTGTTCCTTCTCAACTCCAGCAGGATCCAGATGCAACATCAACAACTGACCCCAGGGTCAAAACAACGGAGCCACGGCAGAGTCCCTAGTTCTAAGTCTTGACGGCCACATCTACAGCCTGGAGACCCATAACAACGTTTCTCCTCATTCCAGCAGGATTAAGACGCGACAATCAACCTTGGAGCCATGGCAAAGTCCTTGTTCTAAATCTCGACGGTTCACAGACAGCCTAGAGATCACCAACAGCATTCCTCCTTATTCCAACAGGATTTAGACGCGATAATCAACCTTGGAGCCATGGCAAAGTCCCTGTTCCAAACCTCGATGGTTCACAGACAACCGAGAGAGCAAATCCTGGTCATGTAGAACACGGCTAAAGTCAATCTTGACCTCGTGGGAAACAACCAGAGCAAATCTTAGTCATGTAGAACACGGTTAAAGTCAATCTTAACCCCGTGGGAAACAGCCAGAGCACATCCTGGTCATGTAGAACACGGCTAAAGTCAATCCTAACCCTGTGGGAAACAGCCAGAGCACCTTCTGGTCATGTAGAACACGGCTAAAGTCAATCCTGACCCCGTGGGAAACAGCCAGAGCAAATCCTGGTCCCGTAGAACACGGCTAAAGTCAATCCTGATCCCGTGGGAAACAGCCAGAGCAAATCCTGGTCCCATAGAACACGGCCAAAGTCAATCCTGACCCTGTGGGAAACAGCCAGAGTAAATCCTGGTCCCATAGAACACGACTAAAGTCAACCCTGACCCCGTGGAAAACGGCCAGAGCGAATCCTGGTCCCGTAGAACACGGCTAAAGTCAATCTTGACCCCGTGGGAAACAGCCAGAGCAAATCCTGGTCCCGTAGAACACGGCTAAAGTCAATCCTGACCCCGTGGGAAATGACCAGAGCAACCCCTGACCCCGTACGGCTAAAGTCAATCCAGACTCCGTATGGCCAAAGTCAACTCCTCCTGGTCCCGTAGAACACGGCTAAAGTCAATTCTGACTCCGTAGGAAACAGCCAGAGTAAGCCCTCGAACTCCCATCAAAGCAATGCTTTGACTCAGGAGCAGGTCAACTCATCAATCACTTACGAGTCCTCTCGACTTGTAAGGAGAAAATTCTCTTGTGAGATCCTTACGACTCTCAAGAGAAAACACACTTAGGAATCCTCACGATTCCTAAGGAGAAACCACACCTGCGAGATCTTCTCGACTCGTAGGGAGAAAAGTTTTTATGAGACCCTCACGGCTCATAAAGTTGAAAAATCTTAGGTAGCAGATCCTAACCCTGTCTCCCAAGCCATCATTGCCTCGCAGAGAAGTCAAGGTAGATTTTCTATAGGCTACACTCACCTAAGTCAAACATCGACAAGAAAGGAAACAACCACTTACAAGTCCTCTCGACTTGTAAGGAAGAAAATTCTCTTGTGAGATCCTTACGACTCTCAAGAGAAAACACACACTTAGGAGTCCTCACGACTCCTAAGAAGAAAATACACCTACGGCATCCTCTCGACTCGTAGGGAGAAAAGTCTTTATGAGATCCTCATGACTCACAGCAGACCTGAACCTGCTTCCTAAGCCATCGATACCCTACAAGAAGGCTAGGATGAAATATTCTCTACGCTTGCCAGAGTATCATAGCGACAATACAGCAAAGAGGAAAAATGACAGAGGGAGATAAGAAAAATATATCTTTTATTCGTGAATCAAAATGAATACAAATTACAATCTATGAAAGAATAAAAAAAATACTCTTATTCAGGAGTATGTACAAAAGAAAAATAAAAGGAAAAATATACAATTTTTCAGCCGGCGGACGATTTAACAGATTTGTCAGTTCATCCTTTTTCCGCTGGGCCTCGGCTTCATAATTTGTTATCGCTACGAGACGAGCTTCCGCTTGAGACTGTTGGGCCTGGTACGAGGCAAGCCGACTTTCAAGCTCCTGTTCGATGAATTTGTGGGCTTCAACAATCTTACGGGTAAAAATGACGGCTTTATCAAAGCTACCACCTCCCTGATAGCTTCTTGAAGCACCCGCTAGAGTTCATACGCATGAGTGGTCTTGGCCATAAGTTCAGCCTGAAGTTCCTCCAGCGCATTTGAAGCCATATTCCTCTCTGAAAATTTTCGGCTGAGCCTCTTCTCGCATGACAGCATATTTGCGGCGCACCGTTCAATCAGCTCCCACAAGCTCGCCTTTGCAGCCACAACCTCTGAAGGAAGACGCGTACATTCAAGACTATGCAAGCAAGCCTCCACCCGACGACAAAACTCAACCCAGACTTGCACCAATGTTTCACTATGGTAAGCAGCAAGAAAGGGGATAGAACTGTTAGCTTCGGCGACAAATTCTTCGGCCGTGATCAAGCTACCAGCACGAAGGTCTTTGATTGAAAGAATTACAGTTAACCGCAATCAAGACGGTGTCGCTATGCAGCTAGCCGGTTGAGCACGGGTCGATCCACAGGGAGATGGTTGTATATCCTTTCTTGTTTTAGACGAGTCAATAAAGAATTTGTATGAGTTTGTTCAATCTAACCTATGTGTATTATTTGCAAGTATAAGGTTGTTAAGAAGAAGATACGAGATTGTAAGCTAAAGAAATCCGTACTCAAAACCTTTGAGCCGAGTCTTGACCAATTGAAGCTAGAGCAATCGGCAACAACGTGGATTAGGGGATTTAAGCGCGGTATTCATGGAATACGGCTTATTTACCCTTGTTCTTCCTTTCTTGTCTCTTGCTTTCGCCTCCGGCCAAACCGAACGCAACCGGTCGCGGTTAGGAATCACCGTTACCTTGTTAGGGTAGGGTGCCTAATGGAGCGCTTGCGTATGGTTTGGGCGGAGTTCAATGGAAAATAACGGGAAAAGGAAATGAGAAAGAAGATATTAACTTACAATACCGTATTTCATCTTAACAACAACAATTACAACCATTCACAAAATGAACAAAAGAGAGCAAAAGAAAAGAACAAAGAAAAGAAAAGATTACAAGTAATTAAGTGCATGAATTAAATTGCAAGAAAGTAAAGCAAGATAATAATAAGCAAGTAATAAAAAGCGATAAAAAGAACAAGAAACTAGAACTCAAGACAAGCATGTGATCAATAGCCAACCCTTAAACTTGCAAGCTCAATCAAGAGGTTGCAAGATCAAGGGAAGGGTAGAGAACGCATGTGAAATGAAGCGCTAATTCCATAAGAAAATACGACCCTTGAGATCAATAACTAACCCTTAACCATTCAAGCTCAATGAAGAGGTTGAATGATCAAGAGAAAGCAAGAATCTCAAGGGGAAGAAGAAACAAAAGAGAATGATACAAAAAGCCTTCATCTTCATTGATCTTCCACTCAAAAAGCTCTCACTACAATTTTCATGGAGACAAGATGAAGAAGAAGAAGAAAAAGACTAAATACTAACAAAAAGAGGAACAAAAGAATCACCCTTGGCTTGGCTCAGATCTGGGGTATTTATAGGCAGTTTACAGAAACCCTAGGGCAAGAATCTGCACCAATATAAAATTACTAAACTGCCCAAAGAAAACGACAGTGAGAGGGGCCCACTTGGCCGCGGATCCGCGGCTAATATCCCCTATTGGCCGCGGATCCGCGGCCATCTAGGTGAGTTAGGTCGTCGTCTTTTGGGTGCTTCCCTGGTTTCTTGTCCTGTGTTGTTCTACATGTACCAATCTGCAATTTGGTTCCACAATTGCTTCAGATTTGCAACGGTCTAAAGTGGCAACAAAAATAATACATTTGACCTTTTCTCCCTCAAGCTCCGCGCACCCATTGATTCTTGTGCAGCCCCCCTCGTGCTCTGTGCTTGTCCCAGACACGAATGACCACTGTCATATGTCTTGTCTCAGGAACTGGTACTCGGCACTGGACGGATATGGATGACCGGAACCCGGCTTTTATCTGCTGTCAACAGATGTTCTGTATTTGGCGTAACTGTGGAGATTTTGTCTTGATTTGCAATATTTGTACTGGAAACCTGTATTCTGTAAATATATAACAAACACGGATTAAAAGCACCTACCTATAAACAACCGAGCGTAAGAATGGGCGGTATAAAATGCAATATTCTGGTATGAACAAATACCCCCAAACTTAACCTTTGCTCGTCCCGAGCAAAACCAATTATTCACAAAATTATAATGATAACCGCACTTTCGCAGGGAACGCGATTGCACTGAGCGCGTGCAACAAGCCGTTAAACCTCTAGGTGTCCCTAGTAGGAAGAGTGTTGTCACCTGAGGGTTTTCAGCGGATACTACCCACAAAATCCCGTCAAGCTAGTGTCATAAGTTAACGTCGATTCTACTCCTACAATTTAGTATTTACGTTAGAAACTCTATCATCCTAAGTTAGAAATATCCAACCCTAATTTTTCACACCTCCTATCTATTTAACCTTGGGTCCTATACGTTCCAAAAAAGTTTAAAAAGATATCGGTATCTCCTGAGTTTTCCTTCTAAAGTGCGGCCTCAAATCAAGGATTTTTATCAACTTTACAGAAAACACAAGTCTTATTCTTTATTTCTATCTTTTATCCAAACATCGATTGTATACCCCTACGTGTGTGTGTATTTGCACCCCTACACTCAAGAATTCAATTCAAGCTATAATACCCTTGCCCTAATACCTAATACTACTTCTTTTCGTTAAGGATGGACGGATTTGCTGACACACCTTTTATGCGACTATTAATGCTTCCTGAGGCACTAACAGCCGATTACTGAATGTGTGAAATTAAAGCGTAAATAGCAGTTTCCAGGTCTTGACTTTATTCTATTTTTCTTTTTTTTTTCTTTTTCTTTTTCTTTTTCAAGACCGGATATATTTTTCAATATGCTCTTTTGGTGTTTAGCTTTAAATACCGTTTTTTCTTTCATACTAAGCTTTCAGGCAAGAGTATTTCTAGGTATCCTCTACTATCCCAAGTTTCAAGGTACGTGTAGGTGCAGTTGTAGGGTATATACTTTCTAAATTTGAACTCAAGAAAAGAAACTATTTTTCAGACTTATCCTCCAGTAAAGCATCAATACTTTCCCTTTATCTTGACTTAACTCAAGAACTGAACTCAAAATTACCTATTTCTCAAAAAAAACTGTAAGGACGTATACTTACCAAAGTTAGACAGAATGAGGGTTATTTTTAGGGTTTTCAATCCCTAAGCCTAGAATTTAGTTATTTCTATCATGTCAACTAAACTTTCGGAATAAAGATATAAGTTACCCTATTAGCTAACTTGACGACAAAGTTTTTATATTTTGGAAAATTTTCGATTTTTGTGGGTTTTTAATAAGGTATGCAAATGCAAAATATACAAATGAATGCGAAGGAAGAAAACTTACCGAGCACACCCCCAAACTTAAACTTGACAGTGCCCTCACTGTCAGGCTATACCAAGAGGGTCAAAATTTGTCGGCGCTCCCTAAAAACAAATTATATACAAAACAAAAAATATATACAAAAAAGGGTTCCCCCCCAAACTTAAGTAGAACAATGTTTCCACTGTTTAAGCGGTGAAGTTCAGGATTAGGGGGGAAAGAACAGTATTAATCTATACAAGGCCTTACACAGGCCAAAAGTGAGCACAAACCATTCAAAGATTTTATCGCTATAATGTACAGGTTGGTGGAAGAAGGCGTAGAGAAAAGAGAAGGAGAACACGCGAGACCGTATGGAGATAGAAGCGGGATACGGTCTCGGTATATCAGAAGAAGAAGAATGGCGGAAGGGAAAAAGAAGTGGAGTACGAACTTGAGGGTGCAAATGGAGTGAATAGATTAGCACAATTTGTGATGAGCGATGTATAAACAGCGATTGTGCTAATCTATTAACCCGGCGAGAAATGGGGTCAAATCCCTCAAGATTCGTGAGAAACCATGGGTACGCCGAACTTGGTAAACCAGACATAGTAAATGAAAGTGAGACGGGTTCTTGCAAGGTCGGAACGATGGAAAGGGTGGGGGGAAGTGATTGAGGAAGGTTATCGGTTAAAGGTTCGGGAGGGTGTACACAGTCAGTGGAAGGGACAGGATGAATTAGAAAATCCGACTCATCAATTAAAACTGGTTCATCCTCAAAGCTATCCTCAAAATTCTCCTCAAAATTTAGCACATCCATGCATTTCTCTTCAAAATTCAGACGCATATGGGGTTCGGGAAAAACAGTGAATGACTCGGGATGATGAATTGGAGAGAAAAACTCTGCCAGATCTACAGGTTCATCATCCAAAATATTCCCGGCGTCAATATCCTTAATCAAGTGAAAGTCAATTTTCTCCGACATCTCATCAAAAGCATGGATTTCAATCAATTCAGGTTCTAAGATGGAGGTGTAGAGGTCAAAAGGATTGTTTGTGGTTTCACTTGGCAAGGTCCCTTCATAATCTGGCAAATCAAACCCTACAAAGTCGCACAACTCATTAAACATTCTATCTTCAATTGATAATGCAGTTGGGACACTTGATAGACTTTTAACACAGGAGTTGTGGGATTCAATTTGAAACGGGTAGGTTTGATTTAGAAGGGGGTACAACTCACTCTCTCCACTCAAATTCACAGCCTGTCCGACCGCCTCTTCATACATTGGAAAATTTGGAGCTAGTTGAAAACTAGCTACCGGGTCACTAGGTTGTATGAGGGCAGCCATGGACGCATCCAAATCCATCATCTGTTGGCTTGACGCTACCCTAAAGTCTTCCAACGACTGTTCCAGACTAGACATGGGTTGTGAAGGGGTTTCAGTAAAAGATTCAAAGTTGTTTGGATACTGAAAACTCCCAAATGGCGGTTCTGATGCAATGTCTAGGGAAGGTGCAAAAGTAGGGTAGGACTGGTAGGAATTGAATGGTTGGACAGGGGTAGGATCAACAGTTGGATAAGAAGGTGAATGAAATTGTTGATCCCAAGAATTTGAAGTGGTGAAAGGAGTGAAAGATCGGCTACGGGATTGTTCAATACGTTCAGCGATGGACAAAGGACGACTTGCAGAAGGGGTATCAACATAAGCGGGTGCGGGAGGTTGAAAAGGTTGATACAAAGTGGAATGAGGAGTGCAAGTGTTTGTCCTAGACGCTGCTATGCGATCTTTCAGTGAAACTTTGGGCATGGAGGGGTCGTTCGATGTTCGACCAAAGCAAGAACCGTAAGAAGTAATGTCTGGTTGTGGGTACCAAAGTTCGGCAAGAGTTTTTCGAGGTGGGGTACCCATGATATGAAGGGAGAGAAAGAAAGGTAGAGAAAAGGAGGGGAAAAAGAATGTGATTTTTTTTTTAAAAAAAATTAGTTATGAACAAAAGAATAAAAAAGAATATGGACAAAAACAATCACGACACAAAAATACCACACACCTAATCGTTCTAGGGTTCACCTAGGTCAACTAGACCTGCTCCAGAACTTGATTGTCGAAGTAAAACTGTATCGAGAAACGGGCTCAAGATACACTGATCACGAGGCCAGGTAAGTGCAGAGATAAGGGGAGGTTTTCCAACGCTTTCGCGAAGTTCCTTAATTAAATAACCCTTTCTCTTTTGGCGGTTTCGCCGTTAACACTTTCCTAGACACCCCGTAAACAATATACCGTTAAGCAAGGTTCTAAACACAGTTAACTTCTCCTAGTGAGCGCGAAGTCCTTAAGGCTTAAAGTCTAGTTTCTTTTAAATTTTGTGCGGGTAAACGTTATGCTCAAGTTCGTGATTTGTGGGCCACGGAAAAGGTGATGAAATCCTTTACCGTATGTTGTGGGGTTCGCTTGCCCTTAAGTCCGTATTAATGTATGCAATGCGCAATTCAATAAAAATTCTATAAAGAATCAAACAATCGTTTTTTAGTTTAAGCGCGGCACTGCAACAAATACGGGTTAGTCAATTTTTAGCGTTTGCTAGCGAACTTGCAAAGAATCCTGCAAAGAATAGAATATTGGATGCGTCGGATTTGAGAAGAAGGTGTTAATAAAGTACGTACCGTTAAGTTTTTGGGTTAGGAAACCCCCGTTGAATCAAATCCGGTAAGCTTGAAAAGTTCGCTTGCGCGGGTCAAACTACCCGGATCTTTGGCACTGTACTTTGCAATTACCTTAGCCTTGAATGTACACTTTGCTCCCCACAATCGCAGTTTGCAAATCTGCAAAAATCTGCACTCTTGCCCACAAAAATGATCAAAAAAACAAAAAGAATATATATATATATATATATATTTTTAAATATATACAAAAAGAATATTAACCCGAATAACAAGAAAGAAAATACGCTACCGTCTCCCCGGCAACGGCGCCATTTGATTGAAAGAATTACAGTTAACCGCAATCAAGACGGTGTCGCTATGCAGCTAGCCGGTTGAGCACGGGTCGATCCACAGGGAGATGGTTGTATGTCCTTTCTTGTTTTAGACGAGTCAATAAAGAATTTGTATGAGTTTGTTCAATCTAACCTATGTGTATTATTTGCAAGTATAAGGTTGTTAAGAAGAAGATACGAGATTGTAAGCTAAAGAAATCCGTACTCAAAACCTTTGAGCCGAGTCTTGACCAATTGAAGCTAGAGCAATCGGTAACAACGTGGATTAGGGGATTTAAGCGCGGTATTCATGGAATACGGCTTATTTACCCTTGTCCTTCCGTTCTTGTCTCTTGCTTTCGCCTCCGGCCAAACCGAACGCAACCGGTCGCGGTTAGGAATCACCGTTACCTTGTTAGGGTAGGGTGCCTAACGGAGCGCTTGCGTATGGTTTGGGCGGAGTTCAATGGAAAATAACGGGAAAAGGAAATGAGAAAGAAGATATTAACTTACAATACCGTATTTCATCTTAACAACAACAATTACAACCATTCACAAAATGAACAAAAGAGAGCAAAAGAAAAGAACAAAGAAAAGAAAAGATTACAAGTAATTAAGTGCATGAATTAAATTGCAAGAAAGTAAAGCAAGATAATAATAAGCAAGTAATAAAAAGCGATAAAAAGAACAAGAAACTAGAACTCAAGACAAGCATGTGATCAATAGCCAACCCTTAAACTTGCAAGCTCAATCAAGAGATTGCAAGATCAAGGGAAGGGTAGAGAACGCATGTGAAATGAAGCGCTAATTCCATAAGAAAATACGACCCTTGAGATCAATAACTAACCCTTAACCATTCAAGCTCAATGAAGAGGTTGAATGATCAAGAGAAAACAAGAATCTCAAGGGGAAGAAGAAACAAAAGAGAATGATACAAAAAGCCTTCATCTTCATTGATCTTCCACTCAAAAAGCTCTCACTACAATTTTCATGGAGACAAGATGAAGAAGAAGAAGAAAAAGACTAAATCCTAACAAAAAGCGGAACAAAAGAATCACCCTTGGCTTGGCTCAGATCTGGGGTATTTATAGGCAGTTTACAGAAACCCTAGGGCAAGAATCTGCACCAATATAAAATTACTAAACTGCCCAAAGAAAACGACAGTGAGAGGGGCCCACTTGGCCGCGGATCCGCGGCCAATACCCCCTATTGGCCGCGGATCCGCGGCCATCTAGGTGAGTTAGGTCGTCGTCTTTTGGGTGCTTCCCTGGTTTCTTGTCCTGTGTTGTTCTACATGTACCAATCTGCAATTTGGTTCCACAGTTGCTTCAGATTTGCAACGGTCTAAAGTGGCAACAAAAATAATACATTTGACCTTTTCTCCCTCGAGCTCCGCGCACCCATTGATTCTTGTGCAGCCCCCTCGTGCTCTGTGCTTGTCCCAGACACGAATGACCACTGTCATATGTCTTGTCTCAGAAACTGGTACTCGGCACTGGACGGATATGGATGACCGGAACCCGGCTTTTATCTGCTGTCAACAGATGTTCTGTATTTGGCGTAACTGTGGAGATTTTGTCTTGATTTGCAATATTTGTACTGGAAACCTGTATTCTGTAAATATGTAACAAACACGGATTAAAAGCACCTACCTATAAACAACCGAGCGTAAGAATGGGCGGTATAAAATGCAATATTCTGGTATGAACAGTCTTCGATCAGAGCTGACAAAGAGTGAAGGTTTAGCTTTGCCATCCGTTCAGAGGCACGTAGAGCATAGGGGCCGGGTGGTACGACGATACGAGATTCCAGCCTGATAAGAACGGGAAAAGCTGTTAAGATTCATAAAAAAGAAATCAATGAGAGTTGCAAGAAAAGAGTAGATGAAACAATGTCAAAACTTTACTTACCTACAGTCATGCAAGAAGGGTCTAGAAGATCCCCAGGCCCGTCAAGGATCTCAACTTCATCGTCAGCTTCCAGAACTACAGAAGACATTAGCATTGTTATACGAAGTAATAGTAATGCCATGAGAGGAGCAAATAATACTAACCTTGCCCGGAAGATAGGACGATGCGTTGAGGGGATATTGCCTGCGGAGCGGCCATCTCTAGTAGATGCTGAAAAGACTTCCTGGGGGACAGGTCCGCGATGGACGCCGCCAATTCTCGTAGCTCTGAAAAGACAGAAAGGTTCAGATAATGAAGAGATCATTAAAACAAAAGATAAAAGAATACCTTCGATCCTCCTCCCGCTCTGAACTGGAGGGATAGCAGTTTCGGCAGCCTCTTCCATGCCTTCAGGCACATCATCGGGGACATGGGCCGGTATAACAGCTTCCAGTTGAGGAGCAGCGGCCACCGCTGCAGGCTCTAATGAAAGGACGGTGACATCGGCTACCTATCCCATGGTCTCCGGGCCGTCCCCAGAAAGATCCATTGTATCTGCGACCAATAAGGATGTCTCTTCCGGGAGAGCAAGCACTGGGAGAACGGAAGCCACCAATGGGAGCTCTGCAGCAGGAATAGCGACCGTAGCGACCCCCTCCATACCTACTGGTGTCTCATCGGGGATATTTACAGGATCCACAGTCAAAGAGCTGCTCGAACTCAGATTCTCTGCCATCGCCGAGGTCCCTGCAAAGTTTTACGGAGATAAGAAGACATGGAAAACAAAACAAATTACTTGCCAAAGGAAAAATACAAAAAATGTGCATACCGATTCGCCAAGATGCCTCGAGTATAGCTTTTTCAAGCCGACGTTCCTTCCTAAGAAGGTATGCTCGCCGGGGTTCTAAGGTAGACTCGTGGCCACCAGTCCACAACAACAGCTCATCTTCGGCACCGGCCGAGATAGGCCGCTTAAGGGCTATCTCTCCTCCCTTTTCCAAAGGACCTATAAATATCCGCCGTATCGATGGAGGATCTTCGTAGAAGATGATGGAAGGATAAGGCCTCTTCGGGACCCTCACATTTTCAGTCTCATCCTGGGAGCGTCTTATAGCCTCAGCCAATTGTGCGGCTTCCTCGGCAGATGAACCTGGAAAAAGAAGACCACCATCCGGCTCTTGCATAGCTATTGGTTCATCTTGAAAGATAGGCTCGGATTCCACTAAAAAGTCGAGCAGATTGGTGATCGTCTTCTTTCGCTTCTTTGACCCAGAACTAACACCAGAAGACGATCGCTTCTTTCCCCTCGGTGCTTTGGTGCGACGTTGACCCACTTCGCCTTCAGTATCCTCTCTCGGCGGTGCTACCGATGATGACACTGCCATTGCTGATGCCGCAGCTGATGAAACTGCTGCTGGCGCCTTATCAGAAGCCCTTGCCTGAGCTCTAGTGCACATCGACATACCAACTGTCAGAGTCAAGCCTACATCCGCCGCCTCAGGAATAAGTACGGTACCAGTATCCCTCAAGGGAGGGCGAACCATTGTCCGCGGTCATGGTGAGACTCCCGTAGCCTGGAGCAGGGCGAGAGCTCTAAGCCCAAAAAGTATCCTCCTTTCCTCAGCAATGATTGGACTAACCCGGTGGCGGTACCAACCCGTGAAAGCCCCTACGCACCTCGGAATGTAGTCGGCCTCGGGGATCATGAAATGAGAACCGGTGTTCAGTCTCATGAAATGGTGGGTGGAATCACGCACAGCTTCTAAAGAAGGCCTGGGCTCCACTGTGAATGCCTCGAATGGGACACCCTGGTTATATCCTAATTGTCGGGCAAAGCGGTGTGGATTGTATCATATGAAAAGAGCCGCATCGTTTCGACGGAACACAAGATAACCGGGTTTGATCGAATACAAGTGCATGGCTTCCTTCGGCTTCAAGGAGGGTACTCCCTCTTTCGACAAGTCAAAAAGCTGCTGAATATGTCCCGAAGGAGCAGAGAGGACTCGATCATTAAATATCATCCCGCCTTCGTTGGCATAAGGATTAAGAAACACATGTGTAGGGTTACTAGGCACTCTCATAAGGGTCTATAAGGTATCAACCATGCCCGATTTAAAATTTAGACGTGCCGAACAACCCTAACCAAGATCTTTAAACTAGAGATTAGGCGAAACAAAGCATGTTAAACACTTTAACACTAAGAGTTTGGGATTACAACCTTTGTAGTCCGGTCCTTCAATTCTAAAGCTCCGTGTTGAGGTCTCTTCGCTACGATCATCATGTTCCCGGACTCTAGAGAGGCTTCACGAAGAGAAAGATGCATGCTTGCTTCCGATCTTCGATAACTAAGATGATCTACCTTGAAGTTTCTTTAACACAAGCTCTCACTCACTAATGAAGTGAACACCCTAATCTAAATGGCTAGGATAGATTAGGATGATGAAGTAGGATTTTAGCTCTCATTTGTTTTCTTAATCTCACTCAAAATCATCACTAAAGAAAAAGCTAGAAAGCTTTTCTTCAAGAACTCAAGGAAGAAGAAGAAGAATCCTTTTGTGATGAATAATGAAACTCAAGTAAATGGTTAGAATTGCAACCATGGGTTATGTATGAAGACTTAACCCATGTAGAGATTTAACTAGGGTAAAGGGTTGGGTTGGGTTAAGGAAATATCTATGCAAAATATCCAAGTTAAAATCAAAACTTCAAGAAGCTTCTTGAAAGGTTCATGAAGACTTAACCCTAATCCAAACCCTAACCTCAATTAAACTCTAAAAAACATGTTGCATTTATAACCATAACATGTTACAATATTATATATCACATATACAATATTTATTGTACCAAAATAAAATAATACAATTAACATATATCGCATATATATCAATGTATTACCCGAGTGAGAAAAAGAATCTTTTAGTGAGCTTATATTAGTTAATGTAATTTAATATATCAAATATATATAATTATACATTAAATTATTGAATCAACACTTGATCCGATAATCCGGCTATTTCATAAATAACCGACTAATATAATCTGTATCAGTTCATCGAATCAACACTTGATCCGATGACCTGGCTATATCACATATACCCGGCCGATATCTCATATCGCGAGAATCTAATACGGTATCACATACACGTATTGTTCTCGGTCCCGCACATATCATATATGTGCTCCTACTCTGTTTTGCCTGAGCCAAGAAACCTCTGTGTAGGACTCTAAAGAATCGTCAATACGCCGGCAGTAGGTGATGATCATATCAAACACCCACAAGCTGCAAGCGGTCAGCTAAACGTAACAGCCACCCAGGTATTGAGCGCTCAGAAGATCAACAAGCAAGCCTGTACATTCTCCTGTGAATCCAGTCAGTAACACTCCCGTACAGTCCGGTCTCTTCGTCTGATATGTCGCATATCTCGCCTAGGGGTGGAAAACGTCAGACCCCAGTAGCTTGATAAGTCGTGTCGATATGAGGTCTATTACAGTTCGAGAAATTACTGATAACTCTTACGAGTAAATCTCAGCAACCCTGGCCAGGGATTTCCAGTTATAGCCAATCGAACACAGCACAACATCAACTCCCTATACCGGGAGAGACGAATCCCCTCCTATCGCTAATTGCCTCCATATGATTCGGGACTGTACCCAAAAGCCGCCTTTTTGCACGCCTTCTTGGACGTGGTATGATGGAAATCAAAGCATAGTGGGAATCACACATGACTCTATGACGATCTCGGGTCTACAGACCACTCTGTACCAGTGTCACCAGAGAACTGCCATCTGACGTGAGGTATAATACCTTCTGGGAGTTCTCGGCGAGTCCGTCCAGTGTACCCAGTCTCCACTGAGCACCCGTATACCTTCTCTGATGTCAAACACCAATGGATATGGGATCATCCATCGCCCATCATATGGGTCAAGAAGCGCATACGCTAGTCTACTCTGGAGTATCGATGCCCTATCTCGGTACTCCCACGACTAGAAACATTTGAAGGATGTACTTGACGACTACACTGTCCCCACTAGTATGATCCACATCATAGTCCTGGTAGTCAAGTACTCATCCTAAGGGTTTTATCAACATATAACATAGAGACAATCAGAGTACATGTTAAGATAAAGAGCAACCAGATAGCGTACTATCATGTCGAGCAAGAAAGTCCTCCCTATATATGTCCAAGCATCCACTACAATATACATCGTATGTACAGTAATGGCCTCTAGGGCATACATATAACTAACAATCTCCCACTTGCACTAGGGCCATCTGTTGTGGTATCACATACCCAACAATTAGCTGCGGTTGAAGTATCTCATACTCAACCATCCCATAAAAGTCTCTACTGGGAAAATGGCCTTTGTGAGTGGATCCGTGTTGTTGTCCTCTGTGTCTACTCTCCTAACCTCGATCTCCCTGGAGATCAACCATCTCCATGATCAGGTGATACTGCCTAAGAATTATATCTGGATTTCTGATGGGACGGGGGTTCCTTGGTATAAGCCATAACTCCATTGTCACACAATGGCAGGAACGAAGTTCATCTCATGAACTTAGTGTATATCCAGATTGCCTCTTCTGTAGCATCCTTGGTAACAACGTATCTTGCCTTTAATCGTCTAGTAAGTCACGGTATCTAGCTTGGAACTCTTCCAACACACCGTCCCTCTACTGAGGGTAAAGACAATGCCTGCGACTGACATTCAATCGTCCTTATCACTCTGGAACCTTTCCAGTGATTCTCCCCAGGATCGATTGATACCATCTCACTACAACTAGTGAGAATCCTAACATCCAATTAGATCTATCCCATAGATCCATAACCTAGGATTTAGAAGGTATCACTTTGATCCTATATGGAGAATCCTTGTGATAAGCGGAGATTGACCGAGCGTAGCATAGGAAACTCCTTCCCTATCAAGAGTATGTCATCCACGCACTCTACGAGGATCACCACCATGCCCCCTACTACCTTTTTGTATATACAAGGTTCATCTACCATTTTGATGAAGTCAAACTCTTTGACTATCATATCAAAACAGATGTTTTAACTCCGCGATGCCTGATTTATCTCATAAAACAACTTGCACACGTTTACGCTGCTCCCACTGTCTACGAAGCCCTCTGGCTGTGTACTTATAGACTCTTTCTTCCAAGTCATCATTTAGAAAAGCAGTCATGACACCCAACCGCCAGATATCGCAGTCATGGTATGTAGCCGTGGCAAGTAAGATCTGGATGGACTTAAGCATAGCTTTGAAAGTCTCAACTTTTCCATGTACACCAAGTAATCTTCTCAAGATATACTTGCTTCTGATGGGGATTTAACCCTTCAGATAAAGCAACCAAAGTCCATACTTTGTTGGTGTATAAGGATTCCATCTCAGATCGCTAAGCATCCAGCCATTCTTACAGTGTCCCACTCCTGATGGCCTACTCGAAATAAGTTGGGTCATCATCTCATGATGTAATCCTTGCTCCCACTGTCATAGAGAAACCGAAGTATCTCTCAGGTGGGTGAGGAACCCTACTAGATCGGCGGAGAGGCTGAGGTTCGTTGGAACTTTGGTTCTACCAAATCATCAGCTGCAGTTTGTATAGCTGGAACTCTTTCCAGTTCTACCTCATGACCACTAATTTCTTCATAAGAAATTCCCTTTCACAAAGGTGGCATGTTGAGAAACAAAACATCTTTTGTTCCTCGGTTAGGTAGAAGATATTCCCTTGCGAATGCTTGGGATATCCAACAAAGTTCTACAGAACTGACTTTGCCTCGAGCTTGTCCGGATTATGCTTTTAGACATAGGCTGGACAACCCCAAATCTTAACATACTTAAGATATGGGCTCTTCCCATTCCATATCACATATGAAGTGGTAGGCAACTGATTTGATTGGAACCTTATTCAATAGGTATGCAGCTTCTCAAGTGCATAACTCCCAAAAGGAAATAGGAAACTCAGTAGTACTCATCATAGAGCGCACCATATCACATAGGGTGTGACTGCTCCGCCCCGATACACCGAGGTGCTGTGGTGTATACGGAGGAGTAATGCTGAGAGAGAATCTCATTCTCCTTTAGAATAGTCCAGGAATCCCGTGCTCAAGTATTCTCCTCCTTGATCTCATCAAAGGACGTAATACTTATACCCGTTTTTGGTTCTCTACTTCTAACTCATATTCATTGAATTTCTCAAAAGGTTCAGACTTGTGTTTCAACAGGAACACATGTGCGAATCTTGAGAGACCATCAGTGAATATAATGAAGTATAAAGAACCGGTCCTGGCATGTGTAGACAGGGGACCTTCATACATCAGCATGTATCAATCCCAAGAGTTCACTAACTCTTTCTCTGTTTCCAATAAACAGAGCTGTGGTCATCTTATCTTTGTGATATGAACGGCAAGTTTCAGAAGATGTAAATTCAAACTAATTTAAATATGCATCTAAATGTAACTTCAGCTAGTCGGGTCACATTGATATGACCTAGTCTATAATGTAAGTGCACGGCGGCGCCCCGGCCTCCAACCCGAGGCCAAATGCGGAAGCGATGGTTAACTTTAATTTTTCACAAACCGGCACCACCGCGCACTAAAACCCGGATCGGGCCATTAACTAGTTCTAGCAAACTACAAGATGGGGAAGAGAGATATACCGAGCGATCCGTGTCCTCCGGTCTTCTCGTCGTCGTCCCGATCTCCCGCGGAATGTCCGGTCTCCACCTCCTCGCCGGAAAGGGCACCATGTCGCCGGCTTCTTTTACGGGCTCCCGCCTCTATACCGAGGCAACTCGGGCACGAAGCTGGCGAGTCGACATGCCCAAGATTTGCTGTAGAATATAGTATGGAAGCTATGTCTCATTTTGGGGTTTGAGTGGAGTTGCCATTGGTGGAGGAGTGGAAAGAACTTTTGGAGGAGGAGCTATATCATTTTTCCAAAGCCAAAGATACCAAAAACCCCCATGAAAAATAAAATGGGCAGCCCCAAATATCCTTGGCCGGCCATGACCAAATGGTGAGAGAGAGGTGAGTGAATGGGGGAGAGCCTCTCAATAATAATGCAAGAGGGAAAACAATGTTATCATGTAAAAGAAATGATTACAAAATCAAACCCATACTCCAAAACAACCATCATCATAAGCATGATGACTCCAAAAGGTCAAGCCATCATGAACAAAGAAAGTCAAGTGATGGTGCATCATCATGATCCAACAAAATGCAAAGAACACCCTCCACAAATACTTATTTGCACAAATGCAAATAATCCCTCCTCCACCAAACTTCGGCCAAAGAAAGATACAAAGAAATATGGCCGAAACGGAAAGCAAACTGGCAACTCCAGAAAACTGGTCCCGTAATAAATTACAGGAAAAACCCCGCTACTGTGTATACACACCCGCATTTGTATTCCGACCGAATACAAATACAATGAGACAAAATTACACTGTACTATACTAGGATCCGGCTTAAACCAAAGCCGGCTAGTATTATCTGTCCGATCCTGATTCGTGCAATACCGCACGTATCTGATCGAACCCTGCCATATCTCCATACGGCCTCTACAGCTTTTCGCCCGAAAACTTGAGCAACTGAATGTGGGGGACTCTAAAGACTCGTCAACACCTTGGTTGTGGATTTAACCACTAGCACGTCAGAGGTATAAGCCAATACGTAACGGGCTACCAGGTATTGACCAAAAGGGACGTCGATGAGCGAACTCATCCTGACACCCTACTGAGCCTGTCAGTGACAATATCCATACAGTCCGGTCCGTTCGTCTATGAGCATCGCATGGCGGGCCTAGGGGGTTGGTAAAAGTCAAACCCCCGAAAGCGGTACATGTCGTGTCGGAGTGTAGCCCAGAACACCCTGAGATACTACTGGAATACCTGCCAGTAAATCTCCTGCCTCGGCCGAGGGCTTTGTGTAATGGCTCTCCTAGACACAGCGCGACCTCACCCCCAATACCGGGAGAGACGAACCCCTGAAGATCCGCTCACTGCCTCCATGTGGCTCGGGACTGTACCCAACTAAAACCTGTTTGCACGTCTCCTTTGAGCGTGGTAGGGTAGTAATCAAAGTACAGTGGGAACTAACACGAGACAAATGACGATCCTCAGGTCGATGAACTAACCTGTACACATGTCACCTGGGAACTGCTATCTGACGTCTGGTATAATCCCAACTAGCAGGTTCCCGGCGAGTCCTGTCCGGTGTACTCATAACCCAATGAGCACCTGTATACATCTTAGGTGAACCAACTGACACCAGTGGCTTGTGAGACCGGCCACCGCCCCTCGTCGGGGTCTCGACTGTATACACTAGTCTACTCTGGAGTATCGATGCCCTGTCTCGAAACTCCCACGACTAGGGACCTTTTAAGGATGTGCTTATAGACCCCAGCTCCCACTTATATGATCGCCCTCATACTGCTGGTGGTCAAGCAAGAATCCTAGGGGCTCTATCAACGTGTAATAGCGACATGTCAGGTCACCTAAAGTAGTACACGATGATAAAGATAAACCAGATAGCATACTATCATCTCGAGTAAGACTGTCCTACCGGGATAGGTCCTCCCTCAATCATTGCAATCACGTGCCTGTGATCCAATAATTGACTCTGAGGGCACTATCTCCAACATATAATACCTCAAGAAGGATCCGTTCATTTCTGAACACTTCCTCTTGTGTGTGTTCTGTATACTAAGAACTGTAGTTTGATTTAGAACGTCAATGCTTTTAGATAACGTTCCTGAACTGATCAACTCTTGATATAGGAAATGTTCAAAACATTATCCAACAATACAAAATTATATTTTTCTTTACTAATAAAGAGACTGATATGATGTTGTATATCAGGTTCGGTATCTAATAACATTCGTTCAGAATCAATGTATTCTGGTAATACAGGGTGATAACTACCAACAGACTTGGCTGCAACACTTGCACCGTTTCTATCTCATGAAACTTATCACCCGTTCTTAGTTCTCTACTTATCTGTAGCCCATGTAACAAATTACATATGTGGGATCCTGATCCGGTATCAAAATACCCAGGACGTAAAGGATACTGAGAAACAATTCTCTGTAATGAACACACCCGAAGAAGATGCATCAGCATGCACTTTCTTCGTTTGGGCGGCATGGGAATTCTGGTAATCCCCAATTTCCTGCTCTGTCTTATAACAATTATAAGTTGGAGTGGGACCAACGTTCCTTAGCGCAGTATAACAAGCGGGTTCGGTCAATACATCCGTATTATTATCTTGATTTAAGGCGTGACATGGTCGCTACATGGAGAGAGAGAGAAGAAAACACTCAGCGCGCGCTTTTACAAGATTAGATTGGTTATCAATTTATCTAATCAGGATGTCTCCCACTGTTTTAGTCAAATCTTCCTTCAAACCCTAAAAGGAAAGACTAGCCGGGATTAATTACACCCTACAAGTTTGCCAATCTTTCAGCCAGGCCAGTGCCGGTACTTTGAGGGAGGTTCCCCGTGCTTTCGCACGGACCTAATTAAAGTAAACCTCGTTTTCCCAGAGGCATAACCCTATTGACACCTTTCTAGACACCTACTTGATCGGCTAATTGTAATATGTAAAACTCTCCCAGGAGTAACTCTTACTCGCAGCGGGTATCGGGATCCAACTATCTCATAGAAGGTATGCAATCTCATTGCAAATTTCAACTCTTGAAATTCCCAATAATATTTTGTCCCGAGCGATTAATGACCTTGACAAGGTCAACAAACCATAGACCGCAAGTCAAGTCCAACCCGTCGTTCCCTGATATGAATTAAACCCACCCGCACGACCCTTGACAAGGTCAACAAAGTCGTACGACTACCCTAATCCAGTCACATCATATGCTTATACAGATAAGCAGTAATCAGCTACCGCACGCTACGCCTTGACAAGGTCATCAAAAGCAGCACGAATACTAACTATTACTTATCTGAAATGACGGAGGGCCACGACAGGTTTTTAAGAAAACCCTTTGCGTAATGAACTTGATATCGTTGTAGAATCGAGTGATTTTGAATGGAATGTTTTTGAGGTTTTTTTTTCTAGTTTTGCTAAAGAGGTCACTCCCGGTGAAGGGATCTCGGCTCTTTCCTCATCGAATAAGGTGCAGGATATTTCACAAATATCACTATGCAAAGCAAAAACTATAAAAACAATCAAAAAACAAACCGAGTTTGTAGCATCTGCTAGTTTCGCTAAAGAGGTCACTCCCGGTGAAGGGATCTTGGCTCTTTCCTTATCGAATAAGGTGCTGGATGTTCTACAAGGAACACCGCTATGCAAAGTAAGAACTAGAGCTACCAGTTTTTAAACAAGTTTCTACAACATCTTTAGGTTTCTTTTAGTTTCATTAATCTCATTAATGAAGTCCCATTTTATTATGTTTCATATGCATCACATTTGAAACGAAATCTGCAATATAACATATATCTCATATATATAATATAAACATTCGTCTCAGGCAGTAATATGATCTCATCACAGAACATTGCAGCAGAAGAACATATATGAAATATTGGATATACTAGGACGTCCGTGTTTTAATACAAGCCTGCATAAAATACGGATTCCACGGTCGCGATGAATAGCCAAACCCACATCCCTAGACCCCTACGAGAGCGGCAAGAAACACTGCCAATTCTAGGGTTAGGAGACCCGGTCTCGACTCCTCGAGATGGTCTCCCACTGGACCCTAGAACCCGGTTACTTGTGCTCCCCGCCTTGGGTCTACCTAATGCGGAAAAGTAAATAATATACATTGGTGACATCATCCTCAGCCCGGAAGTGCCCCAATAAAAGAATATTACATACAATGAATTTTACATGAATGAAAAAGAAAAACTCTCATCTCACATAAAACCCCCGGCTATTCATAACACGACGATCCAATATAACATATCACAGCAACACATAATATCACATATCATCAACGTAAGTAAATATGCGTATCCCAATTGTCGTTGATGTATAGCAACGAAACCGGCGATACACCACATATTACACTTACAGTCGCAGAAAAGAAAGTGTAAAACTACAACAGTTGGAATCCGCAACCTCCTTAGACATCGCATGCCTAACCAAATGAATTCCTTAGACATTTCATGCCTAACAATTATAAACCCCGCATTTTAGTCTCGATCTCGAAAACACTTTTCAATATCAAGTCGGGCAATTCAACAAGATTCCCGACATTCTGATCGAATGCTCGTCGCAAACTTTAGTAGACGGCCGCACCCCCGGATTCCGTCGACGAAGTGCACTAAGGCGGAACACCGTTGTTGTGAGCACCCGAACGGATGCTTTTGGCGACGGGGTTCTCCTACAGTCACTTGGTCGGGGCTATGGGGTGTGGCTGTCTATTAAGTTTACCCGGCGAATATCCGCGTACGCTACGTGATTGCGACAGACTTTTGATCACATCAAAATTCCGTGGCAACCGATCATCTGAGACTGAACTGCTAGATTTATAACATTCAAATTAGTTATCTCATAACTACTTGTTGATTCCAAATATTGTATCACAATCCAGATAAATAGACAATGTTAAACTTTCCAATCGAATAATCAAACACCCAAGTTTTCCCAAATAATTCTCAACACTTGAAATTAGTTTAAAAAACATCCATCACATGCTACAGTACCAATGGTCCAGCCGTAGAAGGGTCAACCAATGCCTCACATGTGGCAACGCCGTACTGCCCAAACCCCAAGGTTTAGAGGCAGTTCAGACGGTCACATAATCGAGTTAAGGTTTGTGTTCTTCTAGAGGGTCCACCGTGTTACTTGCACGACTTAGAATGTTCTTAAACTACAGAAAAATCCAACACTTGGAAATTTTTCGGCAGGGGAAAAAGTGAGTTATTGATATCCGTTCGAACATTTTAACACGTTCTAAAATTACCCGGGAAAAATTAAACGAAGTTAAACTTTCTGATCGAATAAACGATTCCCCAATACATCCCAGAAAACTCAACACTTGAGTAATATCAAAAATACCCAGAAGTATCAGGAATTAGCTACGGATTTTACTGTACAAAATTCAAACCCTAATGCCACTGTAGCCCCGCGGAACCGCCGCGCAAGCCATGGTACGGCCGCGGTTCCGCGGCGCTTTAAGCGAATTAATGGCTCGTATTTACACAAATCCTTAGAATTCCCTGCTGATTTTTTTGAGTATTTTTAATGCAGAAAAATCACATTTCTAGAAAATATCCAGAGAGGGGTGTAAACCGGGTATTCGGAGTTCGATCGGACTTTAAACTTCGCCTGGACTTCGCCTAAAGCTCTAGCTTGGCTTTGATACTACTGTAGCATTACTAGGCACTCTCACAAGGCTCTATAAGGCATCAACCATGCCTGATTTAAAATTTAGACGTGCCGAACAACCCTAACCAAGATCTTTAAACTAGTGATTAGGCGAAACAAAGCATGTTAAACACTTTACACTAAGAGTTTGGGATTACAACCTTTGTAGTCCGGTCCTTCACTTCTAAAGCTCCATGTTGAGGTCCCTTCGCTGCGATCATCATGTTCCCAGACTCTAGAGAGGCTTCACGAAGAGAAAGATGCATGCTTGCTTCCGATCTTCGATAACTAAGATGATCTACCTTGAAGTTTCTTTAACACAAGCTCTCACTCACTAATGAAGTGAACACCCTAATCTAAATGGCTAGGATAGATTAGGATGATGAAGTAGGATTTTAGCTCTCATTTGTTTTCTTAATCTCACTCAAAATCATCACTAAAGAAAAAGCTAGAAAGCTTTTCTTCAAGAACTCAAGGAAGAAGAAGAAGAATCCTTTTGTGATGAATAATGAAACTCAAGTAAATGGTTAGAATTACAACCATGGGTTAAGTATGAAGACTTAACCCCATGTAGAGATTTAACTAGGATAAAGGGTTGGGTTAAGGAAATATCTATGCAAAATATCCAAGTCAAAGTCAAAGCTTCAAGAAGCTTCTTGAAAGCTTCATGAAGACTTAACCCTAATCCAAACCCTAACCTCAATTAAACTCCAGAAAACATGTTGCATTTATAACCATAACATGTTACAATATTATATATCACATATACAATATTTATTGTAACAAAATAAAATAATACAATTAACATATATCGCATATATATCAATGTGTTACCTGAGTGAGAAAAAGAATCTTTTAGTGAGATTATATTAGTTAATGTAATTTAATATATCAAATATATATAATTATACATTAAATTATCGAATCAACACTTGATCCGATAATCCGGCTATTTCACAAATAACCGACTAATATAATCTGTATCAGTTCATCAAATCAACACTTGATCCGATGACCCGGCTATATCACATATACCCGGCCGATATCTCATATCGCGAGAATCTAATACGGTATCAAATACACATATTGTTCTCGGTCCCGCACATATCATATATGTGCTCCTACTCCGTTTTGCCTGAGCCAAGAAACCTCTGTATAGGACTCTAAAGAATCGTCAATACGCCGGCAGTAGGTGATGATCATATAAAACCCCCACAAGCTGCAAGCGGTTAGCTAAACGTAACAGCCACCCAGGTATTGAGCGCTCAGAAGATCAACAAGCAAGCCTGTACATTCTCCTGTGAATCCATTCAGTAACACTCCCGTACAGTCCGGTCTCTTCGTCTGATATGTCGCATATCTCGCCTAGGGGTGGAAAACGTCAGACCCCAGTAGCTTGATAAGTCGTGTCGATATGAGGTCTATAACAGTTCAAGAAATTACTGATAACACTTATCAGTAAATCTCAGCAACCTTGGCCAGGGATTTCCAGTTATAGCAAATCGAACACAGCACAACATCAACTCCCTATACCGGGAGAGACGAATCCCCTCCTATCGCTCATTGCCTCCATATGATTCGGGACTGTACCCAAAAGCCACCTTTTTGCACGCCCTCTTGGACGTGGTATGATGGAAATCAAAGCATATTGGGAATCACACAAGACTCTATGACGATCTCGGGTCTACAGACTACTCTGTACCTGTGTCACCAGAGAACTGCCATCTGACGTGAGGTATAATACCATCTGGGAGTTCTCGGCGAGTCCGTCCAGTGTATCCAGTCTCCACTGAGCACCCGTATACCTTCTCTGATGTCAAACACCAATGGATATGGGATCATCCATCGCCCATCATATGGGTCAAGAAGCGCATACGCTAGTCTACTCTGGAGTATCGATGCCCTGTCTCGGTACTCCCACGACTAGGAACATTTGAAGGATGTACTTGACGACTACACTGTCCCCACTAGTATGATCCACATCATAGTCCTGGTAGTCAAGTACTCATCCTAAGGGTTTTATCAACATGTAACATAGAGACAATCAGAGTACATGTTAAGATAAAGAGCAACCAGATAGCGTACTATCATGTCGAGCAAGAAAGTCCTCCCTATATATATCCAAGCATCCACTACAATATACATCGTATGCACAGTAATGGCCTCTAGGGCATACATATAACTAACAACACGAAGAGCCCCTAATTGAGTCGGGTCAGGAGCAGAAGCGTCCTCCAACCTCATGAGTCACGGAAAGGTATAAGCATCATAAAAGCTGGGTATCTGGGGCGCAGCAAATGCCCCTAGCACGTGCATCTCAATCTATGACGTAAAATAATGAAGAGATAAACTCACCACCTTCACGCCTGGGGTTGAGGTATTGGATGCAGTGATCAGCCCATGGTACAGATGCGACAGCCCTGCAATGCCCACGGCTAGTCGCGTCCCTTCGGCAATGCGTTGAGCAGGGTAAATGACCGAGGCTCTCATGAATCGACGGTGCGTTGGAACGACAAACCAACTGAGCCAAACGCTGATAAAACCAATGAAGAAAGTTTCTTCATCCATGCCAGGAGCTGCGATCGACTCGAAAGGTATAGCCGACAAGACTGGAATGTAGAACTGTGGCAAATCCTCTTCTCTAGCCGGTAGCTTATTTTAACCAAACCTGAAGGGGTCATTGATATTCGCGAACTTTGGAGCCGCTTTTGATAGAACATCTCCACAAAGTAAGTAATCGATAAAGCTTTTAAAAGTGACACCCTGTTCCTCTGACTCTGTGAACAGCTTCTCAAAAATCCCCAGAGTCTTGATTAGACTCGGGTACTTGTGGCGGACGGCATTTTCAGTCGACAAGCCATCAGGCGTAGCGGGCACAGTCCCGAAGACATACTCGTCAGAAGGCAACGATTCTTCGTAAGGCGGTCCCCTGATCGGCAAACCTGAGATCTCGCGAAACTCTTCTAAAGAAATCGAAACTTCACGATCCCCTAACAAGAAAGTGTTGGTGGGAAGATTCCATTGATTAAGGAAAGCTTTAACCCACCATACATGAGGAGACTGATAATGGAAGAGAGACGCGTACACCGCCTGGTAAATCCCGACCTTCTGCAGTCGCGCACGATGGGAGGACAGGATATAACGAGCCCAGAGAAGATAACCCGTGGGATGGCGAGGGGTAAGCCCTATCTTGTAGACTTGTCCCTAGGGCTGGGCTTCACCTTGGCAGATACGACGCACCAAGATGTCTATGGCCGGCACAGGCTGGTTTGGTATCCCAACTGTCGACGGTTCGAGCCGGCCTGTAGGAGTCCAATCTGCCACCTCTACAGCAAAAGCAGTCTGTGGACGGTCCATCGGTAGGAACGGGCGGAGAGGTTCTGTTGGCACCTCACAAAGAAAGCTTCGGCGACCGCGGATGTGTTAGTTATATGTATGCCCTAGAGGCCATTACTGTACATAGGATGTATATTGTAGTGGATGCTGGGACGTATATAGGGAGGACTTTCTTGATCGACATGATAATATGCTATCTGGTTGATCTTTACCTTAACGTGTATACTGATTGTCTCTCTGTTACATGTTGGTAAAGCCCTTAGGATCTGTACTTGACTACCTGGACTATGATGCGGATCATACTAGTGGGGACATGGTAGTCCATAAGTACATCCTTCAAAGTCCCTAGTCGAGGGTATATCGAGACGGGGCATCGATATACCAGAGTAGACTAGCGTATACCTTCTCGACCCATACAGATGGGCGATGGATGATCCCATATCCATTGGTGTTTGACATCAGAGATGATATATGGGTGCTCAGTAGAGACTGGGTACACTGGACGGACTCGCCGAGAACTCCCAGATGGTATTATACCTCACGTCAGATGGCAGTTCTCTGGTGACACTGGTACAGAGTAGTCTGTTGACCCGAGATCGTCATAGAGTCTTGTGTGGTTCCCACTGTGCTTTGATTTCCATCTTACCACGTCCAAGAGGGCGTGCAAAACGGTGGTTTTTGGGTACAGTCCCGAGTCACATGGAGGCAATGAGCGATAGGAGGGGATTCGTCTCTCCCGGTATAGGGGGTTGATGTTGCGCTGTGTTCGATTGGCTATAACAGGAAATCCCTCGCCAGGGTTGCTGAGATTTACTGGTAAGTGTTACCTGTAGTTTCTCGAATTGTTATAGACCTCATATCGACACGACTTATCGAGCTATTGGGGTCTGACGTTTACCACCCCTAGGCGAGATATGCGACATATCAGACGATCAGACCGGACTGTACGGTAGTGTTACTGGTTGGATTCACTGGAGTGTGAGCGGGCTTGCTCGTCGATCTTCAGATCGCTCAATACCCGGGTGGCCGTTACGTTTGGCAGACCGCTTGCGGCTTGTGGATGTTTGATATGATCATCATCCGCTGCCGGCGTATTGACGAGTCTTTAGAGTCCTACACAGAGGTTTCCTGGCTCAAGCGAAACGAAATTGGAGCGCATATGAGATATGTGCGGGACCGAGAATAATACCAGTATGTGATACTGTATTCGATTCTCGCGATGTGACATTGATCGGTTATATGCGATATAGCCGGGTTATCGGATCAAGTGTTGATTCGATAAGTTGTTACTATTGATACCAGTCGGTTATGTGCGACATGACCGGATCATTGAATCAAGTGTTGATTTAATGATTTAATGTATAATTATATATTTGATATATTACTTTGCGTTAACTAGTATCGGTTCACTTTAAATGGATTTTCTCGCTCGGATGTGTGCATTGCATATGCGATATGATTTTGTGCATTTGCTTGTATCATGTTTGATGATGCATGCAAACTTGGGTTTGTGTAAAGATTGAACCATGGTTTTATGAGTGGTTAGGGTTTGTTATTTTCTTATTCATTTATTTTAATTTAGTTATTCATTTGGAAAAAGAAAATGAGTGAGAAAATGGTGGCTTTTCTTTGTATGTACATGAAGCTTCATGAAGCTTTCATGAAGTCACCATTTTTGTCTCATGTTCAAACCTAACCACTCCACTTAACTATAGTTCTCTCTCTACACTTAACCATGGTAATAGTTATGATAAGTATTCATTTTCTTTTCTAATTTTAATTAACTTATCATAACAATTATCTTCTTCTTCTTCTTCTTCTTCAAGAAAGAAGCTTGCACCCATCAATGGTGATTGATGAATTAGAGTGAGAAATCCAATTCTAAAGTTTACCCACTTCCTATTTCTTCATCCTCTACCTCTTCCCAAGTAGTAGAGTGTGTTTTCTTCACTAGTTTCTTGACTTGGTGAAGTCGGAGCTTGATTTAGCGATGCCTCGACGTAGATCATCTTCGGCATGGACATCGATGACCTAGCCCGTCCATTCTCCGATGAAGCCGACGCTAGAGCCCGGGACTTGTTATGGACAGCGAGGAGACTTCATTGCGGAGCTATGGAGGTGGAGAACCGGATCTACAAAGGTTGTATTTCCGTATCTCTTAGTTAAGTGTTAACTAGTTTACTTTTTCGCCTAGATTTCTAGCCAACGATCCGTAGTCGGGTTTCTCGGCACCTAAATTTTTGAAATTGGCATGGTTGATGCCTTGTGAGACCTCATTAGGATGCTTAGGACCCCTACAGGATGATATGACTGTACCAGGTCCCCCACAAAAGCAGATTGGCACAGTCCAGGTCGTGAGCTCTAATCATCGCCATCGCCTCTTCGTCAGACGGTGACTGAGGAAAGGCAGCGTCCGAGCGGGTAAAAGGGAAGTATGGAAGAGAAGCCATTGTTCCTGAAACAAAGGAAGGGGAAACTGTTAATGAAACCCACACGTATACATACATACATACATACATACATACATATATATATATATATAAAGATGGTAGAAGAAAACGACAAGCCACTTATTTCATGGGACCATTGGTTGCAAAACACATGGGCCCCACAAAATCAAGATGGCGGCTCACTAATGATGAGGCAGGGTAATCATTACGAGAACAAAGGAAGATTCTCAATAAATGAATAAGTGGATTTCAAACACCTCTACACATTCCCCAAGAAAAAAAAACTCATTACCAACTTTGGGCGAAATCCAAGAAATATCTCTTCTAAAATTTTGCCAAGAACAACTGAAGATGAAAATCTCAAGAAGTGTTGTTTGAGAACTAAGTTCTCTAGAGGAATTAAATTCCTTTTAAACAGAGGAATTAAATTCCAAGAAAATTTTCAGAGCTAAGCTCTTTGAAAGAGAATTAAATTCCAGAGGGAAAGCAAGTACAATCGTCAATCCCCTAAGATCGGAGAAAGATGCCCAACATTGGGGGCTTATTACCTAAAGATCATGCTTTCTTAGAGTTCAGGAAGATGAGTTCTATTTAAAGGGAAAAACCCTTGGTGTGGATTTAAAATCCAAAGAAAATTTCTACAAAAGTTCCTTGGCCATTGAAGACCCTTACCTGAAAAGGGATTTCTTTTTGTTGACAGAGTTAAAACTCTGGATTTTGTTAATGAATAGAGAACTGAGCTCTGAGGAGGAGAATTAAATTCTTAAAGAAAAATGAACAAGGAAGAAGATGAAAGAGTAGAGGCGCTTCTGAAGAGACCCTTGCATTTATAGGATGTGATGGGAAACGGTTCATCTGCCCCCTTCCCTAGGCAAATCCAATGGCCACAAAGATGACAGCGTTGCACTCACGTGCAAACACGTGAGAACAACGTCGTGGGGGCATTTGTTCCCTCATAGAATACAAGGAAAAACCCCAATGGGGCATCACGTGCCCACACGTGATCGGGGGTCACGTGCCGACACGTGATGGCTTCCTGAGGACTCTGAAATAATAAGAATTGAATCCTAATAAAATGGGGTCATGTGTCCATACGTGATGGGCCTTTAAACCCACTGAAAGGAATTAAAAGATATAATAAAACAGCAAGAAAAAACCCCCAATGGGGTATCACGTGCCCACATGTAACCAGGGGTCACGTGCCGACACGTGATGAGTTCCCGAGTTCTTTAAAATAATAAAATCAATTTCTAAATTGAATGCTTAATCAGTGGGTCACGTGCCACCACGTGATAGGGCCTTAAAACTCTCTGAGTTAATGGAAAGAAAACCCTAAATAGGGCATCACGTGTCCACACGTGACAGGGGGTCACGTGCCAACACGTGATAGGCTTTTAAACCCTCTGAAACAATAGAATTAAATTCTAATTTGAATGCTTTAACAAATGGGGTCACGTGCCAACACGTGATAAACTCCTAAACCATCTGAACTAATAGAATTAAATTCTAATTAAGAGGAAATAAAAAACCCTAATATTTCTCTAGATCTTTCCAAACAAAAAGGATTGCGCTCTGTAAAGAGGAGCACCGTTGGATTAAAAATCCAATGGTGATTAAAATCACCAATTTATAGAAAGATTCTATACAAGAAAATATTTTCCTAAAATCTGCCAGGAACAACAAATAAAATATCTTTTGGATTAAAAATCCAATGGTGAATAAAATTCATCGAGTGATCTAAAAGATCATGTTGGTTACAAAATCAATCAAAATTTTTCAATGAAAGATTGACTAAACAAACTGATTCTTTTTTCTTTCCTATAAATAGGAGCCAAGGGGGAAGAAGAAGGAGATATACAACAACAGGGAGAGAATAAAAAAAGAAAAGAGAATTTAATTCTCCAGAGAGAAAAGAAGGTCTCTTCAGAAAAGAAAGAAATCCTAGGTAAGAGAGGGAAAGAGATCATTCTATAAGCTCCCACAAAATAAAAAGAGAATTTAATTCTGAAAGTAAGATTTTAACTCTTCTGAATAAGAACTTAGTTCTTCCTTTGGTTGAAGGTCTGCAGAAGCAAATCTCCCTATAAGTTGAGAATTTAATTATCATCAGGAAGATTCTGCCATGCAGATCTAAAACCTAAGAGAAGACCTAAGTTCAGAGAATTATATTCTCCCACAAAATACATAGGAATTTAATTCCTCTAAATAAAATTAGGGTTTAACCTATAAAAGATTTTAATTCTTCCAAATACATAGGAATTTAATTTCTCTAAATAAAATTAGGGTTCAACCTTATAAAAGAATTCAATTCTTAAACAAGGGACTTAGACTTTTCATGCACGCAAAAAGATCAAGTACCCAACATGGTCACGTGGTAACACGTGACCCCCCATGGTCAAAAAAGAATGAATGAGATGGGGTCACGTGCTCCCACGTGACCCTTGGATAAATCACTCAAAATAAAGTGAACAAAGCCAAGTCAGAACAGATTTTGGGCGCCCTCACGTGTGTAAGTCTACGGTAGCGTCCCGGCCGTCGCTCCGAGGCCAAAATGCGGAAATGAAAACTTTTTCTTAACTTGAAATTGGCGCTATCCCAGACTTTAATCCCGGATCGAACCATTAACTTATAACTAGCAACTAGAGAAAGGGTTGGAAAGCTATACCGATCGATCCGTGTCCTTCGGTCTTTGGCCACCATCCCAAGCTCCTCGCGGCATCTCCGAGCTCCGGTCTCCTCGTCGGAAAGGGCACCACATCATCGAGTCTTTTTATGGGCTCCCGCTTCATCCGAAGCAACTCGGGCACGAAATTCGCTAGCCGACGTGTCCAAGGCAATGTAGAGAATGTGTGTGATAACTTTGTCTCAAGCATCCATTGATTCTCATCACATGAGAGTGTATGGATGGAGGTTAGAGATGATGCCATTAATGGAGGTTGTGATCTCAAGAAAGAGGAGGAGGAAGAAGAAGCTTTCCTCTCTCTTTTTCTTTTGTGTTGAGATGATAAGAATGAGAGCAAGAATCAAAATTACAAGAGCTAACCCACCATCATATGGATGCCCTTCTCTCTCCTCTTATCATTTCATCACATATATCAATCACATAATGTAACACATGCACAAAGAAAGAGACCATGAGTCACCACTTGTGCATGTGTCACAATTAATGCTCCAAATGATGATATTGAGCTCATTATTTCCATATGCAAACATTAATCCAAATGTTTGCAACAACAAAAAGATACGGCAACATCTAAAGTAAACTCAAGACGGATCATAAGGATACCCCTCATCTGGATATACATACCTGTATCCGCATTCCGACCGAATGCAAATGCGATGAGACTAAAGTAATCCAACAAATCTAATACTAGGATCCGGCTTAAACCAAAGCCCACTAGTATGATCCGCCCGATCATGATCCGTGCAATACTGCACGTATATGATCGGACCCTGCCATATATCATACGGCCTCTACAACGTTTCGCTCGAAACTTGAGAAACTGTCTGTGGGGGACTCTAAAGACCCGTCAATACTTTGGCTGTGGATTTAACTACTAGCACGTCAGTGGTACTAGCCGTACGTAACGGGCTACCAGGTATTGACCAAAAGGGAGGTCGATGAGCGAACTCATCCTGACACCCTACTGAGCCTGTCAGTGACAATATCCGTACAGTCCGGTCCGTTCGTCTATGGGCATCGCATGTCGGGCCTAGGGGGTTGGTAAAAGTCAGACCCCCAAAAGCGGTACAAGTCGTGTCAGAGTGTAGCCCAGAACACCCTGAGATACTACCGGAATACCTACCTGTAAATCTCCTGCCTTAGCTAAGGACTTCGTGTAATGGCTCTCCTAGACACAGCGCGATCTCACCCCCAATACCGGGAGAAACGAAACCCCTGCCGATCCGCTCACTGCCTCCATGTGGCTCGCGACTGTACCCAACTAAAACCTGTTTGCACGACTCCTTTGAGCCGTAGTAGGGTAGTAATCAAAGTACAGTGGGAAATCACACGAGACAAATGACGATCTCAGGTCGATGAACTAACCTGTACACATGTCACCAGGGAACTGCTATCTGACGTCAGGTATAATACCAACTAGCATGTTCCCGGCGAGTCCTGTCCGGTGTACTCATAACCCAATGAGCACCTGTATACATCTTAGGTGAACCAACTGACACCAATGGGTGAGACCGGCCACCGCCCCTCGTCGGGATCTCGACTGTATACACTAGTCTACTAATGGAGTATCGATGCCCAGTCTCGAAACTCCCACGAGTAGGGACCTTTTAAGGATGTTCTTACAGACCCCAGCTCCCACGTATATGATCGCCATCATACTGCTGGCAGTCAAGCAAGAATCCTAAGGGCTCTATCAACCTGTAAGGTCACCTAAAGCATGTACACAATGATAAAGATAAACCAGATAGCATACTATCATCTTGAGTAAGACCGTCCTACCGGTATAGGTCCTCCCTCAATCATTGCAATCACGTGCCTATGATCCAATAATTGACTCTGAGGGCACTATATCCAACAACGTGTCCCCACGTGACCCCTAGCAAATCCTTTCAATATCCAGTGCATGGGTACCCATCATGTGCCCACACGTGATTGCCATGAAAATTAAGTGTTTAACATTTATTTGAATATTCTGAGAATAAAATAAAGGAAGCCTGGCCCAATCATCAGGTGCCTCATGTGACCCCACGTGAGCGCTTCACTTTTAGTGTTTAACACTATTTTGAGTGCATCACGTGGGAACACGTGATCGCCAATTATATGCTAGTGTTTAACACTATATTCGAAACAGTCTTCCAGAGGCAAGACTTCCCTTTGAATGAACCTCAAATATACCCTTGTCTACCAAAATTGATCATCTCATATGGCATACGAGTGCTCAGTACTCAATAAAAGACAAAAATATTGTCGGAACCCAGACCTATGCTTAGCATTGCTAAGTAAAGGGGGGGCTGAGCCCAGATAAATGTTCAGCAGCCCAAACAAATGTCCAACGTTTTAAACCTAATTGGACTTAGCCCAAGTAGGGTATAAGTCCTCAATTCAGATTTAACTGAGCCCATGTTCTCATAATCTAATTAATTGATCTTAGTCTCAAATTGGACTACAGATCTTCCAACCCACATCGGTTCAAGGGTACATCTCTGCATTCCTTTGATATGTGTCGTTGTAATCCTTCAACGTCTTCAGAGAGGTGACGGGTCCCGAAAACCAGATATTCTATGGACTGTGGGGTTCTTAAACTCATGGACCATGATGTCCTTAATCTTAGACTGTGGGGTCCTTAAACCCATGGACTATGATGTCCTTAACCATGGATTGTGGGGTCCTTAAACCCATGGACTATGATGTCCTTAACCTTGGACCGTAATGTTCCTAAACTAATCGACCGCAAAGTGCCTAAACTAAAACAATAGAGTTCAAATGCTCTTTTGTTGGATCTAAATGATCATGTTAAGGAGATCTTAGTCTAAAATTAGACTAACGTACCCTTAACAAATGGTTTAGTTGATCTTAGTCTAAAAATTAGACTAACGTATCCTTAACAAACGTTTAAGTTGATCTTAGTCTCAAATGAGACTAATATATCCTTAAACCCAACCCAAGAAAATACGGATTTGGACTAATCCATGCCCTACGGGCGACAACATAAATTAGTCTCCATATACAATCCACGGGCAACCAAAAGCAAAACAAACACACACGACACAAAGTGATCATATGGAGAAGGAGAAAGTTTTTACCGCGATGCGGTAGCGTAATTAACTGCAGGGGCTTTCCCCTACAGGTAAGAGTGTCCCTACAATAAAAAAACCTCTCAAACGAGGGGGAATCTGACGAAGTTTGCTACAACGGCCACATCCGTCTAAACCTTCGATATACGGTGTCATAAATCAACTTGGCATCTTCGGAGAGGTGGACGGATAGCACCAAATAGAATCTGCCCTCGAAATTCAGGCCGGACGTCCCAACGTCTCGGTCGCGTCTTTCGGCAGAGAACAGGTATAATACCAACTAGCATGTTCCCGGCGAGTCCGTCCGGTGTACTCATAGCCCAATGAGCACCTATATACATCTTAAGTGAACCAACTGACACCAATGACTTATGAGACCGGCCACCGCCCCTCGTCGGGGTCTCGATCTGTATACACTAGTCTACTCTTGGAGTATCGATGCCCAGTCTCAAAACTCCCACGACTAGGGACACTTTAAGGATGTGCTTATAGACCACCCAACTCTCACGTATATGATCGCCATCATACTGCTGGTAGTCAAGCATGAATCCTATGGGCTCTATCAATATGTAATATGTTAGTTATATGTATGCCCTAGAGGCCATTACTGTACATGAGATGTATATTGTAGTGGATGCTGGGACATATATAGGGAGGACTTTCTTGCTCGACATGATAGTACGCTATCTGGTTGCTCTTTATCTTAACATGTATACTTACTGTCTCTCTGTTATATGTTGATAAAGCCCTTAGGATGTATACTCGATTTCCAGGACTATGATGCAGATCATACTAGTGGGGCCTGGGTAGTCCATGAATACATCCTTCATTGTTCCTAGTCGTGGGAATATCGAGACAGGGCATCGATATTCCAGAGTAGACTAGTGTGTATCTTCTCGACCCATGTGATGGGCGATGGATGATCCCATATCCATTGGTGTTTGACATCAGAGATGGTATGCGGGTGCTCAGTGGAGACTGGGTACACTGAACGGACTCGCTGAGAACTCCCAGATTGTATTATACCTCACGTTAGATGGCAGTTCTCTGGTGACACAGGTATAGCTTAGTCTGTTTACCCGAGATCGTCATAGAGTCTTGTGTGTCTCCCACTGTGCTTTGATTTCCACCTTACCACGGCTCTATTGAGTTGTGCAAACAGGTGGTTTTTGGGTACAGTCCCGATTCACATGGAGGTAATGAGCGATAGGAAGGGATTCGTCTCTCCCGGTATTGGGGGTTGATGTTGCGCTATGCTCGACTGGCCATAACTAGAAATCCCTGGCCAGGGTTGCTGTGATTAACTGGTAAGTGTTATCAGTTGTTTCACGAATGTTATGGACCTTACATCGGCATGACTTATTAAGCTACTGGGGTCTGACGTTTACTACCCCTAGGCGAGATATGCGACATATCAGACGAACAGACCGGACTGTACGGTAAGTGTTACTGATTGGAGTCGCAGGAGTGTGAGCAGGCTTGCTCGTTGATCTTCTGATCGCTCAATACCCAGGTGGCCGTTACGTTTGGCAGACCGCTTGCGGCTTGTGGATGGCTGATATGACCACCACCTACTGCCGGCGTATTGATGAGTCTTTAGAGTCCTACACAGAGGTTTCCTGGCTCAAGCGAAATGAAATAGGAGCGCATATGAGATATTTGCGGGACCGAGAATAATACCAGCATGTGATACTGTATTCTATTCTCGCGATTTGTATCATCGGTCGGTTATATGCGATATAGCCGGGTTACAGAATCAATTGTTGATTCGATATATTGATACACTAGATATTAGTCGGTTATATGCGATATGACCGGATCATTAAATCAAGTGTTGATTTAATGATTTAATGTATAATTATATATTTGATATATTACTTTACATTAACTAGTATTTGTTCACTTAAGATTGGCTTTCTCACTTAATGTGCATATGTTGTATATGTGATATATGTTTGTGCGCTAGATTGTATCATGCTTGATGATATATGCAAACTTGGGTGTGTGTATGACTTACACCATATTTAAGATAATGGTTAGGGTTTTTATTTATCTTTGTAATTCAAAATGGTGGCTTTCTTTGTCTTAACTTGAAGCTTCATGAAGCTTTAAGTATCTTTGACAAAGTCCACTCACTTTGTTTTGCATAAGATATTTATTAACCAAACCATTAACATAAACCATGGTTTAGTCTCTACAAAGGTTAGTGAATAAAACTAACTCACCCATGGTTGCAAATGATGATTATCTTCACTTGAGTTTCTTTTCTCATTATTCATTTTTTCTTTCTTCTTCTTCTTCTTCATCAAGAAGAAAAAGCTTGCTAGATTTTTTAAAAGTGAAGAAATAAAGTGAGAAATCAAAATCCAAAGTGAACCCACTTCCTACTTTGTTGTGGCATGTGTGATGCTTGCAAACCTTAGGCTAGGTGCCAAGGAATCCCAACATGGTATCAGAGCCTAACTAGAAACTTAGACGATGCTAAGTTAATACGAAAACGAAAAACCCCGCAAAATACGATTTTGGAAACCCCTTGAAAATGCTCTCTGGAAATTTTTTAAAAGGTGACCTAAAAATTATTTAAGCAACTGCAGAGTGACATTTAAGATAATTTAAGAACACTGGTGCAACACGAGAAAAGGTGACCGGTTTTTGGCCAGCGACAGAAGCCAAATTTCCGGCGTCGCCGACCCCTTTGTCTCCATTTCCCCTCGTTTTGCTCCTGTGGTCTTTTACTCATATTCTGGGGTTTCTGGTATTGTTTGTTTGGTCCAGATTTTCATGTGATGATAATTGTGTTATGGACTCTTTGCGGAGTATTTCGTATTCGTATTTTTAGCATTGTATTGGTAACCTAGACCATGTTTAACACTTCGAATGAAATTCAAACTTCACCCCATGACCCCCTCTGAAATTTCCAAGTGTTGGAACTTTTCTAAGTTAATTATATTCAATGTTCATGCAAGTAACTCTATGGACCCTCTAGAAGAACATATAAACCTTAACTCGATTCTATGCCCTCGGAACCGCGGTTTGAACCTTAGGGTTTGCCGTGGTTCCGCGGTGTCATAGGTGAGGCATTGGTTTACCCCTTCTACGGCTGGATCGTAGGTACTGTGGCACGTTTTGGGTACTTTAACTTCGCTCAAGTGTTGAGCTCTTTGGGAGTTGTGGGGATTTGTTGTTTCGATCGAAATGTTTAACATCGTCTAGTATATTATGATACAATACTTGGAATCAACAACATTTGAATTTTATAAGTCTAGCAATCCAGTCTCATTTGATCGGTTGCCACGGGATTTTGATGCGATCAAAAGTCCGTCGCAATCACTTTGTGTATTCGGATACTCGCTGGGTAACATTACTAGATAGCCACCCCCCATATCCCCGACCAAGAAACTATAGGAGAACTCCATAGCCAAAAAGCATCTGTCCGGGTGCTCGCGGCCACGGTGTTCCGCCTAAGTGCACTTCGTCGTCGGTATCGGGGGTGCGGCCGTCTACTAAAGTTTCCGACGAGCATTCGATCAGAATATCGGGAATCTTATTGAATTGCCCGACTGAATATTGGAAAGTGTTTTCAATATTGAGACTAAAATGCGGGGTTTATAATTATTAGGCATGCGATGTCTAAGGAATTCATTTGTTAGGCATGAAATCCGCAATATGAGATATTACGGGTTTATGATGTCTAAGGTTGTTGCGGATTCCAACTGTTGTAGTTTTCATTTTCTTTTCTGCGACCGTAAGTGTAATATGTGGAGTATCACCGGTTTCGTTGCTATACGTCAACGACAATTGGGATACACATATTTACTTACGTTGATGACATGTGATATTATGTATTGCTGGATATGTTATATTGGACCGTCGTGTTTGAATAGCCGGAGGTTTTTATGTGAGATGAGTGTTTTTCATTTTCATTCATATAAAAACTTGTATGTAATATTCTTTTATTGGGGCATTTCCGGGTTGAGGAAGATGTCACCGTTGATGTATATTATTTACTTTTCTGCATTAGGATAGACCCAAGGAGGGGAGCACAAGTAACCGGGTTCTAGGATCCAGTGGGAGACCATCTCGAGGAGTCGAGTCCGGGTCTCCTAACTCTAGAATTGGTAGGGTTGCTTGCCGCTCTCATAGGGGTCTAGGGATGTGGGTTTGGCTATTCATCATGACCGTGGAATCCGTGTTTTATATAGGCTCAAAATAAAACACGGACATCCTAGTATATCCAATATTTCATATGTTGTTTTCTGCTGCGTTATCTGTGATGTGATCATGTGATATGTTCAGATAGATACTGTATATAGTATATATGATATATTATATAGACGTTGCTTATATTTTACACCCGCGCTAGCCCTACCCCGCTCTGCCGTTAGTTACCTAACCTAACGGAGCACGACGGGACTTCGTGGCGAATGCGGATGGCATAAGCGTATGTTGTATTTATCTGTGATGTTTAGGTAACTTAAATGATGGGACATTCATTAATGAGATTAATGAAAGAAAATAAACCTAAAATATGTTGTGGAATCGAATTTCAAAAATTAGGTAGCTCTAGTTGTTGCTTTGTATAGCGGTATTCCTTGTAGAATATCCAGCACCTCATTCGATGAGGAAAGAGCCGAGATCCCTTCACCGGGAGTGACCTCTTTAGCAATAATTAGCAGATGCTACAACCTTCGGTTTGTCTTTTGACAGATTTTCTAGTTCTTGCTTTGCATAGTGGTATTGTGAATATCCTGCACCTCATTCGACGAGGAAAGAGTCGAGATCCCTTCACCGGGAGTGACCTCTTTAGCGAAACTAGCAAAAGCCTAAAAAACACTCCATTTAAAACCATTTGATTCTGCAACGAGATCAAGTTCAAAGCATTAAAGGTTTTCTTAAAAACCATCCGCAACCCTCCGTCATTGTAGGAAGTAGAGTACTTAGTATTCGTGCTGTGTTTGTTGACCTTAGTTAAGGCACAGTGTACGGTAGCTAAGTGATGTCTTCCTACACCGCATATGATGCGATTAGTTAGGACAATCATGTGACTTTGTTGATCTTAGTTAAGGGTCATGTGGGTGGGTCTAATTAATCACGAAATGACGGGTAGAGCTTGACTAGTGCTTATGATTTGTTGACCATAGTTAATGTCATAAGTGCTAGGGGTAAAAAACATTATCGGGAGTTTCAAGTGTTGAAACTTGCAATGAGATTGCATACCTTCTATGTGATAGTTGGATCCTGATACCCACTGCGAGTAATTGTTACTCCTGGGAGAGTTTTGCACTTTACAATTAGCCGATCAAGTAGGTGTCTAGAAAGATGTCAACGGGGTTACGCCCTTGGGAAAACGAGGTTTATTTTAATTAGGTTCGTGCGAAAGCACGAGGAACCTCCCTTAAAGTACCGGCACTGGCCTGGCTGAAAGATTGGCAAACTTGTAAAGTGTAATTAATCCCGGCTAGTCTTTCCTTTTAAGGTTTGAAGGAAGATTTGATAAAAATAGTGGGAGCCATCCTGATTAGATAAAATATATAACCAATCTAATCTTGCAAGAGCGCACGCAGAATGTTTTCTTCTCTCTCTCTCCAGGTAGCGACCATGTCACGCCTTAATCAAGATAATAATATGGATGTATTGACCGAACCCACTTGTTATACTGAGCTGGGAAACGTTGGTCCCGCTCCAAATTATAATTGTTATAAGACCGAGCAGGAAATAGGGGATTACCAGGATTCCCATGCCGCCCAAACGAAGAGAATGCATGATGATGCATCTCCTTCGGGTGTGTTCATTACAAAGAACTATTTCTCAGTATCCTCTACGTCCTGAGTATTTGATACCGGATCAGGATCCCGAATATGTAATCTGTTACATGGGCTACAGATAGGCAGAGAACTGAGAACAGGTGTTAAGTTTCAAAAGTTGAAAATGGTGCAATTGTTGCAACCAAGGTGTTGGCAGTTATCACCCTCTATTACCAAATACATTGATTCTGAACGAATGTTATTAGATACCGAACCTGATATACAACATCATATCAATCTTTTTATTTTGTAAAGAAGGATATAATTTTGTATTGTTGGATAATGTTTTGAACATTTCCTATATCAAGAGTTGATCGGTTCAGGCACGTTATCTAAAAGCATATACATTCTAAATCAAACCACAGTCCTAACGTACAGAACACACACAAGAGGAAGAGTTCAGAAATGAACAAATCCTTCTTGAGGCATTGTAGACTAGGTCATATCAATGCGACCCAACTAGCTAAGTTACATTTAGATGCATATTTAAATCAGTTTGAATTTACATCTTGTGAAACTTGCCAGTTGTTCATATCAGATTTTTGCATTTTTATACCGCCCAATTTTTATCACATTGCTTATCGGTAGGTACTCTTAAGCCGTGTTTGCTAGTCAATTGCAGGATACAGGTTTTCGGCTCTAAACGGTGAAATTCATGGAAAGGCACGACAAAATCCGGATTCTTGCCAACCACAGATAAAACACGGGTCTCCGCTCTCTATCCGTATGTTGCCACTCACCAGTTCAAGAAGAAAAAAGGGCAAATCGATTGTCATCTTCATGCACAAAGCACAATGGCAACACAAAGTCCAAGAAATCTACGCGGAGCTCAAGAAAATCATGACAAAAGATCCACATCCAATCATCTTTGGATCTACTAAAATTCTGGAAGAAATGTGAAAAGATTGTCAGAAACAACATATGCCAAACTACAGACAAAAGAACACCAGGGAAGCACAAAAAACCGGAGGCCCCAACTCTTCCATATGGCCGCGGATCCACGGCCAATAGGGGGTCTAGGCCGCGGATCCACGGCCGTACAGGCTCCTCAGAAGGAGATTTTTTAGGGTCAGTTTGGTAATTTTATAACAAGGCAGATTGTTGCCCTAGATTTCCAGTTCCCTGCCTATAAATAGTCCAGAACTTGTTAAAACCAAGGGTGCTTATTCTTGTATTTAGATTTAGGTTATATGTTGTTGTTTTTCTTCCTCCTCTCATCTCTTCTCCATTAAAAACTTGTAGTGAGCTTTTGTGAGTGAAGAATGAATAAAGGAGTTCTTGTTCTTACCATGTTTGTCTTTTTATTTTGTTAACTATTATTGCTTATAATTTTCATTTGCTAATCTAGTTGTTGTTATTTGTTGTTTGTTTCTTTCTTGTTCTCTTTTCCTTTATCCTTAAACAACCATGATGCTTACGCTTGATCCTTGCCGAGGTGATGTCACAAATAGCTAGTTGTAATCTTCTAACCTCTTTCTTTCTATCTTCCTCCTTTGTTTTATTTTCTTTTCCTTATAATGGGTGAGTAGTTTTCATACTTGTTAGGGTAGGATAAGGAAAGTTTGAGAGAAGGAAATCTCTCTCACTCTTTCCTTGCCCAACATCTTAAATCGGACTCCCGTTAATTGAACCACAATCTGCTCCCTACGGCACCCTATCCTACATGATAGCGGGTATTCCGTAGTGAGACCGGTTGTGGTTAAATTAACCGGAGGTTAAGGATAAGAGCCAAGAACGGACGGACAAGCACCAAAAGGAAGAACTTATGCTTTGGAAAGCCTAGCTTATACTCGCAAGTTCCTTCCTAGTCGTGCTAATCCCCGTTGTTGCCGATTACCGTAACACCGATATTAAGAGTGGCAACGAAAGAAGTGAGCGTCTCCTAACTCAAACTAACCTAATCCTAACCCTAACAAGCTCTCTTTACATATCATTTTAGCACATAGTTAATCTCAAAACAACTCTGGTCATTTGGACTTAACTCGTTAAAGCACATAGAAAAAGATTCCCATCTCCCTGCGGACGACCCGTACTCAACCGGCTAGCTACAAGCGAAACCGTCTTGATTGCGGTAATTAACTAAGCACGCAAAAACTCTAACAATCAAATGGCGCCGTTGCCGGGGAGACGGTAGTTTATTTCTTTGTGTAATTTCGGGTTAACTTGTGAATATAAACATAACTGAAAAACAAACAAAAAAAAATATACATTGTAAAAAACCATCTTGTTATTTTTGATTAGTTTTTGTGCAAGTGTGCAGGATAATACGAAGTTCGAGTTCAGTGCCAAAGACGTGGGACGATAGACCCACATCTCACGGCTACACCGCGACAGATTCAAGACGGAAAAAACGGTCTACTGAAAGATTCTGGAGCAGATCCAGTAAGCAAATCCAGATTCAGGAGCTCCAGACAAGAAGAGGACACCCCATAAAGCACACACAAAAAAATTGGAAGCCCAATCCCTCCTTACTTCCGCGGAACCACGGCCTAAGCACGTGTTTAGCCGCGGAACCGCGGCCATTTGGGGAGTTCATGATCTCAAATTTTCTGTAAGTCTTTATTCCTCTCTCCCCACTCCTCTGAACTCCACTGAACTATGTTTTCTGCAGCATTCTTTGCGCAAATTCTCTTCCCCCTTCCAATAAATTATTTTTGTGCAGGATTCTTTGCGCCGCGTTAAAAAAAAATAAAAATTGATTGCAGTTGATTTGTTACTGCTTTGCATTTATTAATACGGACTTTAAGGGGCTTGAAACCAATTCAGATTGGGTGGCGATTTCATCACCCTTCTTAGGACCCCAGAAATCACAAAAAGCATATGCATTGACCATTGTTAATTAAAAAATACTAGACTCAGCCCTAAGGACTTCGCGCTCAATAGGACAGAGGACTAGTTATAGGCATCGGCCGTTTATCCTATCCTGACTTTGCGGTGTCTAGGCAAGTGTGTCTAAGGCAAGTGGTTACTTAATTAGGACCACTACTTATATAGTGGGGAGCCTCCCACTTACCTGGCACTTACCTGGCCGCAATTGGCGGCGAAGAGGCGGTTTGAGGTCCTGTTTCTAGCCCTTTGGAACAGTTAGGAGCTATCTAGCTGACCTAGGTGACCCTAGATCTAGGTGTGATTGTGCATATCTTGTTTGTGATTGCTTAAACCCGTAAGTCCGTACATATTTCTGTAAAGCTCTTTCTAAAAAAAAAAGAAAAAAAAGGAAAAAATCAAAAACTTTTATAAAAACTTGCCCTTTGTCGCCAAAATCCCATCTTTTCACCCACCACCCATTGCAATTCTCCATTGAAGTTTTCTTACCCTCACCTTCTCCGCTTTGACTATACTAAACTCGTTTAGTGTATGTCCGCTTGGACTCGGGAAACTAGCGCCCGCTTAGTCCGCATTACGTTAGTCGCTACCGACTACGCGATCGACTCAGACGTCGAAACTCCGTCCATGCCTCATTCACCCTTACCTTTGCCGGCCAACTCCGACGTTGACCGGAATTCTGTTCATACATCCTCACCTTCACCATCACCAATCTCTTCTTCCGCGATGTCAGGATTTAATCCAAACATCCCTACAACTCCCCCGGGATTGATTCGACCTCCTATGGATACGAATAACCCACCACCACCGCCTGTTGTAGCGCCGCAGCGAATCGCGCTCTAGGATCGTTTCTACCCCACCCGTTCTGCACTTCCCACCTGTCTTTCCCTCCCACCGGCCAATGGGGATAATTTTGAAATTAAGCCCCACTTCATTAACATGCTTCCGAAATTTCATGGGCTTGAATCTGAAGATGCCTATATCTTCATCAACAAATTTCAAAACGTTTGTGCCATGATGAAAACCACCCAGCTGTCGGACGATGCTATACGGCTACGGGTCATTCCGTTCACTTTATGCGATCTTGCTGAAAAATGATTGTATAGCACCGCTTCCCACTCCATAACCAGTTGTGACGAGTTTGTTAAAGCGTTTCTTAAGAAATTCTATCCGAATCATAAAACCGCAAGGATCCGTAACGAAATCAACCAATTCTCTCAGCTTCCTACTGAACCCTTCTAGAAGTGTTTTGACCGGTATAAAGACCTTCTTGTTCAGTGTCCTCACCACGGTATTGAGAAATGACAACTTTGCCAAACCTTATACGAGGGCCTGAACCCAGCAACCAAACAGTTGTTGGAAACCATTTGTCAGGGCCGCTTCCTATCGAAATCTGACGAGGAAGCGTGACAATTCTTCGACGACCTTGCGGAACAAACGCTACAATGGGAGAGCACAAGACCGACTTCTTCTTATTCTACCTCCACTTCTACCGGTCAGTCTAGGGTAGGAATTCACCAACTTGATATCTCTATTGCGATGAAAGCTGAAATGGCTGCAATAACGAGAAAACTTGAAGCGATAGAGAGCAAATTTTCATCTCCTGCTCCTGCCCCTGTTCTTCCCCTTCGTACCATTTGTGCTTGTTGTTCCGATCCTTCTCACTTAACCGAAGAGTGTCCTTACAATCCACCATCTCAAGGACAGGATCAGGTTAATGCTGCATTTCAGCAAAGACCAAGAAATGATCCATACTCTTCCACCTACAATCCCGGTTGGAGGAACCCAATTTCGCCTGGAATCAGAATCAGCATCAATTCCAAGGCAACAATTTCCAAAGGCCCCCTCCGCCGCAACAACAAGCGCAACAACAAACTCAACATCAGTTTCAGCAGCCCTTCCAACCCCAACCTTTTCAAAATCAGACGAACAACTTTGCACCTAACAATTCTTTTCCCCAAAACAACTTTGTTCCGTCAAACAACGATAAGGTTTCCTCGCTAGAACGAAGTCTGGAGGCGTTCGTTAAACAATCGACACAATCCACCGCCAACATCCAGTCGTTTATTCAGTCTTTGGTGCAACACGCTGCTGCACACGGGCAAAGCATCAAGACCATCGAAGCCCAGATTGTACAGCTGAATGCGGCGTTAAGCGAGCGCGAAAAGGGGAAGCTTCCATCCCAACCACTCCCAAATCCCGGTCACCCACATAATGTACATGTTTCTCTTGAACAACAGAACCATAATGTGAGTGTCGTGACTACATTGAGATCGGGAAGGATGCTGCCAAACAACATTGGCACACAGACAGACGATGACACCCCGGCCGCTTCTTCTTCTTCTGAGCCTATTCTCCATTCTTCAAAAGGCTCTTCCTCTTCTTTTGCTCCAAACAGACCCATTTCTCACTCCATGAAAACACCAGCTCTGGGATCCGTTCCAACTCCACAATCTCCTCCACAAGCATTAGACTCAACCAATTTTTAAAACGTTCCATTTCCAAACCGGTTGAAGTCTAATAAACAAAATCCACAAATGGAGAAGATTCTGGAGTTGTTTAAACAGGTTAACATCAACATTCCCCTTTTAGATGCTGTCCAACAAGTCCCGTCCTACGCGAAAATCTTAAAGGAATTGTGCACGAAAAAGAGGAAATCTCAGGTACCCAAGAAAGTTTTCTTGGCTAGTGCTGTGAGTGATGCTCTTACCCAATCTTTACCGCAAAAACGGAAGGACCTTGGCTGTCCTACGATTTTTATTACCATTGGGGATAAGAACATCAACCGCGCACTATTAGATCTTGGTGCCAGTGTTAACCTGCTTCCGTACTCAGTATATGAGCAACTAGGTGTAGGAGAGCTGAAACCCACACATTGTACTCTTCAAATGGCCGACCGATCGATCACCTATCCTAGGGGGAGCTAGAGGATGTGTTAATCAAGGTTGGGGACTTCATATTCCCCGTTGACTTCATTGTTTTAGACACACAGCCTGTAGCTAATCCCCGGAATCAAATTCCGGTGATACTCGGTCGCCCATTCCTTGCAATCTCAAATGCTGTGATCAATTGTCGAAATGGTTCGATGAACCTATCTTTTGGAAACATGACAATTGAACTCAACATTTTTAGGTTGGGGAATCAGCCCTCCGAACCTAATGCTCATATACTAGACGTTTGCTCGATCCAGGAGATCACCCCAGAAGAGTGTGAATTCGAGGAGTTTCTGTTTGATCTCGATAACCTTAACGCCACTAGTGCGTTCCTCTTCGAACCTGCTGCTGCTTCTGCACCCGACAATGACTACGAGTGTTTCACTTTCTCGAACGATCTTAGCCACTCACCACCCGAGTTTGAATCCTTCGAATTTTCGGATGAGTTACCTGAACCATCCAACTCGGTCGCTTACACTCGTTTCGAACCCTTGCTGGAATCCTTTGAGTTCAAGACCTTTTCACCAATCTTGCCTTCAATCGTTTCACCTCCAACGCTCGAACTCAAGCCTTTGCCGTCTCACCTTAAGTACGCTTACTTGGGTGAGAACGAGACCCTCCCTGTTATCATCTCGGCTTCTCTAGCTCCAGAGCAAGAGAAAGCCCTTCTTGCGGTCTTGCACAACATTATGCAAGCTTTTGGCTGGTCCATGGCGGACATCAAGGGGATTAGTCCCCTGATCGTTGAACATCACATTCATTTGATGGATGATGCCAAACCAGCCAGGGATCCATAAAGACGTCTCAACTCAGTCATGAAGGAGGCTGTAAAGAAGGAGATCGTAAAATGTCTGGATAGTGGTATCATTTACCCTATCTCTGATAGCCAATGGGTGAGCCCCATTCATGTTGTCCCCAAGAAATCAGGCATAACGGTCATCACTAACGAGACGAACGAGTTAATCCCTACTCGCACCCAAACTGGGTGGCGAGTATGCATCGATTACAGAAAACTCAACGCCGCAACGTGGAAGGACCACTTTCCGCTACCTTTCATTGACCAAATGCTTGAACGATTGGCCGGACACGAGTACTACTGCTTTCTTGATGGCTACTCCGTCTATAATCAAATTCCCATTGCCGAAAAAGACCAGGACAAGACCACATTCACTTGTCCTTTCGGCACGTTTGCATATCGTCGCATGCCCTTTGGGTTATGCAATGCGCCTGCTACCTTCCAGCGGTGTATGATGGGAATCTTCTCAGACATGGTGGAAAAATTTCTGGAGATCTTCATGGACGATTTCTCCATCTTCGGCGATTCCTTCAATGAGTGTTTGCTGCATCTTGACGCTGTCCTTACCCGATGTAAGGACAGGAACCTCACTTTGAATTGGGAGAAATTCCACTTCATGGTGCGCGAAGGTATTATCTTAGGACATATCATCTCGCAAAATGGCATAGAGGTTGACAAAGCAAAGATTGAGGTCATTTCCAATCTACCTCCTCCCAGATGCGTCAGAGACATCCGAGCCTTCCTTGGCCATGCCGGTTTCTATAGACGGTTCATCAAGGACTTTAGCAAGATTGCTAGGCCCTTGACTCTTTTGCTGGCCAAGGACACGCCATTCGACTTCAACTCGAGCTGTGTGACTGCGTTCGAGTCACTAAAAAGCTCACTCACTTCTGCTCCCGTTCTTTCTTCACCTGACTGGACGCACCCATTTGAGATTATGTGCGATGCATCCGACTTTGCCATTGGTGCTGTCCTTAGACAACACATCAACAAGATGCCGCACGTAATCTATTATGCTAGCCGAACCTTGAACGACGCCCAACTGAATTATACAACAACTGAGAAGGAATTCTTGGCTGTTGTATTTGCTCTAGAAAAGTTCAGGCCCTACCTCATCGGCTCTCCAGTCATTTTCTCACAGACCATTCTGCTTTGTGCCATCTTTTTGCGAAGAAAGATGCAAAATCGCGGCTGATACGTTGGATCCTCTTGCTTCAAGAGTTTGACCTTGTCATCAAGGACAAAAGAGGATGTGAAAATGTAGTCGCCGACCATCTCTCACGACTTGCTTCTTCGCCTTCGCTTTATATTCCGATCAACGACGTTTTCCCGGATGAACAGCTCTTGACAGTATCTTGCGAACCCTGGTTTGCACATATTGTGAACTATTTGGCCACACGTTTACTACCGACTGAATGGTCAAGTCAGGACAGACTTCGCTTTTTATCCCAAGTAAAACACTTTTACTGGGACGAACCCTATCTGTTTAAGTACTGTCCCGACCAGATTATTCGTCGGTGTGTCCCTGACGATGAATTCAAGAGTGTGCTATCATTTTGCCACGATCAAGCATGTGGCGGGCATTTTGGCCCCAGAAAGACAGCTGAGAAGATCTTGCAATGTGGTTTCTACTGGCCACAACTCTTCAAAGACGCTCATGACTATTGGAAGACTTGCTCCCGGTACCAACACTTGGGCCAGATATCCCGGAGGAACGAGATGCCGCTCCAACCAATCTTGGTTGTGGAGATTTTCGACGTTTGGGGGATAGATTTCATGGGGCCGTTTCCCAGATCTTTTGGGAACTTGTACATCCTTTTCGCTGTTGATTACGTCTCTAAGTGGGTCGAGGCTGTGCCCAGCCGGACTAACGACAACAAGGTTGTCGTTAGGTTTCTTAAAGAAAACATTTTCTCCCGTTTTGGGCACCCCCGAGCAATCATTAGCGACAATGGAACTCATTTCTGCTACAAGACTTTTGAGGCCTTGATGCGAAAGTATTCCATTAATCATAAGCTATCTACGCCCTACCACCCCCAGACTTGTGGGCAGGCCGAAGTTTCGAATCGGCAAATCAAGCAGATACTGGAGAAGACGGTTTCCAAGAACCGTAAGGATTGGTCGCTGAAACTCACTGATGCCCTTTGGGCATTTCGAACCGCTTATAAGACCGACCTTGGCATGTCTCCCTATCGGCTTGTGTACGGAAAGGCTTGCCACCTCCCTGTCGAAATAGAGCATCGCGCATTTTGGGTGATAAAAGAACTGAATCTGTCTCTCGAAGATGCGGGCAGCCATCGGAAGCTGCAGTTGAACGAATTGAGCGAGCTTAGGGATGAGGCTTACGATAACGCGGTTGTCGTTAAGAATCGAACGAAGGTGATTCACGATAAACACCTTTTGCGCAAGAGATTCGTACCTGGTCAATAGGTACTGCTTTACGACACCCGGCTACACTTCCACCCAAGAAAGCTCAGATCTCACTGGAAAGGGCCGTATTTTGTGCGGAATGTGTATCCGCATGGCGCTGTGGATTTGGAGAATCCAAAGGACGGTTCATTTTTCAAAGTAAACGGACACCGACTTAAACCGTACCTTAGCGCCGAACCAACAGAGGAGCTCCTGGTCTTACAGGAGCCGGTTTACCCTACATAATCTTTCTCTGCCTACCACCAAACTTTGGTTATCCAGCCAAGAACAGTGGACACTGTTCCAAATAAGTTTGGGGGTATGTATATACCATTTTGTATATATTTGTGGATATTCTATTCCATTTTTGCTAGTTTTCTTTTCTTTAAAAACAAAAACAAAAAAATTGTGTATATCTAACCGACAATTTTGACCCTTCAAAAGATCTCTTCATGCAATGACAGTGAGGACATTGTCCAGTTCAAGTTTGGGGGTACGCTCCGTACGCATTTCTAACCTTCGCATTCATATGTATATTTTGCATCTGCATACTAAAATCCATAAAATTCATAAAAATCAGAAAATTTTCTAAAAACATAAAAACTTTTTCGTCAAGTTAGCTAGTGGGAGAACTCTGATTCAACATTTCGACGGTTTTGTTTGATAAGATAAGAATAACTAAATCTTATTTTAGATTTTGAAAACCTGAAAGATAACTCTCCTTTGAAGTTAACTATAGCTGATATACGTCTTTACATCATACCACACGTGTCGTGAGTTTTGGAAATTAGATGACAAGTCTTTTATGTATAAAAACTTTTAAATGGATAAATGATTTTCTGAGGATCAAATAGGTTTGTTCTGAAATAAGTAATATCAAGAATAGTTTATGAAGTGAAGTGAATATGAAGGAATGTTATTGATGCCTTAATTGGAACTAAGTCTGAAAAATAACCCATATGGAACTTGATTGGAATGATTACACACCGAACCCACTAAACACGTCTTCTATCCAAAAAAATAATTGAACTGCCGGTTATATCTCCGTTTTTATTGAATCATCATGATTTTCACGCTAAAATTGTCTTTTGTTTTTGGACCTAGGTAACTTGAGTAATTAAGTCCGCTGGGGTGTCTCTACACCTAATACCCTAAAACCAACTGGTTTGGGTGCATTGGCCCAAAGCTCGTTAAGAAGCCTAGAAAGTCCAGATTAAAACAAAGTCAAGCAAGTGTTCTCTCCGAGTTAAAATTCCTAACGGTTCTTTGTGTGAGAATAATCTTGACAAAAGACAGGCTTTTATAAAAAAAAATTATTTCTAGCGGAGATATGAAGGTTTTATTCTATGATAAAGACTATTGCACGTTCACAGAGGTGTGTATGAAATGAAAACAAGAAAATGGTGGAGTGAAAAATAAGACCTAGTTTCCTGTTAAGGAAGATAGAAATTCTAAAGTTGAAACCTTACTGAAAAACGAAACTTGAAAAATGCTTAACTCTTTATAAAACTTATGTGATCCTTTTAAAATTTTTATCTGAGTGTATTGTATGACATGATGACTTTATTCGACCCTTCTGGAAGTTAACGACACTATTTGCACTGCACGTAAAGACATATAAAATCTTCAGTTAAATAAGAAGCGAGGTGTGAAAAATAAAGGTTCGATAGTCTAGACTTAGGATAATAGAATTGTTATTTTATGAAACAAAACTTTAGGGTTTGAATCACAGTTATTTTGCAAAAACTAGCTTGACCGGATTTTGAGGGTAGTATCCGCTGAAAACCCTCAGGAGATAACACTCCTCCTACTAGGGACACCTAGAGGTTTAACGGCTTGTTGCACATGCTCAGTGCAATCGCGTTCCCTGCGAAAGTGAGCTTAGGAATTTTTTGTGAATAAATTGGCTTTGATCGGGACGAGCAAATGATAAGTTTGGGGGTATTTGTTCATATCAGATTTTTGCATTTTTATACCGCCCAATTTTTATCACATTGCTTATCGGTAGGTACTCTTGAGCCGTGTTTGCTAGTTAATTGCAGGATACAGGTTTTCGGCTCTAAACGGTGAAATTCATGGAAATGCACGACAAAATCCGGATTCTTGCCAACCACAGATAAAACACGGGTCTCCGCTCTCTATCCGTATGTTGCCACTCACCAGTTCAAGAAGACAAAAGGGCAAATCGATTGTCATCTTCATGCACAAAGCACAATGGCAACACAAAGTCCAAGAAATCTACACGGAGCTCAAGAAAATCATGACAAAAGATCCACATCCAATCACCTTTGGATCTACTAAAATTCTGGAAGAAATGTGAAAAGATTGTCAGAAACAACATATGCCAAACTACAGACAAAAGAACACCAGGGAAGCACAAAAAACCGGAGGCCCCAACTCTTCCATATGGCCGCGGATCCGCGGCCAATAGGGGGTCCAGGCCGCGGATCCGCGGCCGTACAGGCTCCTCAGAAGGAGATTTTTTAGGGTCAGTTTGGTAATTTTATAACAAGGCAGATTGTTGCCCTAGATTTCCAGTTCCCTGCCTATAAATAGTCCAGAAGTTTTCAAAGCCAAGGGTGCTTATTCTTGTATTTAGATTTAGGTTATATGTTGTTGTTCTTCTTCCTCCTCTCATCTCTTCTCCATTAAAAACTTGTAGTGATCTTTTGTGAGTGAAGAATGAATAAAGGAGTTCTTGTTCTTACCATGTTTGTCTTTTTATTTTGTTAACTATTATTGCTTGTAATTTTCATTTGCTAATCTAGTTGTTGTTATTTGTTGTTTGTTTCTTTCTTGTTCTCTTTTCCTTTATCCTTAAACAACCATGATGGTTACGCTTGATCCTTGCCGAGGTGAGGTCGCAAATAGCTAGTTGTAATCTTCTAACCTCTTTCTTTCTATCTTCCTCCTTTGTTTTATTTTCTTTTCCTTATAATGGGTGAGTAGTTTTCATACTTGTTAGGGTAGGATAAGGAAAGTTTGAGAGAAGAAAATCTCTCTCACTCTTTCCTTGCCCAACATCTTAAATCGGACTCCCGTTAATTGAACCACAATCCGCTCCCTACGGCACCCTATCCTACATGATAGCGGTGATTCCGTAGTGAGACCGGTTGTGGTTAAATTAACCGGAGGTTAAGGATAAGAGCCAAGAACGGACGGACAAGCACCAAAAGGAAGAACTTATGCGTTGGAAAGCCTAGCTTATACTCGCAAGTTCCTTCCTAGTCGTGCTAATCCCCGTTGTTGCCGATTACCGTAACACCGATATTAAGAGCGGCAACGAAAGAAGTGAGCGACTCCTAACTCAAACTAACCTAATCCTAACCCTAACAAGCTCTCTTTACATATCATTTTAGCACATAGTTAATCTCAAAACAACTCTGGACATTTAGACTTAACTCGTTAAAGCACATAGAAAAAGATTCCCATCTCCCTGCGGACGACCCGTACTCAACCGGCTAGCTACAAGCGAAACCGTCTTGATTGCGGTAATTAACTAAGCACGCAAAAGCTCTACCAATCACCAGTCATGTCCCAAAGATACGATGACCATAACTCCGTTTACTGGAAACAGAGAAAGGTTTAGTGAACCCTTGGGACTAATACATAATGATGTATGAAGGGCCCCAGTCTACATATGCCAGGACTGGTTCTTTGAACTTCCTTACATTCACTGATGATCTCTCAAGATTCGGACACATGTTCTTGTTGAAACACATCTCTGAAGCTTTTGAGAAATTATAAGAAAATAAGTTAGAAGTAGAGAACCAAAACGGGTATAAGTATTATGTCCTATAATGAGATCAGGGAGGAGAATACTTGTGCATGAAATTCTTGGACAATTCTAAAGAAGAATGAGATTCTCTCTCAGCATTACTCCTCTGAATACACCACAGCACAACGGTGTATCGGGGCAGAGCAATCGCACCCTATGAGATATGGTGCGCTCTATGATGAGTATTACCGAGTTACCTGTTCCCTTTTGGGGGTTATGTACTTGAGAAGCTGCATACCTATTGAATTGGGTTGAAATCAAATCAGTGCCTACCATTCCATATGAGATATGGTATGGGAAGAGCCTATATCTTAAGCAAGTTAAGATTTGGGGTTGTCCGGCCTATGTTTATAAGCGAAATCCGGACAAGCTCAAGGCAAGGTCAGTTTTGTAGAACTGGAAGGAGTTCCAGCTATACAAACTACAGCTAATGATTTGGTAGAACCAAAGGATTCAATAGTCCCCGACAAGCCTCAGCCTCTCCGCCGATCTGGTAGGGTTCCTCATCCGCCTGAGAGATACTTCGGTTTCTCGATGACAGTGGGAGCGAGGATTGCATCATGAGATGATGACCTAACTAGTTTCGAGCAGGCCATCAAGAGTGGGGACTCTGTAAGAATGACTGGATGCTTCGCGATCTGAGATGGAATCCATGTACACCAACAAAGTATGGACTTTGGTTGCTATATCTGAAGGGTTAAATCCCCATCAGGAGAAAGTATATCTTGAGAAGATTACTTGGTGTAAATAGAAAAGTTGAGACTTTCAAAGCTAGACTTGTTAAAGGTTCTCGTCATCGACCAGGCGTGGATAATGATGAAACCTTTTCCAGTGGCTATGCTTATGTCCGTCCGGATCCTACTTGCCACTGCTACATACCATGACTACGATATATGGTGGTTGGGTGTCATGACAGCTTTTCTAAATTATGATTTAGAAGAGAGTGTCTATAAGCACACAGCCAGAGGGCTTTGTAGACAGTGGGAGCAGCGGAAACGTGTGAAAGTTGCTTTACAGGATAAAGCAGGCATCGCGGAGTTGGAACGTCTGTTTTGATGTGGTAGTCAAAGTGTTTGACTTCATCAAAATGGTAGATGAACCTTGTATATACAAAAAGGGTAGTAGAGAGTAAGATGGTCATCCTCGTATTGTACGTGGACGACATACTCTTGATAGGAAAAGAGTTTCCTATGCTACGCACGGTCAATCTCCTCTTATCACAAGGATTCTCCATATAGGATCAAAGTGATACCTCCTAAATCCTGGGTTTTTGGATCTATGAGATAGATCTTAATAGATGTTAGGATTCTCACTAGGTGTAGTGAGATGGTATCAATCGATCCTGGGGAGAATCACTAAAAGCTTCCAGGGTGGTAAGGACGACTGAATGTCAGTCACAGGCATTGTCTTTACCCTCAGTGTAGGGACGGTATGTTGGAAGAGTTCTAAGCTAGATACCATGGCAGACTAGACGATAAAGGCTGGTGACATCGCTGTCAAAGATACTACCAAAGAGGCAGTTTGGGTGTATATTAGTTCATGAGATGAACTAGGTTCCTACCATTGTGTGATAATGGAAGTGTGGCTTTGGCCCAGGAACCCCGGTCCCATCAGTGACCCAGACATATTCCAAGGCAGTATCACCTGATCATGGAGATAGTTGATCTCCAGGGAGATCGAGGTTAGGAGAGTAGACTCAGAGGACAACACGGCGGATCCACTCACAAAGGCCTTTTCCCAGAGAGAGACTTTTATGGGATGGTTGAGTATGAGATATTGCAACCACTGCTACAGATGGCCCTAGTGCAAGTGGGAGATTATTAGTTATATGTATGCCCTAGAGGCCATTACTGTACATGAGATATATTTTATAGTGGATGCTGGGACATATATAGGGAGGACTTTCTTGCTCGACATGATAGTACGCTATCTGGTTGCTCTTTATCTTAACATGTATACTTACTGTCTCTCTGTTACATGTTGATAAAGCCCTTAGGATGTGTACTCGACTTCCAGGACTATGATGCTGATCATACTAGTGGGGCCTGGGTAGTCCATGAGTACATCCTTCATTGTTCCCAGTCGAGGGAATATCTAGACGGGGTATCGATATTCCAGAGTAGACTAGCGTATATCTTCTCGGCCCATGTGATGGGCGATGGATGATCCTATATCCATTGGTGTTTGTCATCAGAGATGGTATGCGGGTGCTCAGTGGAGACTGGGTACACTGAACGGACTCGCCGAGAACTCCCAGATGGTATTATACCTCACGTCAGATGGAAGTTCTCTGGTGAAACTGGTACAGCTTAGTCTGTTGACCCGAGATCGTCATAGAGTCTTGTGTGTCTCCCACTGTGCTTTGATTTCCACCCTACCACGGCTTTACTGAGTCATGCAAACAGGTGGTTTTTGGGTACAGTCCCGATTCACATGGAGGCAATGAGCGATAGGAGGGGATTCGTTTCTCCCGGTATTGGGGGTTGATGTTGCGCTATGCTCGACTGGCCATAACTGGAAATCCCTAGCCAGGGTTGCTGTGATTTACTGGTAAGTGTTATCAGTAGTTTCATGAATGTTATGGACCTTACATCGGCATGACTTATCAAGCTACTGGGGTCTGACGTTTACCACCCCTAGGCGAGATATACGACATATCAGACGAACAGACCGGACTGTACGGTAAGTGTTACTGATTGGATTCGCAGGAGTGTGAGCAGGCTTGCTTATTGATCTTCTGATCGCTCAATAACCGGGTGGCCGTTACGTTTGGCAGACCGCTTGCGGCTTGTGGGTGGCTGATATGATCACCACCTACTGCCGGCGTATTGACGAGTCTTTAGAGTCCTACACAAGGGTTTCCTGGCTCAAGTGAAACGAAATAGGAGCGCATATGAGATATGTGCGGGACCGAGAATAATACCAGTATGTGATACTGTATTCTATTCTCGCAATTTGTATCATCGGTCGGTTATATGCGATATAGCCGGGTTACCGAATCAATTGTTGATTCGATATATTGATACACTAGATATTAGTCGGTTATATGCGATATGACCGGATCATTAAATTAAGTGTTGATTTAATGATTTAATGTATAATTATATATTTGATATATTACTTTACATTAACTAGTATTTGTTCATTGAAGATTGACTTTCTCACATAATGTGCACATGTTGTATATGTGATATATGTTTGTGCACTAGATTGTATCATGCTTGATGATATATGCAAACTTGGGTGTGTGTATGACTTACACCATATTTAAGATAATGGTTAGGGTTTTTATTTATCTTTGTAATTCAAAATGGTGGCTTTCTTTGTCTTAACTTGAAGCTTCATGAAGCTTTAAGTATCTTTGACAAAGTCCACTCACTTTGTTTTGCATAAGATATTTATTAACCAAACCATTAACATAAACCATGGTTTAGTCTCTACAAAGGTTAGTGGATAAAACTAACTCACCCATGGTTGCAAATGATGATTATCTTCACTTGAGTTTCTTTTCTCATTATTCATTTTTTCTTTCTTCTTCTTCTTCATCAAGAAGAAAAAGCATGCTAGATTTTTTAAAAGTGAAGAAATAAAGTGAGAAATCAAAATCCAAAGTGAACCCACTTCCTATTTCATCATGCTCTACTACTTGCCATTTAGTTTAGGGTGTTCTCTTCACAAAGTTCTTGACCTAGTGAAGATGGAGCTTGAGTTTGAGTCTCCTCGACGTAGATCATCTTTGGCCTCGAAGTCAACGAGCTAGCCCGTTAATTTCTCCGAGGAAACCATCACTAGAGTCCGGGATCTCGATGATCGCAGCGAAGGGACGTCAACACGGAGCTTTAGAAGTGAAGGACCAGATCTACAAAGGTTGTATTTTCATTCACTTCTCTTTTGTAATGTTAGATTACTAGTTTTGTTACCGTTGTTTTCTAGTTTGATCTTGAGTTAGATTGCTTAGCACACCCTAAAATTTTTGTTGTGGCATGTGTGATGCTTACAAACCCTAGGCTAGGTGCTAAGGAATCCCAACATAATAGTGATCTGTAATATCACCTGAAGCATGTACACGATGATAAAGACAAACCAAATAGCATACCATCATCTCGAGTAAGACTGTCCTACCGGTATAGGTCCTCCCTCAATCATTGCAATCACGTGCCTGCGATCCAATAATTGACTTGAGGGCACTATAGCCAACAATCTCCCACTTGCACTTAAGGCTAATTATTATGGTGTCGCATACTCACAACCCGTGTGACGCCGAACACCCAACTTCTCTACTAATCAGTTTCACAAAGCTCGTTTGTAAAACTATTGCGTTCGAGAAATAGCCTCAGTGAGTGGATCCGCTCCAATGTTTCCTTTTATGTCTCTCTTTATCTCAAGTTCGCGGAGAAAGCCATCTCCTGAAATGAGCAATACCTGTCTTAGAATATGTCTGGATATTTTATGGGACCCAGTTCACAAATGAATTCCAAATCCAGCAAACTTCTTAGATTGTATCATCCACTGAATTTAATCAGTATCCTACGCCATGCCTCCCTCAGTATCCGCTTGGACCACCTGTCTAAACTACTGCCCCTCGTCAAGAGGGAAAACTATAACTCTGACAGTCACTCGGTCATCCAGGTCACCTTGGAAGCCTGGAATGATAACCGTCTCCCGAAGGAGGCTGCCATTTCCAAATCCCTAGAACATCCACTTTTGTTCATAAACTGATTCCGAATGTTTCTCCAGGATTGGATTAATATATAAACTTACTACAGATAGTGCAAAAACAATATCTGGTGTAGTACTTGACATCTCATGATTGACTCAATTGCCTAAGCAAGTGATATGCACATCCCTCTCCCTTTTAGTCTGTAAGACACCTTTAGAGAGGGTGACTCCATCACCTGCAGGTACACCACCGTGTCAGGAGTCATCCATTTTAAAACACCTTTAGAATAGTGTCAAAGTACCCAGATTGGGAAACTACCCAAATCTAGATCTAAAAACCATATATCTAATAACCAGAATGCCTGATATTATATCCATATCCTATGTGGAGAAACCACTGTGTGACAACCACGGTATAACCGATCGTAGTATAGGAATTTCACTTCCTACAAAATGCATGTCATCCAAATATCAGGACATCACCTACTACATTCTTAACAGATCCATCTCCTATTCTGATAAAGTCAAAGCCTATGACTGTCACATAAAAAGTAAATGATCTATCTCCGCTTTACTTGCTTTAGTCTATAAATAGACATAAGCTACTTGTTCACTATGCTTCCGCTGCTCCCACTGACTATAACAACCCTCTGGCAGAGTCATATACACGTGCATTTCTAAAGCTAGTTTAGAACGACGCTATACTCATCCTCCTGCCGGGTCTCATAGTCTAGAACAGCAATAATGGCAAGTCTGGGTAAACAAGAACCTCCCTATCACCGTCTTTGAGGATACCGAAGTACCTCTCGGGTGCCTGAGGTTACCCACCATATTTGCAGAGTGGCTAATGGAATGTCAAACCCGATTGAATTTTTAGGTTCTATTAAGTTTTCAGTAATCGTTTGTGGTTCTGGAATCACTTCTAGTTCTACTATACTCCCACTACTGTTTTCTGAAAAAATCCATTTTACTAAAACTGTGGCGAGTCAAGAACAATATCACTATTTGTCTTCCAGATGGAAGAAAGTTAACCCTCGTCATAGCCCGGGATAACCCACAAACTGCCATTACAGAAATGTGCCTTGAGTTATCCAGAGTCTGGTTTTAAGCATAAGCCAGACAACTCTATATACCTTAATATCGTTAAGATATGAACCATTCTATATACAATATAGAAACAGAGGCACTGATTTAATTGGAACCAGATTCAAATCATGCAGCTGTCTTCAGTGCATGTCAACTAAATGGAAAGAGGCAAATCAACATTACTCAACTTAGGAGTGCTTCTAGATATGAGTAACCTGAAAGAGAAGCAAGTTCTCAAAACCATTACTATCAACTGAATACCAAACACAAGTATCTACAATTTCGATCACCTCGAAGAATCCTGATACTTGCAACAAGTGGTTCTCTACTTTATTCTTGTACCTATAACTTCTCAAAACTTGGATATTGTATTTCTACGAAATACTTGTCTAAAACTGGAGAAGTCATAAGTAAACAGAATATAGTACGGGCACCAACCTCTCTGCCCTAATGGACACTGGACAATATACAATACTTTGTATAAGTTCTCTGAGTTGAATAACTCAAACCCTGTGCATCGTAGGTTGAAAACTGTACTATGGTTAAGAAGAATTATACCGCTGTTTAATACTCCTTACCCAATCATCAACTGATATAGGTAAATGTCATGGACATAATTTCAAAAAGTTATATCTTACTTTATAAAATAAACGTACAGATATTTCAGTTTGAAATTGGTGCATAACAACGGATATTGAAAACCAAATATTTGCCGTCAGGTAAAACCCTAGGTGATTTCCTCAAATATCACCAATTACAACGAATTCCGATATAAAGAGGATATAATCACCTAATTCCTAATAATTTACTCCCACTCATCATCTGTAAACCCATACAGATGTGAGAATCAAATCTGGTAAATACATACCCTGGAGTACGGATATAATTGGGAAATCAGTTTTTAATTAACAACGCATAGTGAAACTGAAACATGAAAATGTTTCGAAGGGGTAGCCGGGTATTCCTAGTAATACCTTTTCCATTATCCAGATTCATGACCGTGACCGTATATTTTCTTGCCATCTCTCCAAATCCCTTTATTTGTCTTTACTCATTACCTTCTGTACACCACCCTTAGGCTAAATCTTTTTCTTCCTTCCCTACCGTTCGGCACAACCTATGGTTTTGAAGAAGACTATCCAATAAGCGTAATAGGTGTATTCTCCTAATCCTAGGAGCCCTCACAACCTGAGAGAAGGTAAAAATAAAAGACAACCGAATAAACCTTATTCTATTTCTCCTGAACCAGAATCCATCCTCGAACTGGAACAAGTTCCTTCGAGTACGTATGTAAGTATACGATGGATTATCCAATAAGCATGGATCTTTGTAGTGATATGGGGTGTTCTGGAGAAATTCAAAGGTGAAGTAGGAGTGGCGATGATATGCGCGGTTTGGTCGTGAATGATAGCAGTCGCAATTTACTTTGCCCTCTTTCTAATCCCTTTATTTGTCTTTACTTATTACCTTCTGTACACCACACTTAGGCTAATTGGTTTTCTTCCTTCCCCACCTTTCGACACCTGCTTATGGTTTGGAAGAAGACTATCCAATAGGCGCAATAGGTATACCCTCTTCTAATCCTAGGATCCCTCACAACCTGAGAGAAGGTAAAAGGAAAAGACAACTGAATGGTCCTATTCAATTTCTCCAGAACCGAAAACCATTCTCGAATCTGAAACAAGTTTCTTTAAGCTCGTATATAACTATACGATGGTCATATCCAATAAATGTGGATCTTCGTAGTGATACGGAATGTTCCGAAGAAATTCAAAAGGTAAAAGAAGGAGTAGCAATGAAGTATGCAATTCTGACAATCCAAAAGCCAGTGTATTTTAAGAAGGTTCGGTTAACTTGGTTTATGAGTTCTAGTCTAGGGTTGGGATATGGTCACTGCCAAAGAGAGAGAGAAAAGAAACACTCAGCGTGCACTCTAATCTAGATTAGTATGGTTAATCACTTTATCTAATCAGGATTTCTCCCACCATATCCTCAAATTCTCCTCCAAACCTAAAAGAAGAATTAGTCGGGATCATCTAAAATCACCCGAGGAGTAAACCAACTCATCAGTGGGAATCAGAATCCAACTATCATCATATGATAACCTGATGGAATCCACTCAAGTTATCACACTCCAGAAGGTATGCGCATGCCCGACAAGTTTCTTGTATGTTTGAAACTCCCGATGTGATTTTACCCCATGCTCTTATGACCTTGACTAAGGCCAACAAATCATAAGTCACATGTCAAGTTCTACCCGTCATTGTCTAGGTTAATTTGAACCCACCCGTACTTTCCCTTGACTAAGGCCAACAAGGCTGTATGACTGTCCCAAACCAACGCATCTATCTATACAACAGAAAAGTAACAAATAGCTGCCATACACTATGCCTTGACTAAGGCCAACAAACATAGCATGAATACTAAGTGCTACCCGTCTGAAATGACGGAGGGCTACGAATGGTTTTTGGCGAAAAACCTTTAACGTAATGAACTTGATATCGTTGAAGGAACCAGATAGATTTTTATAAAAATATAGTGGCGAAAACCTTTGCTAAAGAGGTCACTCCCGGTGAAGAGATCTCAGCTCTTTCCTCGTAGAATGAGGTGCAGGATATTCCAAACTGAATACCACGATGCAAAGCAAAAAAGTAATCGACTCTAGTGAAGTTATTACCCTAACGCAAACTTCTGCCCAAGAGGTCACTCCCAGTGAAGGGATCTCGGCTCTTGCCTTGTCTAATGAGGTGCTGGATATTCATAACCGAATACCGCTGTGCAAAACAAAAGAAAATGTCTTTGTAATAACAGCTTTTTAAAATTTGTTCCAACAACATCGAATAGGTCTGTTTTCCTTGCATTGATCAAAATCAACGCAGTCCCATCAATTAATCATACTACAAAAGAACGAAAATATGATGTACGTATTGTTGGATATATATGCCCTAGAGGCCTTCATTGTATAGGATGCTAGAGATATGTATGTACATGACAGTCTTGCTTGATATGATAGTACGCTATTTGGTTTGTCTTTGTCTTAACGTATGATATATTTTACTTGGTATTTATATATATATATATATATATATATATATATATATATATGTTGATAAAGCCCATAGGGTGTTTGTCTGACTACCGGCATTGTGATGGCAGTCATACTTGTGGGAGCTGGATAGTCAATAGGCACATCCTTAGATGTCCTTAGTCGCAGGAGTATCGAGACTAGGCATCGATACTCCGGAGTAGACTAGTGTATACATATCTATACCCTGAGGAGGGGCGATGGACTGGTCCCACAGCCATTGGTGGATTGCACCTAAGATTGTATACAGATGCTCACTAGGTGTGACTACACAGGACAGGACTCGCCGAGAACTGACTGGATGGTATTATACCTAACGTCAGATAGCAGTTCTCAGGTGACATGTGTGCAGATAGTCCGTTGACTTAAGGTTGTCATTTGTCTCGTGTGAGTTCCCACTGTGCTTTGATTACTACCCGACCACGATTCAAAGGAGTCGTGCAAACAGGTTTTAGTTGGGCACTGTCCCGAGCCACGTGGAGGCAGTGAGCGACTGTTAGGGATTCGTCTCTCCCGGTATAGGGAGTTGATATCGCACGGTGATCGGTTGTTCATTACCATAAGTCCCTGGCCAGGGCTGATTGAGAATTGCTGATGGACAGATCAGTAGATTCTCGGATGGTCTTGAGCCATGCCGACACGACTTGTACGGTTATTAGGGGTCTGACGTCTACCACCTCCCTAGACCATACATGCGATACTCTTAGACGAACAGACCGGACTGAGCGGATATTTTCACGGACAGGCTCAGTAGGATTTCGGATGGGTTAACTCATCGGCTTTCTTATCGACAACTACCTGGGGACCGTTACGTACAGCTAGTGCCGCTTGCGGTCTGTGGTTAAACCTACTGCCAGCGTAGTAGTCGAGTCTTTAGAGTCCCACACAAAGATTTCCCAAACCCAGGCGAAATGATATAGAGGTCGTACGGTTTTACGACAAAGGGTTCGGACGCATACGTGTTTAAACGCACGTATGACATTCAGACAGTTTTTACTAGCAGGCTTTGGTTTAAGCCAGATTCTAGTATCAGGTTATTGGATTTATACAGTCTAAAGTTTTTCCGTGTTTTCACGGATGCGAGGGGCGTTCTCGTAATTTCCGAGAAGCTTCTAGAAGGATGTGACATGAGGGGTTAAGGTGCTATTTTCATTAATTGCTTTAGTGACTCATTCATATGATTCATCATATCATTAAATGCATCATTAATGCATCATTAATGATCTAATGACTCACATGATGAATCACTCTTCTTGAATAAATGAAGTATGGTGAATAATCATTTAATTGATATTTTTTGATAATTCATTATGTTTGATATATTCAAGTGAGAAGCTTTTCTATTATCATAATCATCTCCACTTTCTCTCTCCTCAAGCTCTCTCTCCTTCCCCAAACCCTAATCCTACCACTCATGAGTTGAGTACAAGGATTAGTAATGATTAAACACTCCATAACCTAACTCTACATCACCTTAGTTACTTTAATTAGCAACTAGAGAAACTAAGTAACCTCAAGTTTAGAGGTAATAGCTTGGATTAGGGTTCTCAGGCGGATCGTCTATCACGGAAGGAAGCCGAGGAGGACGTGGAGATCCAAGGAGGTCGTAGAGATCGTAAAGACGAAGGACTAGAATCGTTTGGTATAATCTCTTTACATAGTAGCTTAAAACTCTATGCTTATTGTTAAGTATTGTTTAGCAAAGATCTTCGGTTAGTCGATGTATGTTTTAGAACAAGATCGTTTTTCATATTTCCGCCTTCCCGCAACTCGTGGGGTGTTGCACATCGAATTACAGTGGTATCAGAGCCTCACTAAACAATAATTAACTCACTTGCAAAGTCGTATGAATTTCGAACGGAAAACAATTCGGAAAATACACGGATATCATATAGTTTCTGTCGATTTTTAAATGAGGTCCAAAATTTTTTCAGGGACCTCCAGAATGACCAGCATGAAAATATAAGAACACACAAGAAAAATGGGCTCCTGAATCGGCCACTGAGCCGCGGAACTGCGGCAGATCCCCCCGATCCGCCGCGGATCCGCGGCCGAGTTGGGGCCGATTCAGCCCAGTTTTCTTCTGTGCATCTTTTGTGATATATTGTATTTTCTGGTATTTTTATTTTTTGCTTAGGTTTCAGATTTACAGAAAAGTATTGGAGCAAAATTTAATGTGTTTAATAGATCGAAATTATACGATGTTTGCTTGTTTGATTATATCTGTGAACTGTATTATGTGTTCGTAAACCTCCCCTAACTGCTAGTATGTCGATTGGCAGGGGGTTGCACATATCTGTAATGTTTTTTTTACTGTTTGTGGATATGAACTGTGTTGGACTGTTGTGATGATTAGCCGGGTTTTGTGATGGGTTATTGTATTAATTCATTCGATGTAATTGTAATAAGTTGTAATATTATTTTGCGGGGCACATCCAGGTTGCGGTTGTAGCCACCGTTGTATTATTTCTTTTTACTATTTTTGTTCCTAGGATAGACCCAAGATGGGTGCACAAACTACCGGGTATTTTGAAGTGTTGAGGTAGACCGCTTCACTTCTGGTATTTGGCGGGTAGTTTGCCGTACCCGTAGGGGTCTGGGGTGGGGTAATGGCTATTCATCACAACTGTGTAATCCGTCTTTCATTGCAGGCTCAATTGAAACGCGGATTGCTTGCAAATCCAATATTGTTTATCTGTGATCTGGAATGCCTATTATTGCGTCTGATGAATGTACAATATCTATATATGATAGCTATTTAGACGTCACTTATGTTTTACACCCGCGCTAGCCCAGCCCCCGCTCTGCCGTTAGTTAAGTAACCTAACGGGTGATGACGGGACCCAGTGGCGAATGCGGATGGCATAAGAGGACGTTGTATTTTCGTTGTTATCTGTAATGATAGGTTAATGATGGGACGCATTATTATTAATGCAAAGAAAATAAAACCTAAACTGAATCGTTGGAACAATTTCAAAAAACCACTCGGTTTTCTTGAAAAAGCAAATTTTAAATGCAGAGCTTAAACCACTCCTTTTAAATAAAAGCTATCTCTGTTCCTTCGATCATATCAAGTTCATTACGTTAACGGTTTTTTGCCAAAAACCAGCCGTAACCCTCAGTCGTTTCAGATACACAACACATCGTATTCATGCTATGCTTGTTGGCCTACGTCAAGGCATAGTGTATGGTAGCAGTGTGTGTGCCTATTTGTTGCATAGATAGATGCATTAGTTTAAGACAGACGTACACCTTGTTGGCCTACGTCAAGGGCATGTATGATGTACTTAAATTGATCAGGACAACGACGGGTAGAACTTGACTTGCGTCTTATGATTTGTTGGCTTACGTCAAGGTCATAATGTAAGTGCACGGCGGAGCCCCGGCCGTCAATCCGACGGCCAAATGCGGAAGCGGTGATAAACTTAAATTTTCTTGAACTGGCAAACCGCCGCGCACTAATACCCGGATCGAACCATTAACTAGTCCTAGCTAACTATAAGATGGGAAAGAGATATACCGACGATCCAAGTCCTCCGGTCTTCTCATCATCGTCCCGATCTCCTGCGGAATGTCCCGTCTCCTCCTCGTCGCCGGAAGTGCGCCACATCGCCTACTTCTTTTACGGGCTCCCACCTCAATGCCGAGGCAACTCGGGCACGAAGCCGGCTACTCGACGTGCCCAAGGTTCGCTGTAGAATATGTAGTGAACTATTTATCTCATTTTGGGGTTATCGGAATTGCCTTTTGGTGGAGGGATGAAACAAGAACTATGTGGAGGAACTTGGGGACATTTTTGGAGCATGAAATGAACCATATACCCTCACCAAAATATTTGGACAGCCCCCTCCTATACATGGCCGGCCATCTCAAGAGGAATGGAGAGAATGAGATAAGTGTATCAAAAATGGGAGCCTCACTCATATGATACAAGAGAGAGAGAGAGAGGAGTCTATCATGCAAAAGGAAATGATTATCAACAAATCCAACACTCCAAGGCAACCATCATCTCATGCATGATGGCTTCAAAAAGTCAAGCCATCATGAGAAGAAGAAGTCAAGTGATGGTGCTCATCATGAAAACCATCATGATGCAACAAGATGCAAAGAACCCCCTCCACAAATGCCTATTTGCAACAATGCAAATAAGCCCTCCTCCACCAATCTTCGGCCAATGAACGGAACAATGGAAATCGGCCGGAACGGAAAGCAAACTGGCAACTCCAGAAAACTGGTCCCGTAATAAATTACAGGAAAACCCCGATACTGTGCATACACACCCGCATCTGTATTTCGACCGAAATACAAATGCAATGAGACAAACTCTACACTGTACTATGCTAGGATCCGGCTTATACCAAAACCGGCTAGTAATATCCGTTCGATCCTGATCCGTGCAATACCGCACGTATCTGATCGAACCCTGCCATATAACCATACGGCCTATAGTACAAACTGTCCGATCCTGATCCGTGCAATACCGCACGTATTTGATCGGACCTTGCCATATCTCCATACGGCCTCTACAACCTTTCGTCCGAAAGCTGAGTAACTGAATGTGGGGGACTCTAAAGACTCGTCAACACCATGGTTGTGGATTTAACCACTAGCACGTCAGAGGTATAAGCCAATACGTAACGGGCTACCAGGTATTGACTAAAAGGGACGTCTGTGAGCGAACTCAGCCTGACACCCTACTGAGCCTGTCAGTGACAATATCCGTACAGTCCGGTCCGTTCGTCTATGAGCATCGCATGGCGGGCCTAGGGGGTTGGTAAAAGTCAGACCCCCAAAAGCGGTACAAGTCGTGTCGGAGTGTAGCCCAGAACACCCTGAGATACTACTGGAATACCTACCAGTAAATCTCCTTGCCTCGGCCGAGGGCTTCGTGTAATGGCTCTCCTAGACACAGCACGACCTCACCCCCAATACCGGGAGAGACGAACCCCTGAAGATACGCTCACTGCCTCCATGTGGCTCGGGACTGTACCCAACTAAAACCTGTTTGAACGACTCCTTTGAGCCGTGGTAGGGTAGTAATCAAAGTATAGTGGGAACTCACACGAGACAAATGACGATCCCCAGGTCGATGAACTAACCTGCACACATGTCACCAGGGAACTGCCATCTGACGTCTGGTATATGACCAACTAGCATGTTCCCGGCGAGTCCTGTCCGGTGTACTCATAACCCAATGAGCACCTGTATACATCTTAGGTGATCCAACTGACACCAGTGGCTTGTGAGACCGGCTACCGCCCCTCGTCGGGGTCTCGACTGTATACACTAGTCTACTATGGAGAATCGATGCCCTGTCTCGAAACTCTCACGACTAGGGACCTTTTAAGGATATGCTTATAGACCCCCAGCTCCCACTTATATGATCGCCCTCATACTGCTGGTGGTCAAGCAAGAATCCTAGGGGCTCTATCAACGTGTAATAGCGACGTGTCAGGTCACTTAAAACAGTACACGATGATAAAGGTAAACCAGATAGCATACTATCATCTCGAGTAAGACTGTCCTACCGGGATAGGTCCTCCATCAATCATTGCAATCACGTACCTGTGACCTAATAATTGACTCTGAGGGCACTATCTCCAACAATCTCCTACTTGCACTCAAGGCTAATTATTGCGATGTCGCATACTCACAGCCCGTGTGATACCGAACACCCAACTCCTCTACTAGTCAGTCTCACAAAGCTCGTTTGTGAAACTATTGCGTTTGAGGAATAGCCTCAGTGAGTGGATCCGCTTTGTTGTCTATTTCTATGTCTCTCTATATCTCTAGTTCGCGGAGAAAGCCATCTCCCGAAAAGAGCAATACCTGTCTTAGAATGTGTCTGGATGTCTGATGGGACCTAGCTCATAAATGAACTCCAAATCCAAACTTCTTAGACTGTATCGACAACTGAACTTAATCAGTGTCCTGCGCCATGCCACCCTCAGTATTACCTTGGACCACCTGTCCAAAATACTGCCCCTCATCAGAAGGAAAACTATAACTCTGACAACCTCCTTGTCGTCCAGGTCACCTTGGAAGCCTGGAATGATAACTGTCTCCCGCATGAGGCTATCGTTATCATATCCCTAGAACATCCACTTATGTTCTAAAACTGCTTCCGACTGTTTCTCCAGGATTGGATCAATGTCAACTTATTGCATCTAGTGCAAGAACAACATCTGGTGTGGTACTTGACATCTCATGATTGACTCAATTGCTTAAGCAAGTGATCTGCCAATCATGCACGTCCCTCACCCCTTTAGTCTGTAAGACACCTTTGGAGAGGGTGACTCCATTACCTGCAGGTACACTACCGTGCATGGAGTCGTCCATTCTAAATACCCTTAGAATGCTGTCTAAGTACCCTGATTGGGAAACCACCCAAATCTAGATCTAATACCATAGATCCAGTAACCAGTATGTCTGATATAATGTCCAAGTCCTGTGTGGAGAAACCACTGTGTGACGACCAAAGTATAACCGATTGTAGTATAGGAATATCACTTCCTACTCTGTGTATGTCATCCAAATACCAGGACATCACAGCCTACTACCTTCTCAACAGATCCATCCCCTATTCTGATGAAGTCAAACCTATGACTGTCACGTCAGAAATAGATGATCTTTCTCCGCTATATCTGCTTTAGTCTATAAATAGGCATAAGCTACCTGTCCACCAATGCTTCCGCTGCTCCCACTGTCTACGACAACCCTCTGGCAGAGTCATATAGACGTACACTTCTAAAACTAGTTTAGAACGACGCTATACTCATCCTCCCGCCAGGTCTCGCAGCCTGGAACAACAGCAATGGTAATTGTGGGTAAACAAGAACTTCCCTGTCACCGTCCTTGAGGCTACCGGAGTACCCCTCGGGTGCCTGAAGTTACCCACCTTATCTGCGGAGTGGCCAATGGAATGTCAATCCAGATTGAATCTTTAGGTTCCTTATCAAATCTTCATTAATCGTTTGTGGTTCTGGAATCACTTCCAGTTCTACCATACTCCCACTACTGTTTTCTGAAAAAATCCATTTTTATTAAAACTGTGGCGAGTCTAGAACAATATCGCTATTGTTCATCCAGATGGTAGAAAGTCAACCCTCGTCATAGCCTGGGTCAACCCACAAACAGCCATTACAGAAACGTGCTTTGAGTTGTCCAGTGTCTGGTTTTAATCATAAACCGGACAACTCCCCGTACCTTAACAACGTTAAGATATGAACTGTTCTATATCCAATATAGAAACAGAGGCACTGATTAATTGAACCAGATTCAAATCATGCAGCTGTTTCCAGTGCATGTCAACTTAATGGAAGGAGGCCGATCAGCGTTACTCAACTTAGGAATGCTTCCAATTATGAGTAACCTGAAAGAGAAGCAATTTCTCTTAATCACTACTATCAACTGAATACCACATACAAGTATCTACATCTTCGATCACTTTGAAGAATCCCGATACTTGCTACACCTGGTTCTCTACTCTATTCAAATACCTATAACTTCTCCAAATTCGGACCCTGTGTTTCCACGAAACACCTGTCTAAAAAGTAGAGAAGTCATAAGTAAAGCGAATATAGTACGAGGACCAACCCCTCTGTCCTGATGGACCCTGGACATCATACAATACTCTGTACAAGTCCCTTGAGTCTGATAACTCACTCACTGTGTGTCGTAGGTTGAAAAACTGTACTTATGGTTAAGAAGAATTACACCGCTGTTTAATGCTCCTTACCTAACCATCCACTGATATAGGTAAATGTCATCGACATAATTTCAAAAAGGTATATCTCACTCTATGAAAATAGACGTACAGATAAATCAATTTGAAATTGGTGCATAACAGCGGATATTCAAAACCAAATATTTGCCGACTGGCAAACAGCCCAGGTGATTTTCTCAAATATCCCGATTACAACGAATCCCGATATAATGAGGATGATCACCCAATTCCCAATAACTTACTCCCACTCATCATCTGTAAAACCATACAGATGTGAGAATCGTACCTGGTAAATACATACCCTGGAGTAAGTATCTAATCGGGAAATCAGTTTTCTTTTAACATTACACAGTGAAACTGAAACATTGAAATGTTTCGATGGGGTATCCCGGTATTCCTAGTAATTGCCTCTTCCAGATTCACAACTGTAACCGTATAGTTCTTTGCCACCTCTCCAAATCCCTTCATATGTCTTTAGTCATTACCTTCTGCACACCTCTTTAGGCCAAATGGTTTTCTTCCTTCCCTACCGTTCGGCACCAGCTATGGTTTGGAAGAAGACTATCCAATAAGCATAATGGGTGTACTGTCCCAATCCTAGGAACACTCGCAATGAGAGAGGGTGAAGATAAAAGACAACCGAATAAACCTTATTCCTATTTCTCCTGGACCAGAATCCATCCCCGAACTGGAACAAGTTCCATTCGAGTTCGTATATAACCATACGATGGAGTATCCAAATAAACTGTGGATCTTCGTAGTGATACGGAGTGTCCTGGAGAAATACAAAGGTGATTTTAGGATTGGCGAAGGAATACTTGGTTTGGTCGTGAATATCTGTTGCAATTTACTTTGCCCTCTTACTAATCCCTTGCTTTGTCTTAACTTAATACCTTCTGCACACCATCGTTAGGCTAATTGGTTTTCTTCATTCCCTACCGGTCGGCACCAGCCTAAGGTTTGGAAGAAGACTATCCAATTTGCGTAACAGGTGTACTACCCCTAAACCAAGGAGTACTCGTAACCTGAGAGAGGGTAAAAGGAAAAGACAACTGAATAATCCTATCCGTTTTCTCCAGAACTGGAAACCATCCTCGAATAAATCCCTTCGAGTTCGTATCTAACCATACGATGGTTTTGTCCAATGGAAGTGGACGTTCGTAGTAATACGGGGTGTCCTGGAGAAAAGGGTAAAAGTAGGAGTGGCAATGAGGTTCGCAACTCTGACAATCCAAAAGCCAGTGTTTAAGAAGGTTCGGTCAACTTGGTCACTGAGTCATAGTCTTAGGGTTGGGTCAATGGTCGCTACCAAAGGGAGAGAGAAAAGAAACACTCAGCGTGCACTCTAACCTAGATCAGAATGGTTACCAATTTATCTAATCTAGAAACCTCCCACTGTACCTCAAATTCTCCTCCAAACCTGAAAGAAGAATTAGTCGGGATCACCCGAGGAGTATACCAACTCATCAGTGGGAATCGGGATCCAACTATCATCGCATGATAACGTGACGGAATCCGCTCACGCTACCACACTCCAGAAGGTATGCGCATATCTGGAAAGTTTCAGTTCTTTTGAAACTCCCGATGTGATTTCTGCCCCATGCTCTTATGACCTTGACTTTGGCCAACAAATCATAAGTCACATGTCAAGTTCTACCCGTCATTCTCCAGGTTGATTCGAATCCACCCGCACAAGCCCTTGACTTTGGCCAACAAGGCTATACGACTGTTCCAAACCAACGCATCTATCTATGCTGCATATGAATAACCAACAGCTACCAAACACTGTGCCTTGACTTTGGCCAACAAACACAGCTTGAATACTATTGACTACCCATATGAAACGACGGAGGGCTACGAATGGTTTCTGGCGAAAACCTTTAACGTAATGAACTTGATATCGTTGAAGGAACGGATAGCTTTTTGAAAAATATAGTGACGAAAACCATTGCTAAAGAGGTCACTCCCGGTGAAGGGATCTCGGCTCTTTCCCCGTAGAATGAGGTGCAGGATATTCCAACTGAATACCACGATGCAAAGCAAAAGTAATCGGCTATAGTGAAGTTAATGCCCTGACGCAAACTTCTGTCCAAGGGGTCACTCCCGGTGAAGGGATCTCGGCCCTTGCCTCGTCGACTGAGGAGCAGGATATTCCAACTGAATACCACGATGCAAAACAAAAGTGAACGTCCTTGCAATAACAGCTTTTTGAAAAGTGTTCCAACAACATCAGATTAGGTTTGTTTTTAACTTGCATTGATCCGAATCAACGCAGTCCCATCAATTGATCACACTACAAAGAACGAAAATATACTGATGTACGTATTATGCCATCCGCATTCGCCACTGGGTCCCGTCATTACCCGTTAGGTTAGCTAACTAACGACAGAGCGGGGACTGGACTAGCGCGGATGCAAAACATATACAACATCTACTAATATATATACCAATATATTATATTCGCCTCAAGGCGTGAATAAAATGCAACATCACAGAGAATGAACAGCATCACAGAAACAATACAGATATCTGGGATCCCCGGGTTTCACAGAGCCGCTGAAACCCGACGTTCCCCTGGTCGTGTGGATAGCCTGTGCAATGAAATCCTAGACCCCTACGGGCGCGGCAAGTCACCCGCCAAAACCTGAAGCGAGGCAGCCCCCTTCAGCACCGTGAATGGACCACCCAGCACTTCACGGAATCCGGTAACTTGGGCACCCCTCCTGGGTCAACCTGTACCTCCTACGAGTGCGGCGAATAGCCCGCCAATCCTAGAGTGAAGCCCCCTCCGTCTCAATGCCATGAGATGCGGGCCCGTTGCCTTCTAGAACCCGGCTATCCGTGCACCCCTCCGCGGGGTAATCCTAGTACAGAAAGTAAAATATACATACAACGGGTACATCGACCGCAACCAGGTCGTGCCCCAAAATAATAATACAAACAGGCAGTGACGGCAGTCCACATGTCGGACGCTCGCCCCGCAATATCAAATGTACATAATACAACCACAACTGTACTAGCATTGCATCCAGGCTACCCCCACGACCGATCCGCAACATCACAGCAAAAACAGAACATCAACATGAAAGTCACGTTCGCAAATCCGTCTAACCGGGCTATAGCAGTTAGACTGGATTTACCGATCAAGTGACATTCACGGTCGCAGATATAATGTAAATACTGTGAAAAATGTGTTTAAAATATCCGACCGATCAAATTTTTAACAAGTGGGCCCCAAGTGTTACTGCAGCACATCAAGAATTTCTGGGCCCAATATTAATATTCCAAAAACCCTGTTTCCAGCCCAGAAGCCCACTGGAAAATTTCGACCAACTAAAGATTCCAAACTGCGGCGGAACCGCGGCCCAGAGTGGGATTTGGCCGCGGTTCCGCGCTCCACTTAAAAGATCACTTTGTCGAATTTTTCCAGAGAGCTTAGAACTTCCTGTACAGTACTTTTATACAACCTGAAAAAATTTTCGAGACTGAAAAATTTCAACAGAAAACTGTCACTTTGAAAAACACGGTTTTGGAACTTTTGATCGATCGGAAATGCAAACACATTACACAAAGCTAGACTAAGTTAATGGCGAGGCTCTGATACCACTGTAAGTGCACGGCGGAGCCCCGGCCGTCAATCCGACGGCCAAATGCGGAAGCGGTGATAAACTTAAATTTTCTTGAACTGGCAAACCGCCGCGCACTAATACCCGGATCGAACCATTAACTAGTCCTAGCTAACTATAAGATGGTAAAGAGATATACCGACGATCCAAGTCCTCCGGTCTTCTCATCATCGTCCCGATCTCCTGCGGAATGTCCCGTCTCCTCCTCGTCGCCGGAAGTGCGCCACATCGCCTACTTCTTTTACGGGCTCCCACCTCAATGCCGAGGCAACTCGGGCACGAAGCCGGCTACTCGACGTGCCCAAGGTTCGCTGTAGAATATGTAGTGAACTATTTATCTCATTTTGGGGTTATCGGAATTGCCTTTTGGTGGAGGGATGAAACAAGAACTATGTGGAGGAACTTGGGGACATTTTTGGAGCATGAAATGAACCATATACCCTCACCAAAATATTTGGACAGCCCCCTCCTATACATGGCCGGCCATCTCAAAAGGAATGGAGAGAATGAGATAAGTGTATCAAAAATGGGAGCCTCACTCATATGATACAAGAGAGAGAGAGAGAGGAGTCTATCATGCAAAAGGAAATGGTTATCAACAAATCCAACACTCCAAGGCAACCATCATCTCATGCATGATGGCTTCAAAAAGTCAAGCCATCATGAGAAGAAGAAGTCAAGTGATGGTGCTCATCATGAAAACCATCATGATGCAACAAGATGCAAAGAACCCCCTCCACAAATGCCTATTTGCAACAATGCAAATAAGCCCTCCTCCACCAATCTTCGGCCAATGAACGGAACAATGGAAATCGGCCGGAACGGAAAGCAAACTGGCAACTCCAGAAAACTGGTCCCGTAATAAATTACAGGAAAACCCCGATACTGTGCATACACACCCGCATCTGTATTTCGACCGAAATACAAATGCAATGAGACAAACTCTACACTGTACTATGCTAGGATCCGGCTTATACCAAAACCGGCTAGTAATATCCGTTCGATCCTGATCCGTGCAATACCGCACGTATCTGATCGAACCCTGCCATATAACCATACGGCCTATAGTACAAACTGTCCGATCCTGATCCGTGCAATACCGCACGTATTTGATCGGACCTTGCCATATCTCCATACGGCCTCTACAACCTTTCGCCCGAAAGCTGAGTAACTGAATGTGGGGGACTCTAAAGACTCGTCAACACCATGGTTGTGGATTTAACCACTAGCACGTCAGAGGTATAAGCCAATACGTAACGGGCTACCAGGTATTGACTAAAAGGGACGTCTGTGAGCGAACTCAGCCTGACACCCTACTGAGCCTGTCAGTGACAATATCCGTACAGTCCGGTCCGTTCGTCTATGAGCATCGCATGGCGGGCCTAGGGGGTTGGTAAAAGTCAGACCCCCAAAAGCGGTACAAGTCGTGTCGGAGTGTAGCCCAGAACACCCTGAGATACTACTGGAATACCTACCAGTAAATCTCCTTGCCTCGGCCGAGGGCTTCGTGTAATGGCTCTCCTAGACACAGCACGACCTCACCCCCAATACCGGGAGAGACGAACCCCTGAAGATACGCTCACTGCCTCCATGTGGCTCGGGACTGTACCCAACTAAAACCTGTTTGCACGACTCCTTTGAGCCGTGGTAGGGTAGTAATCAAAGTACAGTGGGAACTCACACGAGACAAATGACGATCCCCAGGTCGATGAACTAACCTGCACACATGTCACCAGGGAACTGCCATCTGACGTCTGGTATATGACCAACTAGCATGTTCCCGGCGAGTCCTGTCCGGTGTACTCATAACCCAATGAGCACCTGTATACATCTTAGGTGATCCAACTGACACCAGTGGCTTGTGAGACCGGCCACCGCCCCTCGTCGGGGTCTCGACTGTATACACTAGTCTACTATGGAGAATCGATGCCCTGTCTCGAAACTCTCACGACTAGGGACCTTTTAAGGATATGCTTATAGACCCCCAGCTCCCACTTATATGATCGCCCTCATACTGCTGGTGGTCAAGCAAGAATCCTAGGGGCTCTATCAACGTGTAATAGCGACGTGTCAGGTCACTTAAAACAGTACACGATGATAAAGGTAAACCAGATAGCATACTATCATCTCGAGTAAGACTGTCCTACCGGGATAGGTCCTCCATCAATCATTGCAATCACGTACCTGTGACCTAATAATTGACTCTGAGGGCACTATCTCCAACACATAAGAGATTGAGGTAAAAATCACATCGGGGGTTTCAAACATAAAGGAAACTTGCAGATTTAGCATACCTTCTGGAGTGTGGTGACTAGAGTGGCTTCCATTTAGGGCATCATGCAATGATAGTTGGATCCCGATCCCACTGATGAGTAGGATTACTCTTGGGAATTTTTCTCACTTAACAATCAATGCTATAAACCAAGTAGGTGACTAGAAAGGTGTTAGAGGGGCTACGCCTCCAGGGAAAAGAGGTTATTTAATTAAGGAACTTCGCGAAAGCGTTGGAAAACCTCCCTCGAAGTACCAACACCAGCCTGGCTGAAAGGTTAAGCAAGTATTGTGACGTGTGATTAAATCCTGACTAGTTCTTCTTTTAGGTTTTGAAGAAGGATTTGAGGGAACAGTGGGAGCCATCCTGTTTAGATAAACTAATAACCAATCTAAACTTGCAAGAAGCATATGCTGAGTGTTTTCTTTTCTCTCTCTCTGGCAGCTTCCATGATAGGACTAAAACTATTAATTGAAAAAAATATACTGACAGGTCAGAACTATAAAGATTGGCTAAGGAACGTCAACATTGCACTGACTTATGACAAAGTAGCATATGTTACCACCGCTGTTCCTCCCCTTATCCCTGGACCAGATTCCTCAGTTGTGGACAAGAAAGTTCGCAAAACTTAGGATCTGGATTGTGAGCGAGCTAAGTGTATCGTGCTGGCGTCCATGAATAATGAACTCCAGAAACAGCACGAGAGTATGGATATTGTATCCATCTTTCTCCATGTTAAGGAATTATATGGAGAGCACTCCCGTATCGCGAGGTACGAGACCTCAAGGAAACTCTTCCAGATGAGGTTAGCTCCAGGATCGCCTGTAGGAGAGCACGTCCTCAAAATGATCAGTCTCATTGAGGAACTCGCAAACTTGGGATGCGTGCTAGAGAACGATTTGTATATCGACTTGATTTTGCAGTCCCTTCCCCACACCTTCTCTCAGTTCGTGCTGAACTTCAACATGCACGAAATGGAAGCGGATCTTCCAAAGCTCCTCAATATGTTGAGGGTAGCAGAGACCTCCTTGAAAAAGGAGAAGACCCCCGTTCTGTATGTTGGCCAATCATCTTCTTCTAAATCTAAAGCGAAAGCTAAAGGGAAGAAGAAGATGAAAGCCACCAAACCGAAAGGTGGGGTCAAGAAGGTGCAGGGAACGAACAAGGCAGGAAGGGTGAAGACAGAAAAGAACGAGTGCTTCTATTGTCACAAGCAAGGGCACTGGAAGAAGGATTGTCAGGCCTTCAAAGCCAAGGACATGAAGCAAGCAGTTGCTTCTACTTCAGGTGTGTTTGTAATTGAAAATTGTTTTTCAGTTAACTCTACATCATGGGTACTTGATACCGGTTCTGGTTCTCATATCTGTAATTCATTGCAGGATCTGAGAAATAGTAGAGTACTGGGGACAGGTGATATGACTCTCCGGATGGGCAATGGAATGCATGTAGATGCAATTGCAATAGGGGAATATCACCTAGGGTTGACTAGTGGGCACATTTTAGTGTTGTACAGCTGTTTTTGTATTCCCAGTATGTTGTGTAATATTATATCAGTATCTTTGTTATCGAATGAAGGATATAGTTTTGCGCTTGAAAGAAATGTTATGAACATTCACCTAAATCAAGAACTGATTGGGTATGGCACACTGGAAAACGGCATATACATACTTTATCAACCTTAAATTTTCAATATTCAAAACACATGTAAAAGAAAGGCTCCAGATTCGAATCAAGCCTTCCTATGGCATTGTAGACTTGGTCATATAAATGAAACAAGGTTGACTAAGTTACATAAAGATGGATATCTAGATCCGTTTGAATATTTATCATATGCAACTTGTCAATCATGTATCAAAGGAAAAATGACCAAATCTCCGTTCACCGGACACGGAGAAAGAGCCACTGAACTCTTAGGACTTGTACACAGTGATGTATGTGGTCCGATGTCTACGCATGCATGAAGTGGTCACTCCTACTTCATCACTTTTACTGATGACTTCTCTAGGTATGGACATGTGTTCTTAATGAAGCATAAATCCGAGGCTTTTGAGAAGTTTAAGGAGTATAAAAATGAAGTAGAGAAACAAACTGGTAAAAGCATCAAGACACTTCGATCTGATCGAGGTGGAGAATACTTAAGTACCGGTTTCCTTGAATGCTTAAAAGAGAATGGAATTCTCTCTCAGCTTACTCCTCCTTTTACACCTCAGCATAATGGTGTATCAGAAAGGAGGAATCGCACGCTATTAGATATGGTGCGTTCAATGATGAGTAGTGCTGAGTTGCCACTTTCCTTCTGGGGGTTTGCTCTAGAATCAGCCGCATACCTATTGAATAGAGTTCCAACTAAGTCTGTACCTACCACTCCATATGAAATGTGGAGCGGGAAGAGACCATATCTTAAGTATATCAAGATATGGGGGTGTCCGGCATATGTTAAAAAGCATAATACGGACAAACTCGAGGCACGATCGGTTTTATGCAAGTTTGTTGGATACCCCAAGCATTCAAGGGGGTATATGGTCTACCACACTGAAGAACAAAATGTGTTTGTCGCTCGTCACATTGTCTTCTTAGAAAGCGAATTTCTTGCAAAAGAAATTAGTGGGAGCGCGGTAGAGTTGGAAGAAATTCCAGAACCTCAAACTGCTACCGAGGACTTAGTAGAACCTCAGATTTCAATAGAACATGACGAACCAACGCCACTCCGCAGATCTAGCAGGCTTTCTCATCCTCCTGAAAGATACTATGGTTTTCTTCTAGATTGGGATCGAGAGGATTGCATCATCGATGATGATGAGCCTACTAGTTTTCAGCAGGCTATTACGAGTAGTGACTCGATGAAATGGCTGGATGCTATGAGATCCGAAATGGAATCCATGTACACCAATAAAGTATGGACTTTAGAAGTTGCTCCTCCTGGAGTAAAACCAGTTGGATGCAAATGGATCTTCAAAAAGAAGATTGGTGCATTTGGACAAGTGGAAACCTACAAAGCTAGACTCGTAGCAAAAGGTTTTCGTCAAAGACCAGGATTGGACTATGATGAAACCTTTTCACCTGTAGCTATGCTTAAATCCATTCGGATCCTGCTTGCGCGATTGCTGCCTTCCATGACTATGAAATCTGGCAGATGGACGTAAAAACAGCTTTTCTGAATGGACATTTAGAAGAAAGTGTTTATATGGATCAACCAGAAGGTTTCTTAGACAGTGGGAGCAGCGGAAGAGTCTGCAAGTTGCTTAAATCCATTTATGGATTAAAGCAAGCATCGCGGAGTTGGAACATCTGCTTTGATGAGACAGTCAAAGAATTTGACTTTATCAAAAATGTAGATGAACCATGTATTTATAGGAAGATTGTGGAAAGAGCAGTAGTCTTCCTCGTTTTGTACGTCGACGACATACTACTGATAGGGAATGATATCCCTATGCTACAATCAGTAAAGCTCTTCTTGTGATAGAAATTCTCTATGAAAGACTTGGGAGATGCATCATACATTCTGGGCATTAAGATCCATCGTGATAGATCTAATAGAATGTTGGGACTTTCACAGTCCAGATATATTGACACTATACTAAAGAGATTTAGTATGGAAGATTCCAAGCGTGGTAATATGCCCGCTTGTCACGGAATCACCCTCTCCAAAGAAATGTCTCCAAAGACTGATGAAGAGAGAGCTCGCATGGGCATTATACCCTACGCTTCGGCGGTAGGATCTATAATGTATGCGATGTTATGTACAAGACCGGATGTAGCTTACACACTTAGTGTGGTAAGCAGATATCAGTCTGACCCAGGTGAGAAACATTGGATAGCGGTGAAGAACATTCTCAAGTACCTGAGAAGGACTAAGGAGATGTTCTTAGTTTACGGTAATAAGGACCTCCAGGAAGAGGCTTTTACCGACTCTGGCTTCCAAAGTGACAAGGATGATTCTAAATCTATTTCGGGTTTTGTGTTTTCCTTCAATGGAGGGGCGGTATGTTGGAGGAGTTCCAAACAAGATACCGTCGCAGACTCAACTATGGAGGCTGAGTATATAGCTGCTAGTGAAGCCGCAAAAGAGGCTGTCTGGATGAGGAAGTTGTTCATATCAGATTTTTGCATTTTCATACCGCCCAATTTTTATCACATTGCATTTCGGTAGATACTCTTGAGCCGTGTTTGCTAGTCAATTGCAGGATACAGGTTCTCGGTTCTAAAACGGTGAAATTCATGGAAAACACGAAAAATTCGGGTTCCTGCCAACCACAGATAAAACACGGTCTCCGCTCTTCATCCGTATGTTGCCAGATACCAGTTTAGGAAGACAAAATGGCAAATCGATTGTCACCTTCATGCACAAGGCTCAATGGCAACAACAAGTTCCAAGAAATCTACGCGGAGCTCGAGGCAATCATGCCAAATCTTGACAAAAAGTCCACCTTTCCCTCAACAGAAATTCTGGAAAAATCGTGGAGCCAAATTGAGAAAATACATATACCAGAATGAAGGGGACAGAAGACCAGGGAAGCCCAAAAAACCAGAAAGCCCAACTCAACCATAAGGCCGCGGATCCGCGGCCAAAGGGGGGTCTAGGCCGCGGATCCGCGGCCGTCTAGGTGCCGCATGTGCAGAGATTTTTGGGGTATTTTGGTCTTTTCGTTTTTGTTCTGGTGGTTGCCCTAGGTTTCCATTCTCCAGCCTATAAATAGCCCAGAACTTTGAGAAGGAAAGGGTCCATTCTTGTATTTTCTTTTTGCTAGGTTTTAGATTACATGTTCTTCTTCTTCTCATCTCTTCTCCATTAAACTTGAGTGAGCTTTGTGAGTGAAGAATGGTGAATAAAGAAGATCATTTTATTATCATGCTTGTCTTACTTTTGCTATAATTGTTGTAATTTCAATTCGTTAAGTAGTTGTTGTTATTTTCTTGTTGTTTCTTTCTTCTCTCTTTTTCGTTATCCTTAATACGACAATGATGCTTACGCTCGATCCTCGCCAAGGTGAGGTCGCAAATAGCTAGTCGTATTCTTCTAATCTCCTTCTTTCTATCTTCCTCTTTTGTTTTATTTTTCCGTATCATGATGTGTGAGTAGTTCATACTTGTTAGGGTAGGATAAGGGAAGTTTGAGAGAAGGAAATCTCTCTCACTCTTTCCTTGCCCAACAGCTTAAATCGACTCCCGTTAATTGAACCACAATCCGCTCCTTACGGCACCCTATCCTACATGATAGCGGTGATTCCGTAGTGAGACCGGTTGTGGTTGAATTAACCGGAGGTTATGGCTAAGAGCCAAGAACGGACGGACAAGCACCAAAAGGAAGGACTTATGCGTTGGAAAGCCTAGCTTATACTCGCAAGTTCCTTCCTAGTCGTGCTAATCCCCGTTGTTGCCGATTACAGTAACACCGATATTAAGAGGGGCAACGAAAGATGTGGAGACTCCTAACTCAAACTAACCTAATCCTAACCCTAACATGCTCTCTTTAAAACATCAACTTAACACTTAGATAATCACAAACAACTCTGAACTCTCGGACTTAACTCGTTAACGCACATAGAAAAAGATTCCCATCTCCCTGCGGACGACCCGTACTCAACCGGCTAGCTACAAGCGAAACCTTCTTGATTGCGGTATTTAAACTAAAACTTGAACACGCAGAAACTCTAACAATCAAATGGCGCCGTTGCCGGGGAGACGGTAGTTTATTTCCTTGTGTAATTTTGGGTTAACTTGTGAATATAACCGAAAAACAAAAAATATATATATATACATTGTAAAAAAAAAAACCATCTTGTTGTTTTTGATTAGCTTTTGTGCAAGTGTGCAGGAAAATACGAAGTTCAAGATCGACGCCAAAGACGTCGGATAATACGGAGTTCAAGTACAGTGCCAAAGACGTGGGAAGATAGACCCACATTTCGCGGCTACACCGCGACGGACAAAAACGAAGCATCCGGTCTACTGTAAAAATCTGGAGCAGATACAGTGAGCAAATCAGAATTCCACACATCCAGACAACCAGAGGAGACACAGACCAGCACCTACAAAAATTTTCAAGGCCCAAGCCCATCACATTGCCGCGGATCCGCGGCATAACCTAGCTTAGGCCGCGGAGCCGCGGCCGTTTGGTGGCCTCAGGGTGCCATTTTCTCTGTGAGTCCTCCTCTCCTCCTTCCCACTCCTCTGGACTCCAATAAACTGTGTTTTCTGCAGGTTTCTTTGCGCAAATTCTTCTCCCCGTTCCAATAAACTGTTCTTGTGCAGGATTCTTTGCGCCGCAAATAAAAATTGTTTGCAGTTGATTTGTTACCGCTTTGCATTCTTTAATACGGACTTAAGGGGCTTGAAACCAATCCAGATTGGATGGGGATTTCATCACCCTTCCCAGGACCCCAAAAATCACTAAAGCATATGCATTGTCCATTGTAAATTAAAAAATACTAGACTTCAGCCCTAAGGACTTCGCGCTCATTAGGAGAAGATAAACCGTGTTTAGAACCTCGCTTAACGGTATATTGTTTACGGGGTGTCTAGGAAAGTGTTAAAGGCGCAACCGCCGAAAGAGAAAGGGTTATTTAATTAAGGAACTTCGCGAAAGCGTTGGACAACCTCCCCTTATCTCTGCATTTACCTGGCCTCGTGATCAGTGTATTTTTAAGCCTGTTTCTCGACACTGTTTAACTTCGACAATCAAGTTCAGGAGCAGGTCTAGTAGACCTAGGTTACCCTAGATCTAGGTGTGATTGTGCATATCTTGTTTGTGATTGCTTAAGCCGTATATCCGTACATATTTCTGTAAAAATCTTTCTAAAAAAAAAAAGGAAAAAAAAAATCAAAAACTTTTATAAAAACTTGCCCTTTGTCGCCAAATCCATTTTTCACCCACCACCCATTGCCTTTCTCCATTGACGTTTTCTTACCCTCACCTTCTCCGCTTTGATTATACTAAACTCGTTTAGTGTATGTCCGCTTGGACTCGGGACACTAGCACCCGTCTAGTCCGCGTTACGTTAGTCGCTACCGACTACGCGATCGACTCCGAAGTCGATACTCCATCCACTCCTCTTTCACCCCTTCCTTTGCCGGCCAACTCCGACGTTGACCGAAATTCTGTTCATACATCATCACCTTCACCTTCACCAACCTCTTCTTCCGCGATGTCGGGATTTAATCCGAACATCTCTTTGACCACCGCTGGATTGGCTCCACCTCCTACGGAGACCAATCTCCCACCACCTCCGCCTGTTGTAGCGCCGCAGCGAATCGCGCTCCAGGATCGTTTCTATCCCACCCGTTCTGCACTTCCCACCTGCCTTTCTCTTCCTCCGGCCAATGGGGACAACTTTGAAATTAAGCCCCATTTCATCAACATGCTTCCACGTTTTCATGGGCTTGAATCTGAAGATGCCTATATCTTCATCAATAAATTTCAAAACGTCTGTGCCATGATGAAAACCACCCAGCTGTCGGACGATGCTATACGTCTACGGGTCATTCCGTTCACTTTATGCGATCTCGCTGAAAAATGGTTGTATAGCACCGCTTCCCACTCAATCACCAGCTGGGACGAGTTTGTTAAAGCGTTTCTAAAAAAATTCTATCCGAATCATAAGACCGCAAGGATTCGAAATGAAATCAACCAATTCTCCCAGCTTCCTTATGAACCCTTCTGGAAGTGCTTTGACCGATACAAAGACCTTCTTGTTCAGTGTCCTCACCACGGTATAGAGAAATGGCAACTTTGCCAAACCTTATACGAGGGACTGAACCCAGCGACGAAGCAGTTGTTGGAAACCATCTGTCAGGGCCACTTCCTATCTAAATCTGACGAGGAAGCGTGGCAGTTCTTTGACGACCTTGCGGAGCAAACGCTACAGTGGGAGAGCACCAGACCGACTTCTTCTTCTTCTACCTCCACTTCTACCGGTCAGTCTAGGGTAGGAATCCACCAACTTGATGTCTCTATTGCGATGAAAGCTGAAATGCCTGCAATAACAAGAAAGCTTGAAGCAATAGAGAGCAAATTTTCTTCCCCTGCACCTGCTCCTGTTCTCCCCCTTCGTACCATCTGCGCTTGTTGTTCCGATCCTTCCCACTTGACCGAAGAGTGTCCTTACAATCCACCCTCGCAAGGACAGGATCAGGTTAATGCTGCCTTCCAGCAAAGACCGAGGAATGATCCATACTCTTCCACCTACAATCCCGGTTGGAGGAACCACCCCAATTTCGCCTGGAATCAGAATCAGAATCAATTCTAAGGCAACAATTTCCAAAGTCCCCCTCCACCGCAACAACAAGTGCAACAGCAAACTCAGTATCAGCAGCCCTTCCAACCCCAACCTTTCCAAAATCAGACGAACAATTTTGCACCCAACAATTCTTTTCCACCAAACAACTTTGTTCCGTCAAACAACGATAAGGTTTCCTCGCTCGAGCGAAGTCTGGAGGCGTTCGTTAAACAATCGACTCAATCCACCGCCAACATCCAGTCTTCCATTCAATCCTTAGTGCAACACACTGCCGCACACGGGCAAAGCATCAAGACCATCGAGGCCCAGATTGCACAGCTGAACGCGGCCTTAAGCGAGCGAGAGAAGGGGAAGCTCCCGTCCCAGCCACTTCTAAATCCCGGTCACCCACATAATGCACATGTTGCTCTTGAACAACAAAACCATAATGTGAGTGCCGTGACTACACTGAGATCGGGGAGGATGCTGCAAAACAACATTGGCACACGGATCAATGATGACACCCCGGCCGCTTCTTCTTCTTCTTCTTCTTCTTCTTCTTCTTCGTCTTCTGAGCCTATTCTCCGTTCTTCACAAGGCTCCCCTTCCTCTTCTTCTGCTCTGAACGGACCCACTTCTCACTCCACGAAGACACCTATTCTGGGATCCGTTCCAACTCCACAATCTCCTCCTCCAGCATTAAACTCAACCAATTTTCAAAATGTTCCATTTCCAAACCGGTTGAGGTCTAACAAACAAAATCCACAAATGGAGAAGATTCTGGAGTTATTTAAGCAAGTTAACATTAACATTCCTCTTTTAGATGCTGTCCAACAAGTCCCGTCCTACGCGAAAATCTTAAAGGACTTGTGCACGAAAAAGAGGAAGTCTCAGGTACCAAAGAAAGTTTTCTTGGCTAGTGCTGTGAGTGATGCTCTTACCCAATCTTTACCACAAAAACGGAAGGACCCTGGCTGTCCTACGATTTCAATTACCATTGGGGATAAGAACATCAACCGCGCACTATTAGATCTTGGTGCCAGTGTTAACTTTCTTCCGTATTCAGTGTACGAGCAATTAGGCGTCGGAGAGCTGAAACCCACGCACTGCACTCTCCAAATGGCCGACCGATCGATCACCCATCCTAGGGGTGAGCTAGAGGATGTGTTGATAAGAGTCGGGGACTTCATATTCCCCGTTGACTTCATTGTCTTAGATACACAGCCTGTAGCTAACCCCCGGAATCAAATTCCGGTGATACTCGGTCGCCCATTTCTCGCAACCTCAAATGCTGTGATCAATTGTCGCAATGGTTCGATGAACCTCTCTTTTAGAAATATGACGATTGAACTCAACATTTTTAGGTTGGGGAATCAGCCTGCCAAACCTAATGCTCATATACTGGACGTCTGCTCGATCCAGGAGATCACCCCAGAAGAGTGTGAATTCGAGGAGTTTCTGTTTGATCACGATAATCTTGACGCCACTAGCGCGTTTCTCTTCGAACCTGCTGCTGTTTCTGCACCCGACAACGACTACGAGTGTTTCACGTTCTCGAACGATCTTAGCCGCGCACAACCCGAGTTTGAATCCTTCGACTTTCCGGATGAGTTACCTGAACCATCCGACTCGGTCGCTTACACTCGTTTTGAACCTTTGCTGGAGTCCTTTGAGTTCGAGACCTTTGCACCAGTCTTGCCTTCCATCATTTCACCTCCAACGCTCGAACTCAAGCCGTTGCCGTCTCACCTTAAGTACGCTTACTTAGGTGAGAACTAGACCCTCCCTGTCATCATTTCGGCTTCTCTAGCTCCAGAGCAAGAGAAAGCCCTTCTCGCGGTCTTGCACAGCAACAGGCAAGCTTTTGGCTGGTCCATGGCGGACATCAAGGGGATTAGTCCCCTGATCGTTGAGCATCACATTCATCTGATGGATGATGCCAAACCAGCCCGGGATCCACAAAGACGTCTTAATCCAGTCATGAAAGAGGCTGTGAAGAAGGAGATCGTTAAATGTCTAGATAGTGGTATCATTTACCCTATCTCTGATAGCCAGTGGGTTAGCCCCATTCATGTTGTCCCCAAGAAGTCGGGCATCACGGTCATCACTAATGAGGCGAACGAGTTAATCCCTACTTGTTGGATATATGTATGCCCTAGAGGCCATTATGAGATAGTGTGTGTACTGATGTGTATATATATATATATTCGGGAGACAGTCTTGCTCAAAATGATAGTATGCTATCTGGTTTTACTTTATCATATGTTCACTTGATCATGTTTATATTCATTTGGTACATATTGATGAAGCCCTAAGGATATTGGCTTAACTACTGGAATTATGATGCGGATCATACTAGTGGGACATCTGTAGTTTATAAGCATATCCTTGAAATGTTCCTAGTCGTAGGTATATCGAGACAGGGCATCGATATTCCAGCTTAGACTAGCGTATACCATTCTTGTTCCATATGATGGGCGATGGATGATCCCATATCCGTCTGGTGTGTTGACACCGAAGATACTATACGGGTGCTCAGTGAGACTGGGTACACTGAACGGACTCACCGAGAACTCCTATATGGTATTATATCATACGTCGGATAGCAGTTCTCAGGTGACACTGGTACAGGTTAGTCTGTAGACCCAAGATCGTCATAGAGTCTTGTGTGTCCTCCCACTGTACTTTGATCTCCACCCTACTGCGGCTCTACTGAGTCGTACAAACAGGTGGATTTTGGGTATAGTCTCGAGGCATGTGGAGGCAGTGAGCGATAGGAGGGGTTTCGTCTCTCCCGGTATTGGGGGTTGATGCTGTGCTGTGCACGATTGGCTATAACAGGAAGTCCCTGGCCAGGGCTGCTGAGATATTACTGATAAGTGTTATCAGTAAGTTTCTCGATCTGTTATAGACCATATACCGGCATGACTTATTGAGTTATTGGGGTCGACGATTCTATCCCTAGACTCGATATGCAGCATATCTGACGAAGAGACCGGACTGTACGGTTAGTGTTGCCAGATGGATTGACAGGAGTTTTGACAGGTTCGCTTGTTCTTATTCTGATCGCTCAATACCCGGGTGGCCGTTACGTTTAGCTGACCGCTTGTGGCTTGTAGGTGTTTGATATGATCATCATCTACTGCTGGCGTATTGACGAGTCTTAGAGTCCCACATAGAAGTTTCTCGGCTCTGGCGAAACGAAGTGGTGCACATATGAGATATGCGCGGAGCCTCGATTAAATACTGGTATATGATACTGTATTTTAATCGGGCATTTAATATTAGTCGGGTCATATGAGATATGATGGATTTATTAAATCAAGTGTTGATTTAATATTGGCTTTTATATTATTTATTTAAAACCTTTTCTTCTTATGGATACATGGATGTATATGTACATGATGATGTGCACACATACATACATACATAAAATGTATCATGGTTGATGATACAAAGAGGAAGGCAATATAAGAATCATATTGTAGATAAGATAATGTTTGGATTTTTCATTAAAGATTAAAGGCAAAAGAAATGGTTAATGAGTCATTGCTTCCACACTCATCTACACAATTCTTTAACTCAACCATAGTTTCCATTCCTTTTGCCTTTTAACCTTAGAGACCGGGTCTCCTAAACTCCAGAATTGGCAGGGTCACTTGTGCCCTCCTAGAGGTCTAAGGGTGTGGGCTTTGGCTATTTATTGCGACCGTGGAATCCGTATTTTTATTGCTGGCTAAATATAAAATACGGACCTCCTAGATATCCTTTATGTGCTTCTGCTGTTTTCATTATCTGATGTGATCTTTTAATGTATGTCTGAGATGAATGAAATTTTATATATGATATATTTTAAACGTTACTTATGTTTTACACCCGCACTAGCCCCGTTCCGGTATGCCGTTAGTTAAGTAACCTAACGGTGCATATCAGGACACTGTGACGAATGCGAGTGGCATAAGTGTACGTTATATTTTCGTTTCTCTCTGTAATGGCTTAGGATTTAAATGATGGGACGACATTAATGAGATTAATGCAAAAGATAAATGAACCTAAAAGGATATTGTAGAATCAAGATTTGAAACACACTCGGCTTTTTTCAAAAAAAAAAGGCAAGTTTCTAAATGCGGAGCTTAAGCCACTCCTTTTAAAAACCCATTAGATTCTACAATGATATCAAGTTCAAAGCGTCAAAAGTTTTCTTAAAAACTATCCGCCACCCTCCGTCATTTTAGGAAGCAGAGTACTTAGTATTCGTGCTGCGTATTTTGACTTTAGTTAAGGCGCAGTGAACGGTAGCTAAGTGATGTCTTCCTATCCTGCATATGATGCAGATTAGTTAGGACATTCATATGATTATGTTGACTTTAGTTAAGGGTCATATGAGTGGGTCTAGTTAATCACGAAATAACGGGAAGAACTTGACTAGTATTTATGATATATTGACTTTAGTTAAGGTCATAAGTACTAGGGGTAAAAATCATATCGGGAATTTCAAGAGTTGAAAATTACAATGAGATTGTATACCTACTATATGATAATAGGATCCCGATCCCACTGCGAGCAAATGTTGCTCCCGGGAGAATTTTGCACTTTACAATTAGCTGACTCGGTAGGTGTCTAGAAAGGTGCTAAACGGGGCTACGCCTCTGGGAAGACGAGGTTTACTTTAATTAGGTCCGTGCGAAAGCACGGGGAACCTCCCTCAAGTACCGGCACTGGCCTGGCTGAGAGGTTGGCGAAGTTGTAGAATGTAATTAATCCCGGCTAGTTTTCTTTTTAAAAGGTTTTAAAGAAAATTTGATAAAAACAGTGGGAGACATCGATTAGACAAGATAATAACCAATCTGATCTTTGCAAGAGCATTCGCTAAGTGTATTCTTTTCTCTCTCTTAATGGCAGATACCCATGACAGGACTTAAGCTTCTATTAGATAAAAACAAGCTGAATGGGACCAACTATAAAGACTGGCTGAGGAATTTAAACATAGCCTTGACTTATGATAAAGTATCATATGTCCTTACAGCCCAAGCCTTGTCCCCCCTAGGTCCTAAACCTTCAGTTGCGGATATAGCAATCCACAAGACATGGGACGCTGACTGTGCCACGGCAAAATGCCTCGCGCTTGCATCGATGGATAACACACATCAGAAGCAGCACGAGAATATAGACGTGCAAGCCATATTCCTCCATACAAAAGAGTTGTATGGAGAGCAATCCCGCGTATTACGATACGAAGCGTCTAAGAAACTGTTTCAGATGCGCATGACCGCCGGCACATCAGTAGGAGACCATGTTCTGAAAATGATAGCTCTCATAGAAGAGCTTGAGGACCTTGAGTGGACAATGGACAATGAACAGTATACAGATATTATTCTACAGTCTCTCCCCTCCACCTTTGCTCAGTTCATCGTTAACTTCAACATGCACAACATGGAGAAGGAACTGCCTGAACTCCTTAATATGTTAAGGAGTGCAGAGAGCACACTGAAGTCAGTGAAGACTCCCGTTATGTCTGTTGGGCAATCCTCCTCATCTTACCCAAAAGCTAAGGCCAAGGGAAAGATGAAGAAGAAACCCACCAAACCTAAGGGAGGAGTCAAAAAGGTGAAGGGAAAAGGCAAGTCCAAGGTTGGGGCATCAGAGAAAGGTGAATGTTTCCATTGCAAGAAGACGGGACACTGGAAGAGGAACTGTATTGAGTACCTAGCACTCAAGAAGAAGCATGATGATGCTTCAGCTTCAGGTGTGTTCGTAATTGAAAACTGTTTTTCTATTAATTCTGCTTCCTGGGTATTGGATACCGGTTCGGGTTCTCATATTTGCAATTCTGTGCAGGCGTTGAGAAATAGCAGAGTTCTGAAGACAGGTGATCATACTCTCCAAGCTGGAAATGGTTCCAATGTAAATGCAGTTTCAGTAGGAGAGTATCACCTAGGTTTGCCTTCGGGTTGTATATTGGTTTTGAACCCGTGTTATTTTGTACCGAGTATGCTTTGTAATATTATATCTGTTTCCTTGTTAGACAATGAAGGGTATCATTTTGCTGTACAACACAATGTTATGAACATTAGACTGAATCAAGAGTTGATTGGTTGTGGTACATTAAATAACGGGATATACGTCCTTAATCAACACACAGTTTTCAACGTACAACACAAAAATAAAAGAAAATTTTCAGAGATAAATGAAGCTTTTCTTTGGCATTGTAGACTTGGTCATATTAATGAAACAAGACTAAACAAGCTTCATAAAGATGGATATTTAAATTCATTTGAGTATAAATCTTATGCAACTTGCCAGTCTTGTATCAAAGGTAAAATGACCAAAACCCCGTTTACAGGACACGGAGAAAGAGCTACTGAGCTCCTAGGCCTCATACATAGTGATGTATGCGGACCAATGTCTACACATGCAAGAGGCGGTTTTTCATACTTCATAACTTTTACTGATGATTTCTCAAGATTTGGTCATGTATATTTGATAAAACATAAATCTGAAGCTTTCGAGAAATTCAAGGAGTATAAACATGAAGTAGAAAACCAAACAGGAAAGAGTATCAAGATACTTCGATCGGATCGAGGTGGAGAGTACTTAAGTACTGAGTTCTTAGACTTCCTAAAAGAGAATGGGATTCTCTCTCAGCGCACTCCACCTTACACACCACAGCACAACGGTGTGTCGGAACGCAGAAACCGTACCCTATTAGATATGGTACGATCCATGATGAGTGATGCTGAGTTACCTCTCTCGTTTTGGGGGCATGCATTGGAAACAGCAGCTTTTCTGTTAAACAAAGTTCCAACCAAGACCGTGTCTACCACTCCATATGAGATATGGCTGGGAAGAAACCATCTCTTAAAAGAGTTAAGATTTGGGGTTGTCCGGCTTTTGTTAAAAAGCAGAATCCAGAAAAACTCGAGACACGATCAGTCAAATGTATATTTGTAGGATATCCTAAACATTCGTTTGGGTATCTATTTTACCACAAAGAGGAACAAAAAGTGTTTGTTTCTCAATATGCCACCTTTTTAGAAGATGAGATTTTTTCAAACAATCTAAATGGCAATGTGGTAAATCTAGAAGAAGTTCTAGAAACACAAGTTACAAATGACAACTTGGCTGAACCTGAAGTCATAACAGAATCTAATGAACCTCAGCCACTCTGAAGATCTGGCAGGATTTCTCGCCCACCGGAGAGATACTACGGTTTCCTCGTTGATGGTGATAGAGAAGATTGCATCATGGATGATGATGATCCTTCCAGTTTTCATCAGGCTATCACGAGTGGTGACTCTGTGAATTGGCTGGATGCCATGAGATCCGAAATGGAGTCCATGTACACCAACAAAGTATGGACTTTAGAAGATGTACCCTCCGGGATAAAACCTGTGGGATGCAAATGGATCTTTAAAAGAAAGTTCGGTGTAGATGGACAGGTAGAGACCTATAAGGCAAGGTTGGTAGCGAAAGGTTTTCGTCAAAGACCAGGTTTGGACTATGACGAGACTTTCTCTCCGGTAGCCATGCTTAAATCCATTCGGATCCTACTTGCTATTGCTGCTCACTACGACTATGAAATCTGGCAGATGGACGTTAAAACTGCATTCCTAAATGGTGATTTAGAGGAATGCGTTTATATGGATCAACCAGAGGGATTCATTGATAGTGGGAGCAGCGGTAAGGCATGTAAGCTACTTAAATCCATTTATGGATTAAAGCAGGCATCACGGAGTTGGAACATCTGTTTTGATGATGTTATCAAAGAGTTTGATTTCATCAAAAATCCAGATGAACCTTGTGTTTATAAGAAGACTGTAGGAAGAAATGTCGCAATCCTCGTATTGTACGTAGATGACATACTTCTGATAGGAAATGACATTCCTATGCTACAGTCGGTCAAATCATTCTTATCACAAAGGTTCTCCATGAAGGACCTGGGAGATGCCACATACATATTGGGTATACGGATCTATAGGGATAGATCCAAACGGTTATTGGGATTGTCCCAAACCAAGTACATAAACACCATCCTAAAGAGATTTAGTATGGAAGACTCCAAGCGGGGTGCCTTACCCGCTTGCCATGGAGTCACTCTCTCAAAAGACGATTGCCCAAAGTCTGATATAGAGAGAGCTCGCATGAGCATTATTCCCTATGCTTCGGCAGTAGGATCGATAATGTATGCGATGTTATGTACACGCCCTGATGTTGCTTATGCGCTTAGTGTAGTAAGCAGGTATCAATCTAACCCAGGGGAGAATCACTGGATTGCTGTAAAGAACATTCTTAAGTACTTGCGAAGGACTAAAGAATTGTTCTTGGTATATGGTAATGGGGATCTCCAAATGGAGGCCTTTACCGATTCGAGCTTCCAGAGTGACAAGGATGACAGCAAGTCTATCTCAGGGTTTGCATTTACCCTCAATGGAGGGACGGTGAGTTGGAAGAGTTCCAAACAGGATACCGTTGCAGACTCAACGATGGAAGCTGAATATATTGCTGCAAATGATGCTGCCAAGGAAGCCGTCTGGATGAGAAAATTCATCGCGGAGCTAGGAGTAGTTCCAACCATTATTGATCCAATACCTCTGTATTGTGACAATAATGGGGCTATGGCATTGGCCAAAGAGCCCAGGTCCCATCAAAAGTCCAGACACATCCTGAGGAGATATCATGTGATCCGGGAGATAGTTGATCGCCGCGAGATCGAGATTAAAAGAGTAGACACAAAGGACAACGCTGCGGATCCATTCACCAAGGCCCTCCCTCAGCCGCAGCATGAGCGACTTTTTGAGATGTTAGGTATGAGATATGCCAATAACTGGCCTTAGTGCAAGTGGGAGATTGTTGGATATATGTATGCCCTAGAGGCCATTATAAGATAGTGTGTGTACTGATGTGTATATATATATATATTCGGGAGACAGTCTTGCTCAAAATGATAGTATGCTATCTGGTTTTACTTTATCATATGTTCACTTGATCATGTTTATATTCATTTGGTACATATTGATAAAGCCCTAAGGATATTGGCTTAACTACTGGAATTATGATGCGGATCATACTAGTGGGACATCTGTAGTTTATAAGTATATCCTTGAAATGTTCCTAGTCGTAGGTATATCGAGACAGGGCATCGATATTCCAGCTTAGACTAGCGTATACCATTCTTGTTCCATATGATGGGCGATGGATGATCCCATATCCGTCTGGTGTGTTGACACCGAAGATACTATACGGGTGCTCAGTGAGACTGGGTACACTGAACGGACTCACCGAGAACTCCTATATGGTATTATATCATACGTCGGATAGCAGTTCTCAGGTGACACTGGTACAGGTTAGTCTGTAGACCCGAGATCGTCATAGAGTCTTGTGTGTCCTCCCACTGTACTTTGATCTCCACCCTACTGCGGCTCTACTGAGTCATACAAACAGGTGGATTTTGGGTATAGTCTCGAGGCATGTGGAGGCAGTGAGCGATAGGAGGGGTTTCGTCTCTCCCGGTATTGGGGGTTGATGCTGTGCTGTGCACGATTGGCTATAACAGGAAGTCCCTGGCCAGGGCTGCTGAGATATTACTGATAAGTGTTATCAGTAAGTTTCTCGATCTGTTATAGACCATATACCGGCATGACTTATTGAGTTATTGGGGTCGACGATTCCATCCCTAGACTCGATATGCAGCATATCTGACGAAGAGACCGGACTGTACGGTTAGTGTTGCCAGATGGATTGACAGGAGTTTTGACAGGTTCGCTTGTTCTTATTCTGATCGCTCAATACCCGGGTGGCCATTACGTTTAGCTGACCGCTTGCGGCTTGTAGGTGTTTGATATGATCATCATCTACTGCTGGCGTATTGACGAGTCTTAGAGTCCCACATAGAAGTTTCTCGGCTCTGGCGAAACGAAGTGGTGCACATATGAGATATGCGCGGAGCCTCGATTAAATACTGGTATATGATACTGTATTTTAATCGGGCATTTAATATTAGTCGGGTCATATGAGATATGATGGATTTATTAAATCAAGTGTTGATTTAATATTGGCTTTTATATTATTTATTTAAAACCTTTTCTTCTTATGGATACATGGATGTATATGTACATGATGATGTGCACACATACATACATACATAAAATGTATCATGGTTGATGATACAAAGAGGAAGGCAATATAAGAATCATATTGTAGATAAGATAATGTTTGGATTTTTCATTAAAGATTAAAGGCAAAAGAAATGGTTAATGAGTCATTGCTTCCACACTCATCTACACAATTCTTTAACTCAACCATAGTTTCCATTCCTTTTGCCTTTTAACTTTAGATGAAATATCTAGATTTTTATTCTACTATGGTTAAAGTTATGATAAGATCTCTCACTCTCTCTCATTTTCTTTTTACATTATCATTATCGTAGAAAAAGAAAAGAGTGAGACTTCTTCTTCTTCCTCAAACCCTAGCTCTCTTTTAATGGTTAAAAAGAGTTAGAAAAAGAAAAGAAAAGGTAATAAATAAGAATAGCAACCACTTCATCATCCTACACAACCTTAGCCATCTTGTGTAGGGTGTTGTGCTTCAAGGATTTCCGAAGATCGTAGGAAGCATCAAGCTTAGGGCAAAGTGCTTCGGGTGGATCGTCGGGGACGAGGAGTAGATCAAGTGAACCTTTGCAAAGCCTAGGAGTCTTCCAAAGTGAACTACAAAGGTTGTAGTTTCAACACTTAGCATAACATAAACTTAATTTGTTGATACTATTAATAGTTACTTCATAAATTCTAGTTCGATTCTTTGTATAGTTTGCTTAGCACCTCAAAATTTTATTGTTATAGCATGTATGATGCTTCTAAACCTTTATAGAGGTGTTAGGAATTCCCTACACTACTCGCACCCAAACTGGGTGGCGAGTATGCATCGATTACAGAAAACTCAACGCCGCAACGCGGAAAGACCACTTTCCGCTACCTTTCATTGACCAGATGCTTGAACGATTGGCCGGACACGAGTACTACTGCTTTCTTGATGGCTACTCCGGCTATAATCAAATTCCCATCGCCGAAAAAGACCAGGACAAGACCACTTTCACTTGTCCTTTCGGCACGTTTGCATATCGTCGCATGCCCTTTGGGTTATGCAATGCGCCCGCTACCTTCCAGCGGTGTATGATGGGAATTTTCTCAGACATGGTGGAAAAATTTCTGGTGATTTTCATGGATGACTTCTCCATCTTTGGCGATTCCTTCAACGAGTGTTTGCTGCATCTTGACGCTGTCCTTACCCGATGTAAGGACAAGAATCTCACTTTGAACTGGGAGAAATGCCACTTCATGGTGCGCGAAGGTATTGTCTTAGGACATATCATCTCGTAAAATGGCATAGAGGTTGACAAAGCAAAGATTGAGGTCATTTCCAATCTGCCTCCTCCCCGATGCGTCAGAGATATCCGAGCCTTCCTTGGCCATGCCGGTTTCTATAGACGGTTTATCAAGGACTTTAGCAAGATTGCTAGGCCCTTGACTCTTTTGCTGGCCAAGGACACGCCATTCGACTTCAACTCGAGCTGTGTGACTGCCTTCGAGTCACTGAAACGCTCACTCACTTCTGCTCCCGTTCTTTCTTCACCTGACTGGACGCACCCATTCGAGATTATGTGCGATGCATTCGAATTTGCCATTGGTGCTGTCCTTGGACAACACATCAACAAAATGCCGCACGTAATCTATTACGCGAGCCGAACCCTGAACGACGCCCAACTCAACTATACAACAACTGAGAAGGAATTCTTAGCTGTTGTATTTGCTTTAGAAAAGTTCAGGCCCTACCTCATCGGCTCTCCAGTCATTGTCTACACTGACCATTCTGCTCTGCGCCATCTTTTTGCGAAGAAAGATGCAAAATCTCGGTTAATCCGTTGGATCCTCTTGCTTCAAGAGTTTGACCTTGTCATTAAGGACAAACGAGGATGTGAAAACGTGGTTGCCGACCATCTCTCACGACTTCCTTCTTCGCCTTCGCTTCCAATTCCGATCAACGACGTTTTCCCGGATGAACAGCTCTTGACAGTATCGTGCGAACCCTGGTTCGCAGATATTGTGAACTATTTGGCCACAGGATTACTTCCGACTGAATGGTCGAGTCAGGACAGACTTCGCTTCTTATCCCAAGTAAAACACTTTTACTGGGACGAACCCTACTTGTTCAAGTACTGTCCTGACCAGATTATTCGTCGGTGTGTCCCTGATGAGGAATTCAAGAGTGTGCTGTCATTTTGCCACGATCAAGCGTGTGGTGGGCATTTTGGGCCCAGAAAGACAGCTGAGAAGATCTTGCAATGTGGTTTCTACTGGCCACAACTCTTCAAAGACGCTCATGACTATTGCAAGACTTGCTCCCGGTGCCAACACATGGGCCGGATATCCCGGAGGAACGAGATGCCGCTCCAACCGATCTTGGTTGTGGAGATTTTCGATGTTTGGGGGATAGATTTCATGGGGCCGTTTCCCAGCTCTTTCGGAAACTTGTACATCCTTCTAGCTGTTGATTACGTCTCTAAATGGGTCGAGGCTGTGCCCAGCCGAACTAACGACAACAAGGTTGTTGTTAGGTTCCTTAAAGAAAACATTTTCTCCCGGTTTGGGCACCCCCGAGCGATCATTAGTGACAATGGAAGTCATTTCTGCAACAAAACCTTCGAGGCCTTGATGCGGAAATACTCCATTAATCATAAGCTTTCTACGCCCTACCACCCCCAAACCTGCGGGCAGGCCGAAGTTTCAAATCGGCAAATCAAGCAGATACTGGAGAAGACGGTTTCCAAGAACCGTAAGGATTGGTCGCTGAAACTCACTGATGCCCTTTGGGCATTTCGAACCGCTTATAAGACCGACCTTGGCATGTCTCCCTATCGGCTTGTGTACGGAAAAGCCTGCCACCTTCCTGTCGAAATAGAGCATCGCGCATTTTGGGCGATAAAGGAGCTGAATCTGTCTCTCGAGGATGCGGGCAGCCATCGGAAGCTGCAGTTGAACGAACTGAACGAGCTTAGGGATGAGGCTTACGATAACGCGGTTGTCGTTAAGAATCGAACGAAGGTGTTTCATGATAAACACCTTTTGCGCAAAACCTTCGTACCTGGTCAGCAGGTACTGCTTTACGACACCCGACTTCACTTCCATCCAGGAAAGCTCAGATCTCGCTGGAAAGGGCCGTATTTTGTGCGGAATGTGTATCCGCAGGGCGCTGTGGATTTGGAGAATCCAAAGGACGGTTCATTTTTCAAAGTAAACGGACACCGATGCAAACCGTACCTTAGCGCCGAACCAACAGAGGAGCTCCTGTTCCTACAGGAGCCGGTTTACCCTGAATGATCTTCCTCTGCCTACCTCCAAACTTCGGTTATCCAGCCAAGAACAGTGGACACTGTTCCAAATAAGTTTGGGGGTATGTACAAACCATTTTTGTATATATTTGTGTATATTCTTTTTCTTTTCTTTAAAAACAAAACCAAATAAAAATTTATGTATCGCTAACCGACAATTTTGACCCTTCAAATGATTTCTTCATGCAATGACAGTGAGGACACTGTCCAGTTTAAGTTTGGGGGTACGCTCGGTACGCATTTCTTACCTTCGCATTCATATGTATATTTTGCATCTGCATATTAAATCCATAAAATCCATAAAAATCTGAAAATTTTCTAAAAATATAAAAACTTTTTTGTCAAGTTAGCTTGTGGAAGAACTCTGATTCAACATTCGACGGTTTTTGTTTGAAAAAATAGGAATAACTAAATCTTATGTTTGGATTTTGAAAACCTGAAAGATAACTCTCCTTTGAAGTTAACTATAGCTGATATACGTCTTTACATCACACTACACGTGTCGTAAGATTTTGGGAATTAGATGACAAGTCTTTCATGTTTAAACTTTTAAACAGATAAATGATTTTCTGAGGATCAAATAGGTTTGTTCTGAAATAAGTAATGTCAAGAATAGTTTATGAAGTAAAGTGAATATGAAGGAATGTTATTGATGTCGTAATTGGAGCTAAGTCTGAAAAATAACCCATCTGAAACTTGATTGGAATGATTACACACCAAACCCACTAAACACGTCTTTTATCCAAAAAAAATAATTGAACTGCCGGTTATATCTCCGTTCGTATTAAATCATCTGATTTTCACGCCAAACTGTCTTTTGTTTTTGGACATAGGTAACTTGAGTAATTAAGTCCGCTGGGGTGTTTCTACACCTAATGCCCTAAAACCAACTGGTTTGGGTGCATTGGCCCAAAGCTCGCTAAGAAGCCTAGAAAGTCCAGTCTAAAACAAAGTCAAGCAAGTGTTCTCTCCGAGTTAAAATTCCTAACGGTTCTTTGTGTGAGAATAATCTTGATAAAAGACAGGCTTTTATAAAAATTTTATCAGAGATATGAAGGTTTTATTCTATGATAAAGACTATTGCACGTTCACAGAGGTGTGTATGAAATGAAAACAAGAAAAAGGTGGAGTGAAAAATACGACTTAGTTTCCTGTTAAGGAAGATAGAAATTCTGAAGTTGAAACCTTACTGGAAAACGAAACTTGAAAAAAATGCTTAACTCTTTATAAAACTTATGTGATCCTTTTAAAATTGATATCTGGGCTTTATTGTGCGACATGATGACTTTAATCGATCCTTCTGGAACTTAACGACACTATTTGCACTGCACGTAAAGACATATAAAATCTGTAGTTAAATAAGAAGCGAGGTGTGAAAAATAAAGGTTCGATGGTCTAGACTTAGGATTATAGAATTATTATTTTCTAAAACAAAACTTTAGGGTTTGAATCTTAGTTATTTTACGAAACCAACTTGACCGGATTTTGTGGGTAGTATCCGCTGAAAACCCTCAGGAGACAACACTCCTCCTACTAGGGACACCTAGAGGTTTAACGGCTTGTTGCACATGCTCAGTGCAATCGCGTTCCCTGCGAAAGTGAGGTTAGGAAATTTTTTGTGAATAAATTGGCTTTGCTCGGGACGAGCAAATGATAAGTTTGGGGGTATTTGTTCATATCAGATTTTTGCATTTTCATACTGCCCAATTTTTATCACATTGCATTTCGGTAGATACTCTTGAGCCGTGTTTGCTAGTCAATTGCAGGATACAGGTTCTCGGTTCTAAAACGGTGAAATTCATGGAAAACACGAAAAATCCGGGTTCCTGCCAACTACAGATAAAACACGGACTCCGCTCTTCATCCGTATGTTGCCAGATACCAGTTTAGGAAGACAAAATGGCAAATCGATTGTCACCTTCATGCACAAGGCTCAATGGCAACAACAAGTTCCAAGAAATCTACGCGGAGCTCGAGGCAATCATGCCAAATCTTGACAAAAAGTCCACCTTTCCCTCAACAGAAATTCTGGAAAAATCGTGGAGCCAAATTGAGAAAATACATATACCAGAATGAAGGGGACAGAAGACCACGGAAGCCCAAAAAACCAGAAAGCCCAACTCAACCATAAGGCCGCGGATCCGCGGCCAAAGGGGGGTCTAGGCCGCGGATCCGCGGCCGTCTAGGCGCCGCATGTGCAGAGATTTTGGGGGTATTTTGGTCTTTTCGTTTTTGTTCTGGTGGTTGCCCTAGGTTTCCATTCTCCAGCCTATAAATAGCCCAGAACTTTGAGAAGGAAAGGGTCCATTCTTGTATTTTCTTTTTGCTAGGTTTTAGATTACATGTTCTTCTTCTTCTCATCTCTTCTCCATTAAACTTGAGTGAGCTTTGTGAGTGAAGAATGGTGAATAAAGAAGATCATTTTATTATCATGCTTGTCTTACTTTTGCTATAATTGTTGTAATTTCAATTCGTTAAGTAGTTGTTGTTATTTTCTTGTTGTTTCTTTCTTCTCTCTTTTTCGTTATCCTTAATACGACAATGATGCTTACGCTCGATCCTCGCCAAGGTGAGGTCGCAAATAGCTAGTCGTATTCTTCTAATCTCCTTCTTTCTATCTTCCTCTTTTGTTTTATTTTTCCGTATCATGATGTGTGAGTAGTTCATACTTGTTAGGGTAGGATAAGGGAAGTTTGAGAGAAGGAAATCTCTCTCACTCTTTCCTTGCCCAACAGCTTAAATCGACTCCCGTTAATTGAACCACAATCCGCTCCTTACGGCACCCTATCCTACATGATAGCGGTGATTCCGTAGTGAGACCGGTTGTGGTTGAATTAACCGGAGGTTATGGCTAAGAGCCAAGAACGGACGGACAAGCACCAAAAGGAAGGACTTATGCGTTGGAAAGCCTAGCTTATACTCGCAAGTTCCTTCCTAGTCGTGCTAATCCCCGTTGTTGCCGATTACCGTAACACCGATATTAAGAGGGGCAACGAAAGATGTGGATACTCCTAACTCAAACTTACCTAATCCTAACCCTAACATGCTCTCTTTAAAACATCAACTTAACACTTAGATAATCACAAACAACTCTGAACTCTCGGACTTAACTCGTTAACGCACATAGAAAAAGATTCCCATCTCCCTGCGGACGACCCGTACTCAACCGGCTAGCTACAAGCGAAACCGTCTTGATTGCGGTATTTAAACTAAAACTTGAACACGCAGAAACTCTAACAATCAAATGGCGCCGTTGCCGGGGAGACGGTAGTTTATTTCCTTGTGTAATTTCGGGTTAACTTGTGAATATAACCGAAAAACAAAAAATATATATATATATACATTGTAAAAAAAAAAAACCATCTTGTTGTTTTTGATTAGCTTTTGTGCAAGTGTGCAGGAAAATACGAAGTTCAAGATCGACGCCAAAGACGTCGGATAATACGGAGTTCAAGTACAGTGCCAAAGACGTGGGAAGATAGACCCACATTTCGCGGCTACACCGCGACGGACAAAAATGAAGCATCCGGTCTACTGTAAAAATCTGGAGCAGATACAGTGAGTAAATCAGAATTCCACACATCCAGACAACCAGAGGAGACACAGACCAGCACCTACAAAAATTTTCAAGGCCCAAGCCCATCACATTGCCGCGGATCCGCGGCATAACCTAGCTTAGGCCGCGGAACCGCGGCCGTTTGGTGGCCTCAGGGTGCCATTTTCTCTGTGAGTCCTCCTCTCCTCCTTCCCACTCCTCTGGACTCCAATAAACTGTGTTTTCTGCAGGTTTCTTTGCGCAAATTCTTCTCCCCCTTCCAATAAACTGTTCTTGTGCAGGATTCTTTGCGCCGCAAATAAAAATTGTTTGCAGTTGATTTGTTACCGCTTTGCATTCTTTAATACGGACTTAAGGGGCTTGAAACCAATCCAGATTGGGTGGGGATTTCATCACCCTTCCCAGGACCCCAAAAATCACTAAAGCATATGCATTGTCCATTGTAAATTAAAAAATACTAGACTTCAGCCCTAAGGACTTCGCGCTCATTAGGAGAAGATAAACCGTGTTTAGAACCTCGCTTAACAGTATATTGTTTACGGGGTGTCTAGGAAAGTGTTAAAGGCGCAACCGCCGAAAGAGAAAGGGTTATTTAATTAAGGAACTTCGCGAAAGTGTTGGACAACCTCCCCTTATCTCTGCACTTACCTGGCCTCGTGATCAGTGTATTTTTAAGCCTGTTTCTCGACACTGTTTAACTTCGACAATCAAGTTTAGGAGCAGGTCTAGTAGACCTAGGTTACCCTAGATCTAGGTGTGATTGTGCATATCTTGTTTGTGATTGCTTAAGCCGTATATCCGTACATATTTCTGTAAAAATCTTTCTAAAAAAAAAAAGGAAAAAAAAAATCAAAAACTTTTATAAAAACTTGCCCTTTGTCGCCAAATCCATTTTTCACCCACCACCCATCGCCTTTCTCCATTGACGTTTTCTTACCCTCACCTTCTCCGCTTTGACTATACTAAACTCGTTTAGTGTATGTCCGTTTGGACTCGGGACACTAGCACCCGTCTAGTCCGCGTTACGTTAGTCGCTACCGACTACGCGATCGACTCCGAAGTCGATACTCCATCCACTCCTCTTTCACCCCTTCCTTTGCCGGCCAACTCCGACGTTGACCGAAATTCTGTTCATACATCTTCACCTTCACCTTCACCAATCTCTTCTTCCGCGATGTCGGGATTTAATCCGAACATCTCTTTGACCACCGCTGGATTGGCTCCACCTCCTACGGAGACCAATCTCCCACCACCTCCGCCTGTTGTAGCGCCGCAGCGAATCGCGCTCCAGGATCGTTTCTATCCCACCCGTTCTGCACTTCCCACCTGCCTTTCTCTTCCTCCGGCCAATGGGGGCAACTTTGAAATTAAGCCCCATTTCATCAACATGCTTCCACATTTTCATGGGCTTGAATCTGAAGATGCCTATATCTTCATCAATAAATTTCAAAACGTCTGTGCCATGATGAAAACCACCCAGCTGTCGGACGATGCTATACGTCTACGGGTCATTCCGTTCACTTTATGCGATCTCGCTGAAAAATGGCTATATAGCACCGCTTCCCACTCAATCACCAGCTGGGACGAGTTTGTTAAAGCGTTTCTAAAAAAATTCTATCCGAATCATAAGACCGCAAGGATTCGAAATGAAATCAACCAATTCTCCCAGCTTCCTTCTGAACCCTTCTGGAAGTTCTTTGACCGATACAAAGACCTTCTTGTTCAGTGTCCTCACCACGGTATAGAGAAATGGCAACTTTGCCAAACCTTATACGAGGGACTGAACCCAGCAACGAAGCAGTTGTTGGAAACCATCTGTCAGGGCCACTTCCTATCCAAATCTGACGAGGAAGCGTGGCAATTCTTTGACGACCTTGCGGAGCAAACGCTACAGTGGGAGAGCACCAGACCGACTTCTTCTTCTTCTACCTCCACTTCTACCGGTCAGTCTAGGGTAGGAATCCACCAACTTGATGTCTCTATTGCGATGAAAGTTGAAATGCCTGCAATAACAAGAAAGCTTGAAGCGATAGAGAGCAAATTTTCTTCCCCTGCTCCTGCTCCTGTTCTCCCCCTTCGTACCATCTGCGCTTGTTGTTCTGATCCTTCCCACTTGACCGAAGAGTGTCCTTACAATCCACCCACGCAAGGACAGGATCAGGTTAATGCTGCCTTCCAGCAAAGACCGAGGAATGATCCATACTCTTCCACCTACAATCCCGGTTGGAGGAACCACCCCAATTTCGCCTGGAATCAGAATCAGAATCAATTCCAAGGCAACAATTTCCAAAGTCCCCCTCCACCGCAACAACAAGCGCAACAGCAAACTCAGTATCAGCAGCCCTTCCAACCCCAACCTTTCCAAAATCAGACGAACAATTTTGCACCTAACAATTCTTTTCCACCAAACAACTTTGTTCCGTCAAACAACGATAAGGTTTCCTCGCTCGAGCGAAGTCTGGAGGCGTTCGTTAAACAATCGACTCAATCCATCGCCAACATCCAGTCTTCCATTCAATCCTTAGTGCAACACACTGCCGCACACGGGCAAAGAATCAAGACCATCGAGGCCCAGATTGCACAGCTGAACGCGGCCTTAAGCGAGCGAGAGAAGGGGAAGCTCCTGTCCCAGCCACTTCCAAATCCCGGTCACCCACATAATGCACATGTTGCTCTTGAACAACAAAACCATAATGTGAGTGCCGTGACTACACTGAGATCGGGGAGGATGCTGCAAAACAACATTGGCACACGGATCAACGATGACACCCCGGCCGCTTCTTCTTCTTCTTCTTCTTCTTCTTCTTCTTCTTCTTCGTCTTCTGAGCCTATTCTCCGTTCTTCACAAGGCTCCCCTTCCTCTTCTTCTGCTCTGAACGGACCCACTTCTCACTCCACGAAGACACCTATTCTGGGATCCGTTCCAACTCCACAATCTCCTCCTCCAGCATTAGACTCAACCAATTTTCAAAATGTTCCATTTCCAAACCGGTTGAGGTCTAACAAATAAAATCCACAAATGGAGAAGATTCTGGAGTTATTTAAGCAAGTTAAGATTAACATTCCTCTTTTAGATGCTGTCCAACAAGTCCCGTCCTACGCGAAAATCTTAAAGGACTTGTGCACGAAAAAGAGGAAGTCTCAGGTACCAAAGAAAGTTTTCTTGGCTAGTGCTGTGAGGGATGCTCTTACCCAATCTTTACCACAAAAACGGAAGGACCCTGGCTGTCCTACGATTTCAATTACCATTGGGGATAAGAACATCAACCGCGCACTATTAGATCTTGGTGCCAGTGTTAACTTTCTTCCGTATTTAGTGTACGAGCAATTAGGCGTCGGAGAGCTGAAACCCACGCACTGCACTCTCCAAATGGCCGACCGATCGATCACCCATCCTAGGGGTGAGCTAGAGGATGTGTTGATAAGAGTCGGGGACTTCATATTCCCCGTTGACTTCATTGTCTTAGATACACAGCCTGTAGCTAACCCCCGGAATCAAATTCCGGTGATACTCGGTCGCCCATTTCTCGCAACCTCAAATGCTGTGATCAATTGTCGCAATGGTTCGATGAACCTCTCTTTTGGAAATATGACGATTGAACTCAACATTTTTAGGTTGGGGAATCAGCCTGCCAAACCTAATGCTCATATACTGGACGTCTGCTCGATCCAGGAGATCACCCCAGAAGAGTGTGAATTCGAGAAGTTTCTGTTTGATCACGATAATCTTGACGCCACTAGCGCGTTTCTCTTCGAACCTGCTGCTGTTTCTGCACCCGACAACGACTACGAGTGTTTCACGTTCTCGAACGATCTTAGCCGCGCACAACCCGAGTTTGAATCCTTCGACTTTCCGGATGAGTTACCTGAACCATCCGACTCGGTCGCTTACACTCGTTTTGAACCTTTGCTGGAGTCCTTTGAGTTCGAGACCTTTGCACCAGTCTTGCCTTCCATCATTTCACCTCCAACGCTCGAACTCAAGCCGTTGCCATCTCACCTTAAGTACGCTTACTTAGGTGAGAACGAGACCCTCCCTGTCATCATTTCGGCTTCTCTAGCTCCAGAGCAAGAGAAAGCCCTTCTCGCGGTCTTGCACAGCAACAGGCAATCTTTTGGCTGGTCCATGGCGGACATCAAGGGGATTAGTCCCCTGATCGTTGAGCATCACATTCATCTGATGGATGATGCCAAACCAGCCCGGGATCCAAAAAGACGTCTTAATCCAGTCATGAAAGAGGCTGTGAAGAAAGAGATCGTTAAATGTCTAGATAGTGGTATCATTTACCCTATCTCTGATAGCCAGTGGGTTAGCCCCATTCATGTTGTCCCCAAGAAGTCGGGCATCACGGTCATCACTAATGAGGCGAACGAGTTAATCCCTACTCGCACCCAAACTGGGTGGCGAGTATGCATCGATTACAGAAAACTTAACGCCGCAACGCGGAAAGACCACTTTCCGCTACCTTTCATTGACCAGATGCTTGAAGGATTGGCCGGACACGAGTACTACTGCTTTCTTGATGGCTACTCCGGCTATAATCAAATTCCCATCGCCGAAAAAGACCAGGACAAGACCACTTTCACTTGTCCTTTCGGCAAGTTTGCATATCGTCGCATGCCCTTTGGGTTATGCAATGCGCCCGCTACCTTCCAGCGGTGTATGATGGGAATTTTCTCAGACATGGTGGAAAAATTTCTGGTGATTTTCATGGATGACTTCTCCATCTTCGGCGATTCCTTCAACGAGTGTTTGCTGCATCTTGACGCTGTCCTTACCCGATGTAAGGACAAGAATCTCACTTTGAACTGGGAGAAATGCCACTTCATGGTGCGCGAAGGTATTGTCTTAGGACATATCATCTCGCAAAATGGCATAGAGGTTGACAAAGCAAAGATTGAGGTCATTTCCAATCTGCCTCCTCCCCGATGCGTCAGAGATATCCGAGCCTTCCTTGGCCATGCCGGTTTCTATAGACGGTTTATCAAGGACTTTAGCAAGATTGCTAGGCCCTTAACTCTTTTGCTGGCCAAGGACACGCCATTCGACTTCAACTCGAGCTGTGTGACTGCCTTCGGTCACTGAAACGCTCACTCACTTCTGCTCCCGTTCTTTCTTCACCTGACTGGACGCACCCATTCGAGATTATGTGCGATGCATCCGAATTTGCCATTGGTGCTGTCCTTGGACAACACATCAACAAAATGCCGCACGTAATCTATTACGCGAGTCGAACCCTGAACGACGCCCAACTCAACTATACAACAACTGAGAAGGAATTCTTAGCTGTTGTATTTGCTTTAGAAAAGTTCAGGCCCTACCTCATCGGCTCTCCAGTCATTGTCTACACTGACCATTCTGCTCTGTGCCATCTTTTTGCGAAGAAAGATGCAAAATCTCGGTTAATCCGTTGGATCCTCTTGCTTCAAGAGTTTGACCTTGTCATTAAGGACAAACGAGGATGTGAAAACGTGGTTGCCGACCATCTCTCACGAATTCCTTCTTCGCCTTCGCTTCCAATTCCGATCAACGACGTTTTCCCGGATGAACAGCTCTTGACAGTATCGTGCGAACCCTGGTTCGCAGATATTGTGAACTATTTGGCCACAGGATTACTTCCGACTGAATGGTCGAGTCAGGACAGACTTCGCTTCTTATCCCAAGTAAAACACTTTTACTGGGACGAACCCTACTTGTTCAAGTACTGTCCCGACCAGATTATTCGTCGGTGTGTCCCTGATGAGGAATTCAAGAGTGTGCTGTCATTTTGCCACGATCAAGCGTGTGGCGGGCATTTTGGGCCCAGAAAGACAGCTGAGAAGATCTTGCAATGTGGTTTCTCACTCTTTTCATCAAGTTGCCATTGATGGAGGCAAGCTTCTTCATGTGAAGAAGAAGAAGAAGAAGATGAAAATGTTATGATAAGTTATTAGAATAGATTAGAAAAATCAATTCTTATCATAATATAAACCATGGTAATGTGTAGAGAATGAATCATAGTTAAGTGGAATGGTTAGGGTTAAACATGAGACAAAATGGTCACTTAGTCAAACCTTCATGAATCTTCATGAAAGAACAAAGAAAGCCACCATTTTTCTCTTTTGCTTTTATTTTCCAAAACTAATAAATAAATAATTGAATGAATAAATAATCATAACCCTAACCATTCATATAACCATGGTTCAATCTTCACACAAACACAAGTAAACATGTATCATCAAACATGATACAATTAAGTGCACAAAACTATATCGAATATATATAATGTGCACATCCGAGTGAGAAAATCCATCTTAAGTGAACCGATACTAGTTAATGCAAAGTGATATATCAAATATATAATTATACATTAAATCATTAAATCAACACTTGATTTAACGATCCGGTCATATCGCATATAACCGACTAGTATCCTATGTATCGGCTTATCGAATCAATCCTTGATTCGATAACTAGGTTATATCGCATACAACCATTCGACACATTCATCGCGAGAATGAAATACGGTATCACATACACGCATTATTCTCGGTCCCGCACATATCTCATATGCGCTCCTATTTCGTTTCGTTTGAGCCAGGAAACCTCTGTGTAGGACTCTAAAGACTCGTCAATACGCCGGCAGCAGGTGATGATCATATCAAACACCCACAAGCCGCAAGCGGTCTGCTAAACGTAACGGCCACCCGGGTATTGAGCGATCAGAAGATCGACGAGCAAGCCCGCTCATACTCCTGTGAATCCAACCAGTAACACTTACCGTACAGTCCGGTCTGATCGTCTGATATGTCGCATATCTCGCCTAGGGGTGGTAAACGTCAGACCCCAATAGTTGGATAAGTCGTGTCGATATGAGGTCTATAACAGTTTGAGAAACTACTGGTAACACTTACCAGTAAATCTCAGCAACCCTGGCCAGGGATTGCCGGTTATAGCCAATCGAACACAGCGCAACATCGACTCCCTATACCGGGAGAGACGAATCCCCTCCTATCGCTCATTGCCTCCATGTGATTCGGGACTGTACCTAAAAACCACCGTTTTGCACGCCCTCTTGGACGTGGTAAGATGGAAATCAAAGCACAGTGAGAACCACACAAGACTCTATGACGATCTCGGGTCAACAGACTACTCTGTACCAGTGTCACCAGAGAACTGCCATCTGACGTAAGGTATAATACCATCTGGGAGTTCTCGGCGAGTCCTTCCAGTGTACCCAGTCTCCACTGAGCACCCGTATATCATCTCTGATGTCAAACACCAATGGATATGGGATCATCCATCGCCCATCTTTATGGGTCGAGAAGGTATACGCTAGTCTACTCTGGTATATCGATGCCCCGTCTCGATACACCCACGACTAGGGACTTTGAAGGATGTACTTATGGACTACCATGTCCCCACTAGTATGATCCGCATCATAGTCCAGGTAGTCAAGTACTCATCCTAAGGGCTTTACCAACATGTAACAGAGAGACTATCAGTGTACATGTTAAGGTAAAGATCAACCAGATAGCATACTATCATGTCGAGCAAGAAAGTCCTCCCTATATATGTCCCAGCATCCACTACAATATACATCCAATGTACAGTAATGGCCTCTAGGGCATACATATAACTAACAATCTCCCACTTGCACTAGGGCCATCTGATAGCAGTGGTTGCAGTATCTCATACTCAACCATCCCATAAAAATCTCTCTCTGGGAATAGGCCTTCGTGAGTGGATCCGCTGTGTTGTCCTCTGAGTCTGCTCTCCTAACCTCGATCCCCTGGAGATCAACCATCTCCATGATCAGGTGATACTGCCTTAGAATATGTCTGGATCACTGATGGGACCTGCGTTCCTTGGCATAAGCCATAACTCCATTGTCACACAATGGGAGGAACAGAGTTCATCTCATGAACCAATATACATCCAGACTGCCTCTTTGGTAGCATCTTAAGTAGCGATGTATCGAGCCTTTATCGTCTAGTATGCCACGGTATCTATCTTGGAACTCTTCCAACATACCGTTCCTCTACTAAGGGTAAAGACAATGCCTGTGACTGACTTTCAGTCGTCTTTATCACCCTAGAACCCTTCCAGTGATTCTCCCCAGGATCGATTGATACCATCTCACTACAACTAGTGAGAATCCTAAAATCCAATTAGATCTATCTCATAGATCCAAAAATCCAGGATTTAGGAGGTATCATTTTGATCCCATATGGAGAATCATTGTGATAAGCGGAGATTGATCGAGCGTAGCATAGGAAACTCCTTCCCTATCATGAGTATGTCATCCACGTACTCTACGAAGATCACCACACTCCCTACTACCTTTTTGTATATATAAGGTTCATCTACCATTTTGATGAAGTCAAACTGTTTGACTACTACATCAAAACAGATGTTCCAACTCCGCGATACCTGCTTTATCATATAAAGCATCTTGTACACGTTTCCGCTGCTCCCACTGTCTACGAAGACCTCTTGCTGTGTACTTATAGACGTTCTCTTCTAAAACATCATTTTAGAAAAACAGTCATGACACCCAACCGCCAGATATCGTAGTCATGGTATGTAGCCGTGGCAAGTAGGATCTGGATGGACTTAAGCATAGGTACTGGAAAAGGTTTCATCATTATCCACGCCTGGTCGATGACGAAAACCTTTAACAAGTCTAGCTTTGAAAGTCTCAACTTTTCCATCTACACCAAGTAATCTTCTCAAGATTTACTTGCTCCTGATGGGGATTTAACCCTTCAGATATAGCAACCAAAGTCCATACTTTGTTGGTGTACATGGATTCCATCTCAGATCGCTAAGCATCCAGCCATTCTTACAGAGTCCCACCCCTGATGGCCTGCTCGAAACTAGTTGGGTCATCATCTCATGATGCAATCCTCGCTCCCACTGTCATCGAGAAACCGAAGTATCTCTCAGGCGGATGAGGAAACCTATTAGATCGGCGGAGAGGCTGAGGTTCGTTGGAATCTACTGAATCCTTTGGTTCTACCAAATCATCTGCGGCAGTTAGCATAGCTGGAACCTTTCCAGTTCTACATAACTGACCTTGCCTCGAGCTTGTCCGGATTTTTTCTTTTAGACATAGGCCGGACAACCCCAAATCTTAACTAACCTAAGATATGGGCTCTTCCCTTTCCATATCACATATGAAGTGGTAGGCTTCTGATTTGATTTGAACCGTATTCAATAGGTATGCAGCTTCTCAAGTGCATAACTCCCAAAAAGAAATAGGTAACTCAGTAGTACTCATCATAGAGCACACCATATCAAATAGGGTGTATCTGCTCCACCCCGATATACCATCGTGCAATGGTGTATACGGAGGAGTAATGCTGAGAGAGAATCTCATTCTCCTTTAGAATAATCCAGGAATTCCGTGCTCAAGTATTCTCCTCCTTGATCTCATCAAAGGACATAATACTTATACCCTTATTTTGGTTCTCTACTTCTAGCTTATATTCTGTGAATATCTCAAAAGGTTCGGACTTGTGTTTCAACAGAAACATATGTCTGAATCTTGAGAGATTATTAGAGAATGTAACGAAGTACAAAGAACCGGTCTTGGCATGTGTAGACAGGGGACCTACATACATCAACATGTATCATCCCAAGAGTTCACTAACTCTTTCTCTGTTTCCAGTAAACGGAGCTATGGTCATCTTATCTCTGTGACATGACTGGCAAGTTTCACAACATGTAAATTCAAACTGATTTAAATATGCATCTAAAATGTAACTTCAGCCAGTCGGATCGCATTGATATGACCCAGTCTACAATGCCTGAAGAAGGATTCGTTCATTTCTGAACTCTTCCTCTTGTGTGTGTTCCGTATACTAAAGAACTGTAGTTTGGTTTAGAACATTAATGCTTTTAGATAACGTGCCTGAACCGATCAACTTTTGATATAGGAAATGTTCAAAACATTATCCAACAATACAAAATTTTATCATTTCTTTAATAATAAAGAGACTGATATGATTTTGTATATCAGGTTCGGTATCTAATAACATTCGTTCAGAATCAATGTATTTTGTAATACAGGGTGACAGTGACCAACAGACTTGGCTGCAACACTTGCCCCGTTTTCTGCCTCATGAAACTTATCACCCGTTCTCAGTTCTCTACCTATCTGCAGCCCTATGTAACAGATTACATATCTGGGATCCTGATCCGGTATCAAATACCCAGGACGTAGAGGATACTGAGAAATAGTTCTTTATAATGAACACACCCGAAGATGATGCATCAGCATGCACTCTCTTAGTTTGGGCGGCACGGGAAATCTGGTATTCCCCAATTTCCTGCTCTGTCTTATAACAATTATAAGTTGGAGCGGGACCAACGTTCCCCAGCTCAGTATAACAAGCGGGTTCGGTCAATTCATCCGTATTATTATCTTGATTAAGGCGTGACATGGTCGCTACCAGGAGAGAGAGAGAAGAAAACACTCAGCGTGCGCTCTTTCAAGAATAGATTGGTTATTATTTTATCTAATCAGGATGGCTCCCACTGCTTTTTATCAAATCTTCCTTCAAACCCTAAAAGGAAAGACTAGCCGGGATTAATTACAAGCTACAAGTTCGCCAATCTTTCTGCCAGGCCAGTGTCGGTACTTTGAGGGAGGTCCCCCGTGCTTTCGCACGAACCTAATTAATGTAAACCTCGTTTTCCCAGAGGCGTAACCCCGTTGACACCTTTCTAGACACCTACTTGATCGGCTAATTGTAATGTGTAAAACTCTCCCAGGAGTAACAATTACTCGCAGCGGGTATCGGGATCCAACTATCTCATAGAAGGTATGCAATCTCATTGCAAATTTCAACACTTGAAATTCCCGATAATATTTTACCCCTAACCTCCTATGACCTTGACAAAGGCCAACAAACCATAGGATGCTAGTCAAGTTCAACCCGTCATTTCCTGATTGAATCAAACCCACCCGCACGACCCTTGACAAAGGCCAACAAGGTCGCACGACTACCCTAACCCAATCTGCATCATATGCATAAGCAGATAAGCACCAGTTAGCTACCGCACACTGCGCCTTGACAAAGGCCAACAAACGCAACACGAATACTAACTACTACTTATCTGAAATGACGGAGGGCTACGACAGGTTTTTCTGAAAACCTATTGCGTAATGAACTTGATATCGTTGTAGGATCGAATGAATTTTGAAATGGAGTGTTTTTGAGGCTTTTCTAGTTTTGCTAAAGGAGTCACTCCCGGTGAAGGGATCGTCGGTCCTTTCCACGTCGAATGAGGTGCGGGATATATCATATATATCACTGTGTAAAGCAAAATCTCTTAAAAGCTATCAAAAGACAAACCGAGTGTGTAGCATCTGCCAGTTATTGCTAAAGGAGTCACTCCCTGTGAAGGGATCTCGGTCCTTTCCTCATCGAATAAGGTGCAGGATATATCATATATACCGTTGTGCAAAGCAAGAACTGTAGCTACCTGTTTTATTTTGAAATTCGATTCTACAACATCTTAGGTTTCTTTATTAATCACATTAATGAAGTCCCATCATTTAAGTACCTAAACATCACAGATAAATACGACGTACACCTATGCCATCCGCATTCGCCTCGATGTCCCCTCGTGCACCGTTAGGTTTGGTAACTAACGGCAGAGCGGGGCAGGGCTAGCGCGGGTGTAAAACATAAGTAACGTCTATATAATATATCATATATACTATATACTGTATCTATCACAGAACATCACATGATCACATCACAGATATCGCAGTAGAAGAAACATATGAAATATTGGATATACTAGGACGTCCGTGTTTTCAATACGAGCCAGTATAAAACACGGATTCCACGGTCGTGATGAATAGCCAAACCCACACCCCTAGACCCCTACGAGAGCGGCAAGCAACCCTACCAATTCTAGAGTTAGGAGACCCGGACTCGAATCCTCGAGTTGGTCTCCCACTGGACTCCAGAACCCGGTTACTTGTGCTCCCCTCCTTGGGTCCATCCTAGTGCGAAAAAGTAAATAATATACAAAGGGTGACATCTTCCGCAACCTGGAAGTGCCCCAATAAAAGAATATTACATACAAGTTTTTACATGAATGAAAATGAAAAACACTCATCTCACATAAAAAAACCCCGGCTATTCAAACACGACGATCCAATATAACATATCCAGCAACACATAACATCACATGTCATCAACGTAAGTAAATATGCGCATCCCAATTGTCGTTGACATATAGCAACGAAACCGGCGATATCACATATTACACTTACGGTCACAGAAAAGAAAGTGTAAAACTACAACAGTTGGAATCCGCAACCTCCATAGACATCGCATGCCTAATCAAATGAATTCCTTAGACATCGCATGCCTAACAATTATAAACCCCGCATTTTAGTCTCATTATCGAAAACTCTTTTCAATATCAAGTCGGGCAATTCAACAAGATTCCCGACATCCTGATCGAATGCTCGTCGCAAACTTCAGTAGGCGGCCGCACCCCCGACGCCGTCGACGAAGTGCTCCAAGGCGGAACACCGCTTCCGCGAGCACCCGAACGGATGCTTTCGGCGACGGGGTTCTCCTACAGTCACTTGGTCGGGGCTATGGAGTGAGGCTGTCTATTAAGTTTACCCGGCGAGTATCCGCGTACGCTACGTGATTGCGACGGACTTTTGATCGCATCAAAATTCCGTGGCAACCGATCAAGCGAGACTAAACTGCTATGTTTATAATATTCATTCAGTTATCTCATAACTACTTGTGAATTCCAATTGTTGTATCACATTCCAGATAATTAGAAAATGTTAAACTTTCCGATCGAACATTCAAACACCCAAGTTTTCCCGATACAGATCAACACATGAAACAAGTTTAAAAACATCCAGTTCATGCCTCAGTACCAACGGTCCAGCCGTAGAAAGGTCAAGCCAACGCCTCACATGTGGCACGCCGTACTGCCCCAAACCCGAAGGTTCAAAGGGTAGTTCAAGACGGTCACATAATCGAGTTAAGGTTTGTTGTCTTCTAGAGGGTCCATCGCGTTACTTGCACTACTTAGAACGTCGTTAAACTACGGAAAAATCCAACAATTGGAAATTTCCCGGCAGGGGAAAAAGTGGGTATTTATATCCGGTCGAACTTTTTAACATATTCTGAAAAAACCCGGAAAAACACACTGACAAAATTAGATAATCCGATCGATACACCGAGTCCCCAATACAACCCAGAAAATTCAACTCTTGAAAAATTATTAAAAATTCCCAGGAAAACCAGCACTGCAAACTAGGAATTACTGTGCAAAATGTATTGCAAGAGGAGACAAAAGGGCCGCGGAACCGCCGCATTAGCATGCTAATGCCGCGGTTCCGCCGCGCTTTAATGGATTCAGGGGCCCCGTTTATACAGTAATTCTTAGAATCTTCTACTGAGTTTTCTGAATATTTTTAATCTGGAAAAAGCCACGTTTTTCAAAAATGTCCAGAGAGCAAAATGCGATTGGGGTTTCGGTTCAATCGGACTTCTAATTCCGTCTACGCATCGCCTAAGGCTCTAGCTAGGCTCTGATACCACTGTAGGGTTCCTAGGCACTCTGATGAAGTCTCACAAGGCATCAACCATGCCAATTTCAAATTTTACGGTGCCGAGAAACCCTAGACTAGATCGTTGGCTAGAAGTTTTGGCGAAAGATGCAACTAGTAAACTACTTTACTAAGAGAACGGAAATATAACCTTTGTAGATCCGGTCCTCCACCTCCATAGCTCCGCAATGAAGTCTCCTCCCTGTCCAAATGGAAACCCGGGCTCAAGCGTCGGCTTCATCGGAGAAATGGGCGGGCAAGGTCGTCGGCTTCGTGCCGAAGATGATCTACGTCGAGGCATCACTAGATCAAGCTCCCACTTCACCAAGTCATGAACACCCTATACTACTTGGCAAGAGGTAGAGGATGAAGAAATAGGAAGTGGGTTCGCTTTAGAATTGGATTTCTCACTCTTTTCATCAAGTTGCCATTGATGGAGGCATGCTTCTTCATGTGAAGAAGAAGAAGAAGATGAAAATGTTATGATAAGTTATTAGAATAGATTAGAAAAATCAATTCTTATCATAATATAAACTATGGTAATGTGTAGAGAATGAATCATAGTTAAGTGGAATGGTTAGGGTTAAACATGAGACAAAATGGTCACTTAGTCAAACCTTCATGAATCTTCATGAAAGAACAAAGAAAGCCACCATTTTTCTCTTTTGCTTTTATTTTCCAAAACTAATAAATAAATAATTGAATGAATAAATAATCATAACCCTAACCATTCATATAACCATGGTTCAATCTTCACACAAACACAAGTAAACATGTATCATCAAACATGATACAATTAAGTGCACAAAACTATATCGAATATATATAATGTGCACATCCGAGTGAGAAAATCCATCTTAAGTGAACCGATACTAGTTAATGCAAAGTGATATATCAAATATATAATTATACATTAAATCATTAAATCAACACTTGATTTAACGATCCGGTCATATCGCATATAACCGACTAGTATCCTATGTATCGGCTTATCGAATCAATCCTTGATTCGATAACTAGGTTATATCGCATACAACCATTCGACACATTCATCGCGAGAATGAAATACGGTATCACATACACGCATTATTCTCGGTCCCGCACATATCTCATATGCGCTCCTATTTCGTTTCGCTTGAGCCAGGAAACTTCTGTATAGGACTCTAAAGACTCGTCAATATGCCGGCAGCAGGTGATGATCATATCAAACACCCACAAGCCGCAAGCGGTCTGCTAAACGTAACGGCCACCCGGGTATTGAGCGATCAGAAGATCGACGAGCAAGCCCGCTCATACTCCTGTGAATCCAACCAGTAACACTTACCGTACAGTCCGGTCTGATCGTCTGATATGTCGCATATCTCGCCTAGGGGTGGTAAACGTCAGACCCCAATAGTTCGATAAGTCGTGTCGATATGAGGTCTATAACAGTTTGAGAAACTACTGGTAACACTTACCAGTAAATCTCAGCAACCCTGGCCAGGGATTTCCGGTTATAGCCAATCGAACACAGCGCAACATCGACTCCCTATACCGGGAGAGACGAATCCCCTCTTATCGCTCATTGCCTCCATGTGATTCGGGACTGTACCCAAAAACCACCGTTTTGCACGCCCTCTTGGACGTGGTAAGATGGAAATCAAAGCACAGTAGGAACCACACAAGACTTTATGACGATCTCGGGTCAACAGACTACTCTGTACCAGTGTCACCAGAGAACTGCCATCTGACGTAAGGTATAATACCATCTGGGAGTTCTCGGCGAGTCCGTCCAGTGTACCCAGTCTCCACTGAGCACCCGTATATCATCTCTGATGTCAAACACCAATGGATATGTGATCATCCATCGCCCATCTTTATGGGTCGAGAAGGTATACGCTAGTCTACTCTGGTATATCGATGCCCCGTCTCGATACACCCACGACTAGGGACTTTGAAGGATGTACTTATGGACTACCATGTCCCCACTAGTATGATCCGCATCATAGTCCAGGTAGTCAAGTACTCATCCTAAGGGCTTTACCAACATGTAACAGAGAGACCATCAGTGTACACGTTAAGGTAAAGATCAACCAGATAGCATACTATCATGTCGAGCAAGAAAGTCCTCCCTATATATGTCCCAGCATCCACTATAATATACATCCAATGTACAGTAATGGCCTCTAGGGCATACATATAACTAACAATCTTAAGGCGTTTTCACCTGATCAGGGAGATCGTGGATCGTCGGGAGATCGAGATACGAAGAGTGGACACAAAAGACAACACGGCAGATCCATTCACCAAGGCCATCCCTCAAGTACAGTTCGAGAGGCTGTTTGAGAAGTTGGGCATGCGGTACGCCAGCAACTGGATCTGGTAGAGACAGCGGGTACTCATTGCGCCAATTATAGGCCTTAGTGCAAGTGAGAGATTGTTGGATATATATGCCCTAGAGGCCTTCATTGTATAGGATGCTAGGGATATGTATGTACATGACAGTCTTGCTTGATATGATAGTACGCTATTTAGTTTGTCTTTGTCTTAACGTATGATATATTTTACTTGGTATATATATATATGTTGATAAAGCCCATAGGGTGTTTGTCTGACTACCAGCGTTGTGATAGCAGTCATACTTATGGGAGCTGGATAGTCAATAGGCACATCCTTAGATGTCCCTGGTCGCAGGAGTATCGAGATTGGGCATCGATACTCCGGAGTAGACTAGTGTATACATATCTAGACCCTGAGGAGGGGCGATGGACTGGTCCCGCAGCCATTGGTAGAGTGCACCTAAGATTGTATACAGATGCTCACTAGGTGTGAGTACACCGGACAGGACTCGCCGAGAACTGACTGGATGGTATTATACCTAACGTCAGATAGCAGTTCTCAGGTGACATGTGTGCAGATAGTCCGTTGACTTAAGGTTGTCATTTGTCTCGTGTGAGTTCCCACTGTGCTTTGATTACTACCCTACCACGATTCAAAGGAGTCGTGCAAACAGGTTTTAGTTGGGCACAGTCCCGAGCAATGTGGAGGCAGTGAGCGACTGTTATTGTTAGTTGTATGTATGCCCTAGAGGCCAGTATTGTACAGATGATGTATATTATATTGGATGCTTGGACATATATAGAGATGACTTTCTTTCTCGATATGATAGTATGCTATCTGGTTACTCTTTATCTTAACATGTACACTAGTCTCTTTATACTGTCTTATAGTTACATGTTGGTAAAGCCCTTAGGATATGTACTTGACTACCTGGACTGTGATGCAGATCATACTAGTGGGGACATGGTAGTCCATAAGTACATCCTTCAAGGTCCCTAGTCGTGGGTGTATCGAGACAGGGCATCGATATACTAGAGTAGACTAGCGTATATGCTTCTCGACCCATGAGATGGGCGATGGATGATCCCATATCCATTGGTGTTTGACATCAGAGATGGTATATGGGTGCTCAGTGGAGACTGAGTACACTGGACGGACTCGCCGAGAACTCCCAGATGGTATTATACCTCACGTCAGATGGCAGTTCTCAGGTGACACTTGTACAGGTTAGTCTGTAGACCCGAGATCATCATAGAGTCTTGTGTGATTCCCACTGTGCTTTGATCTCCACCTTACCACGTCCATGAGGGCGTGCAAAACGGTGGTCTTTGGGTACAGTCCCGAGTCACATGGAGGCAATGAGCGATAGGAGGGGTTTCGTCTCTCCCGGTATTGGGAGTTGATGTTGCGCTGTGCTCGATTGGCCGTAACAGGGAAGTCCCTGGCCAGGGCTGATCAGAGATTTGCTGGTAAGTGTTACCAGTAGTTTCTCGACCTGTTATGAGCCTCACATCAGCACGACTTATCGGGTTATTGGGGTCTGACGTTTACCACCCCTAGACTTGATATGCGACATATCAGACGAAGAGACCGGACTGTATGGTAAGTGTTACTGATCGGATTCGCAGGAGTGTGAGCGGGCTAGCTCGTCGATCTTCTGATCGCTCAATACCCCGGTGGCCGTTACGTTTAGCAGACCGCTTGCGGCTTGTGGGTGCTTGATATGATCATCATCTGCTACCGGCGTATTGACGAGTCTTTAGAGTCCTACACAGAGGTTTCCTGGTTCAAGCGAAACGAAATAGGAGTGCATATGAGATATGTGCGGGACCGAGAATAATGCGTGTATGTGATACCGTGTTTGATTCTCGCGATTAATGTTTCGATTGGTTGTATATGATATAACCTAGTTATCGAATCGAAGATCGATTCGATAAGTCGATACATTGAATACTAGTCGGTCATGTGCGACATGACCGGATCATTGAATCAAGTGTTGATTTAATGATTTAATGTATAATTATATATTTGATATATTACTTTGCATTAACTAGTATTGGTTCACTTTAAACGGATTTTTCTCACTTGATGCACATTGTATATGTGATATGCTTTTTGTGCACATGATTGTATCATGTTTGATGATGCATGTTGACTTGACTTTGTGTAAAAGAATTGAACCATGGTTATGAGAGTGGTTAGGGTTTATGATTTATTCACTTATTATTTAATCCATACATTATTTATTAATTGGTTTTTATGAAAATAAAATGGTTTCATTTATCATGAAGAATGGTGAAGCTTCATGAAGCTTTTACTAATGATGCTATTTTGTCTTCATACTTAAACCTAACCACTCCCACTAACCATGGTCAATTCTCTACACTTGACCATGGTTAGGATATGATAAATATTCTTTTCTTTTCTCTTTTGAAAAAGACTTTTATCATATTCTATCATCTTCTTCATCTTCTTCTTCAAAAGAAAAGCTTGCTACTTTAATGGCAACTTGAGTTCTAGTGAGAGAAATCCAAATCTATTGTGAACCCACCTCCTATTTCTTCATCCTCTACCTCTTGCCAAGTGGTTTTGGGTGTTTTCTTCACAAGTTTCACTACTTGGTGAAGTCGGAGCTTGAACTAGTGCAACCTCGACGTAGATCGTCTTTGACACGAAGCCGACGACCTATTCCGCTCGCTTTCCCGATGAAATCGATGAACGAGTCTAAGATTGGAAAAGGACAGCGAGAGGAGCACTACGTGGAGCTAAGGAAGTGGATATCCGGATCTACAAAGGTTGTAGAATCTAACTTTTAGTTAAGTAGTTAACTAGATTATCTTTTCGCCTAAACTTCTAGTCTAAGATCCGTAGTCTAGGGTTTCTCGGCACCATTTTTTTTAAATTGGCATGTTCGATGCCTTGTGAGACCTCACTAGAGTGCCTAGGAACCCTACAGTGGTATCAGAGCCTAGCTAGAGCCTTAGGCGAAGTCTAGACGGAGTTTGAAGTCTGAACGAACCCGAAACCATAATTCCAAGGTGCTCTCTGGAAAATTTCTGAAATTTTGGATTTTTGTCAATTAAAAATATGCAGAAAATCATGCAGGGTCTTATATGAAATACTGTGAAATTCGAGGGTCTGAATCAACTTTTCCACCGCGGAACCGCGACACGTGCTATGCATGGTGCGGCGGTTCCGCGGCCTTACTGTTCCCTTGTTTAATATTTTCTGCACAGTAACTCATATAATATAATGCTGTATTTTCTGGGGTATTTTTATTGTGACTCTACAGAAGAGTATTCTGGGGTTGTATAGGGATTCGGTATTTCGATCGGATTATCAAATTTCGTCTTTTGTGTATTTCCGGATAATTTCCAGAATATGTTAAAAAGTTCGACCGGATATAAATACCCAATTTTTCCCCTGTCGGGAAATTTCCAAGTGTTGGATTTTTCCGAAGTTTAACGACGTTCTAAGTAGTGCAAGTAACGCGATGGACCCTCTAGAAGACAACAAACCTTAACTCGATTATGTGACCGTCTTGAACTGCCCTTTGAACCTTCGGGTTTGAGGCAGTACGGCGTGCCACATGTGAGGCGTTGGCTTGACCCTTCTACGGCTGGACCGTCGGTACTGAGGCACGAACTAAATGTTGTTAGACTTATTTCATGTGTTGAGCTGTATCGGGAAAACTTGGGTATTCGACTGTTCGATCGGAAAGTTTAACATTTTCTGTTTATCTGGAATGTGATACAATAATTGGAATTCACAAGTAGTTATGAGATAACTGAACGAATGTTATAAATCTAGCAATTTAGTCCCATATGATATTGAAAAGAGTTTTCGATAATGAGACTAAAATGCGGGATTTATATCTGTTAGGCATGCGATGTCTAAAGATGTTGCGGATTCCAACTGTTGTAGTTTTACACTTTCTTTTCTGTGACCGTAAGTGTAATATGTTCATATCGCCGGTTTCGTTGCTATACGTCAACGAAAATTGGGGTATGCATACTTACTTACGTTGATGACATGTGATGTTATGTGTTGCTGGATATGTTATATTGGATCGTCGTGTTCGAATAGCCGGGGGTTTTTATGTGAGATGAGTGTTTTTCATTTTCATTCATGTAAAAACTTGTATGTAATATTCTTTTATTTGGGGCACTTCCAGGTAGCGGAAGCTGTCACCCTTTGTATATTATTTACTTTTCCGCATTAGGATAGACCCAAGGAGGGGAGCACAAGTAACCGGGTTCTAGGGTCCAGTGGGAGACCAACTCGAGGAGTCGAGTCCGGGTCTCCTAACCCTAGAATTGGCAGGGTTGCTTTCCGCTCTCGTAGGGGTCTAGGGGTGTGGGATTGGCTATTCATCACGACCGTGGAATCCGTGTTTTATACTGGCTCGTATTGAAAACACGGACGTCCTAGTATATCCAATATTTCATATGTTTATTCTGCTGCGATATCTGTGTTGTGACCCTGTGATGGATATAGTATATAGTATATATGATATATTATATAGACGTTACTTATGTTTTACACCCGCGCTAGCCCTGCCCTGCTCTGTCGTTAGTTACCTAACCTAACGGTGCACGAGAGGACATCGAGGCGAATGCGGATGGCATAAGTGTACGTCATATCTATCTGTGATGTTTAGGTATTTAATTGATGGGACTTCCTTAATGTGATTAATGAAAGATAAGAAACCTAAGATGTTGTGGAATCAAATTTTAAAATAAAACAGGTAGCTACAGTTCTTGCTTTGCATAGCGGTATATATGATATACCCTGCACCTTATTCGATGAGGAAAGGACCGAGATCCCTTCACCGGGAGTGACTCCTTTAGCAATAACTGGCAGATGCTGCGCACTCGGTTTGCTTTTGATTGCTTTTGACTTTTGCTTTGCACAGTGATATATATGATATATCCCGCACCTCATTCGACGAGGAAAGGGCCGACGATCCCTTCACCGGGAGTGACCCCTTTAGCAAAACTAGAAAAGCCTCAAAATCACTCCATTTCAAAACTTCATTTGATTCTACAACGATATCAAGTTCATTACGCAATAGATTTTCAGAAAAACCTGTCGTAGCCCTCCGTCATTTCAGATATGTACTAGTTAGTATTCGTGCTACGTTTGTTGACTATGTTAAGGCGTAGTGTGCGGTAGCTAATTAGTGCTTATCTGTATAAGCATATGATGCGATTGGATTAGGGTAGTCGTGCGACTTTGTTGACTATGTTAAGGGTCGTGCGGGTGGGTTTAATTCAATCGGGAAATGACGGGTTGAACTTGACTAGCACTTATGATTTGTTGACTATGTTAAGGTCATATAGCTGCTAGGGGCAAAAGATTATCGGGAATTTCAAGTGTTGAAATTTGCAATGAGATTGCATACCTTCTATGAGATAGTTGGATCCCGATACCCACTGCGAGTAAGAGTTACTCCTGGGAGAGTTTTACACATTGCAATTAGCCGATCAAGTAGGTGTCTAGAAAGGTGTTAACGAGGTTACGCCTATGGGAAAACGAGGTTTACATTAATTAGGTTCATGCGAAAGCACGGGGGACCTCCCTCAAAGTACCGACACTGGCCTGGCTGAAAGATTGACGAACTTGTAGTGTGTAATTAATCCCGGCTAGTCTTTCCTTTTAGGGTTTGAAGGAAGATTTGATAAAAAGCAGTGGGAGCCATCCTGATTAGATAAGATAATAACCAATCTGATCTTGCACGAGCTTACGCTAAAGTGTTTTCTTCTCTCTCTCTCCAGGTAGCGACCATTTCATGCCTTAATAAAGATAATAATATGGATGTATTGACCGAACCCGCATGTTATACTGTGCTGGGGAACGTTGGTTCCGTTCCTTCTTATAAGAGTTATAGGAATGAACAGGATATAGGGGAATACCAGGATTCCCATGCCACCCGAATGAAGAAAGTACATGTTGATGCATTTTCTTCGGGTGTGTTCGTTACAGAGAACTGTTTCTCCATTTGCTCTACGTCCTGGGTATTGGATACCGGGTCAGGATCCCATATATGTAATCAGTTACATGGGCTTAGGAAAGGTAGAGAACTTGGAGAAGGTGATAAAGACATTAGAGTTGGAAATGGTGCAATTGTTGCAGCTAAGACTGTCGGGGAATATCACCTTGTATTACCAACTGGTAATACATTGGTTCTGAACGAATGCTATTACATGCCGAACCTGATATGCAACATTATATCGGTTTCTTTGCTAAGTAAAGAAGAATATAATTTTGTATTACAGGACAATGTTATGAACATTTTCCATAACCAAAAGTTGGTTGGATCAGGCACGTTATGCAATGGCATTTATGTTCTAAATCAATCAACAGTTCTGAGCATAACAAACACACACAAGAGGAAGAGTTCTGAACTCAACGAATCCTTCTTGTGGCATTGTAGACTGGGTCACATCAATGCGACACGACTGGCTAAGTTGCATAAGGATGGGTATTTGAAACCATTCCAATTTTCATCTTATGACACTTGCCAGTCATGTCTCAAAGGCAAGATGACCAAAACTCCGTTTACGGGACACGGAGAAAGAGTTACTGAACTCTTGGGACTTATACATAGTGATGTATGCGGTCCCATGTCTACACATGCCAGGGATGGTTCTTCATACTTCATTACATTCACTGACGATCTCTCTAGGTTCGGGTATGTGTTCCTGATGAAACACAAATCAGAAGCTTTTGAGAAATTTAGGGAATATAAACAAGAAGTTGAGAACCAAACCGGAAAAAGTATTAAAATCCTACGATCTGATCGAGGAGGAGAATACTTAAGCAATGAATTCCTGGACTTCCTAAAAAAGAATGGGATTCTCTCTCAGCTGACTCCTCCATATACACTACAGCACAACGGTGTATCTGAACGGAGGAACCGCACCCTATTGGATATGGTGCGCTCTATGATGAGCACAGCTGAGTTACCTATTTCCTTCTGGGGTTATGCACTGGAGACAGCAGCATACCTATTGAATCAAGTTCCATCTAAATCTGTACCTACCACACCATATGAGATATGGAGTGGGAAGAGACCATATTTTAAACGAGTTAAGATATGGGGTTGTCCGGCCTATGTCAAAAGGCAAAATCCAGACAAACTCGAGGCACGGTCAGTTCTCTGCAAGTTTGTGGGATATCCTAAGAATTCACAAGGATATTTTTTCTACCATGCTGAAGAACAAAAAGTGTTTGTTTCTCAATATGCCACCTTTTTAGAAAAGGAATTTCTTGAAAAAGAAATTAGTGGCGAAATGGTAGAGCTGGAAGAAGTTCCAGATACACGAACAGTAACTGAAGATTTAGTGGAACCAGAAGATTCAGTAGCTCCCAATGAACCTCAGCCTCTCCGCCGATCTAGTAGGGTTCCTCGCCAACCTGAGATATACTACGGTTTTCTCATGGACGGTGGGAGCGAGGATTGCATTATGGAGGATGATGACCCAACTAGCTTCGAGCAGGCCATCACGAGTAGGGACTCAGTGAAATGGCTGGATGCTATGCGGTCCGAGATGGAATCCATGTACACCAACAAAGTATGGACTTTGGAAGTTGCTCCTGAAGGGGTAAAACCCATTGGGAGCAAGTGGATCTTCAAGAAGAAACTTGGTGTAGATGGGAAAGTGGAGACTTTCAAAGCTAGAGTTGTAGCAAAGGGTTTTCGTCAAAGACCAGGTGTGGACTATGACGAAACCTTTTCTCCAGTGGCTATGCTTAAATCCATCCGAATCATGCTTGCCATTGCTGCCTTTCATGAGTACGAAATCTGGCAAATGGATGTTAAGACCGCCTTTCTAAATGGTGATTTAGAAGAGTGCGTGTACATGACTCAGCCAGAGGGCTTCGTAGACAGTGGGAGCAGCGGGAAAGTGTGCAAGCTGGTTAAATCCATTTATGGATTAAAGCAAGCATCGCGGAGTTGGAACATCTGCTTTGACGTCGTTATCAAAGAGTTTGATTTCGTCAAAAATCCAGATGAACCTTGTATCTACAGGAAGGTAGCAGAGAGTAAGGTTGTCTTCCTCGTATTGTACGTGGACGACATACTCTTGATAGGAAATGATATTCCTATGCTGCAATCGGTTAAGCTCTTCTTATCACAAAGATTCTCAATGAAAGATCTTGGTGATGCCTCCTGCATATTGGGAATCAGGATCTATAGAGATAGATCCAAACGGATTTTGGGATTGTCCCAATCCAGATACATTGACACCATACTAAAGAGGTTTAGTATGGAAGAGTCCAAGCGTGGGAACTTACCCACGATCTCTGGAGTCACTCTCTCCAAAGAGATGTCTCCCAAGACTGATTTGGAGAGAGCTCGCATGCAAGGGATACCCTATGCTTCGGCAGTAGGCTCTATCATGTATGCGATGCTATGTACCAGACCCGATATAGCATACTCACTAAGTGTAGTGAGCAGGTATCAAGCTGATCCTGGAGAGAGTCACTGGACAGCTGTGAAGAGCATTCTCAAGTACTTGCGAAGGACTAGAGATATGTTCTTGGTGTATGGTAACGGAGAGCTCCAAGTGGAGTCCTTTACCGATTCGAGCTTCCAGAGTGATAAGGACGACTCTAAGTCGCAGTCGGGCTTTGTCTTTACCCTTTACGGAGGGGCGGTTAGCTGGAAGAGTTCCAAGCAGGAAACCGTGGCAGACTCGACGATGAAGGCTGAATACATCGCTGCCAACGATGCTGCCAAAGAGGCTGTCTGGATCAAGAAGTTCATTACTGAACTTGGTGTGGTTCCATCCATTGAGCGTCCAATACCTTTGTATTGCGATAACAATGGAGCGGTGGCTTTGGCCAAGGAACCCAGGTCCCATCAGCGATCCAGGCATATTCTGAGGCGGTATCACCTGATCCGGGAGATAGTTGATCGCCGGGAGATCGAGGTCAGGAGGGTTGATACGAAGAACAACACGGCAGATCCACTCACGAAGGCCATTCCCCAGATACAGTTTGAGAGACTCTTCGGGATGCTCGGTATGAGATACTACAGCAGCTGGCCCTAGTGCAAGTGGGAGATTGTTAGTTGTATGTATGCCCTAGAGGCCAGTATTGTACAGATGATGTATATTATATTGGATGCTTGGACATATATAGAGATGACATTCTTGCTCGATATGATAGTATGCTATCTGGTTACTCTTTATCTTAACATGTACACTAGTCTCTTTATACTGTCTTATAGTTACATGTTGGTAAAGCCCTTAGGATATGTACTTGACTACCTGGACTGTGATGCAGATCATACTAGTGGGGACATGGTAGTCCATAAGTACATCCTTCAAGCTCCCTAGTCGTGGGTGTATCGAGACAGGGCATCGATATACCAGAGTAGACTAGCGTATATGCTTCTCGACCCATGAGATGGGCGATGGATGATCCCATATCCATTGGTGTTTGACATCAGAGATGGTATACGGGTGCTCAGTGGAGACTGAGTACACTGGACGGACTCGCCGAGAACTCCCAGATGGTATTATACCTCACGTCAGATGGCAGTTCTCAGGTGACACTTGTACAGGTTAGTCTGTAGACCCGAGATCGTCATAGAGTCTTGTGTGATTCCCACTGTGCTTTGATCTCCACCTTACCACGTCCATGAGGGCGTGCAAAACGGTGGTCTTTGGGTACAGTCCCGAGTCACATGGAGGCAATGAGCGATAGGAGGGGTTTCGTCTCTCCCTGTATTGGGAGTTGATGTTGCGCTGTGCTCGATTGGCCGTAACAGGGAAGTCCCTGGCCAGGGCTGATCAGAGATTTGCTGGTAAGTGTTACCAGTAGTTTCTCGACCCGTTATGAGCCTCACATCAGCACGACTTATCGGGTTATTGGGGTCTGACGTTTACCACCCCTAGACTTGATATGCGACATATCAGACGAAGAGACCGGACTGTATGGTAAGTGTTACTGATCGGATTCGCAGGAGTGTGAGCGGGCTAGCTCGTCGATCTTCTGATCGCTCAATACCCGGGTGGCCGTTACGTTTAGCAGACCGCTTGCGGCTTGTGGGTGCTTGATATGATCATCATCTGCTACCGGCGTATTGACGAGTCTTTAGAGTCCTACACAGAGGTTTCCTGGTTCAAGCGAAACGAAATAGGAGTGCATATGAGATATGTGCGGGACCGAGAATAATGCGTGTATGTGATACCGTGTTTGATTCTCGCGATTAATGTTTCGATTGGTTGTATATGATATAACCTAGTTATCGAATCGAAGATCGATTCGATAAGTCGATACATTGAATACTAGTCGGTCATGTGCGACATGACCGGATCATTGAATCAAGTGTTGATTTAATGATTTAATGTATAATTATATATTTGATATATTACTTTGCATTAACTAGTATTGGTTCACTTTAAACGGATTTTTCTCACTTGATGCACATTGTATATGTGATATGCTTTTTGTGCACATGATTGTATCATGTTTGATGATGCATGTTGACTTGACTTTGTGTAAAAGAATTGAACCATGGTTATGAGAGTGGTTAGGGTTTATGATTTATTCACTTATTATTTAATCCATACATTATTTATTAATTGGTTTTTATGAAAATAAAATAGTTTCATTTATCATGAAGAATGGTGAAGCTTCATGAAGCTTTTACTAATGATGCTATTTTGTCTTCATACTTAAACCTAACCACTCCCACTAACCATGGTCAATTCTCTACACTTGACCATGGTTAGGATATGATAAATATTCTTTTCTTTTCTCTTTTGAAAAAGACTTTTATCATATTCTATCATCTTCTTCATCTTCTTCTTCAAAAGAAAAGCTTGCTACTTTAATGGCAACTTGAGTTCTAGTGAGAGAAATCCAAATCTATTGTGAACCCACCTCCTATTTCTTCATCCTCTACCTCTTGCCAAGTGGTTTTGGGTGTTTTCTTCACAAGTTTCACTACTTGGTGAAGTCGGAGCTTGAACTAGTGCAACCTCGACGTAGATCGTCTTTGACACGAAGCTGACGACCTATTCCGCTCGCTTTCCCGATGAAATCGATGAACGAGTCTAAGATTGGAAAAGGACAGCGAGAGGAGCACTACGTGGAGCTAAGGAAGTGGATATCCGGATCTACAAAGGTTGTAGAATCTAACTTTTAGTTAAGTAGTTAACTAGATTATCTTTTCGCCTAAACTTCTAGTCTAAGATCCGTAGTCTAGGGTTTCTCGGCACCATTTTTTTTAAATTGGCATGTTCGATGCCTTGCGAGACCTCACTAGAGTGCCTAGGAACCCTACAGTTAGGGATCCGTCTCTCCCGGTATATGGAGTTGATATCGCACGGTGATCGGTTGGTCATTACCATAAGTCCCTGGCCAGGGCTGATTGATAATTGCTGATGGACTGATCAGTAGATTCTCGGATGGTCTTGAGCCATGCCGACACGACTTGTACGGTTATTAGGGGTCTGACGTCCACCACCTCCCTAGACCATACATGCGATACTCTTAGACGAACAGACCGGACTGCGCGGATATTGTCACGGACAGGCTCAGTAGGATTTCGGATGGGTTACCTCATCGGCTTTCTTATCGACAACTACCCGGGGACCGTTACGTACAGCTAGTGCCGCTTGCGGTCTGTGGTTAAACCCTCTGCCAGCGTAGTAGTCGAGTCTTTAGAGTCCCACACAGAGATTTCCCAAACCCAGGCGAAATGATATAGAGGTCGTACGGTTTTACGACAAAGGGTTCGGACGCATACGTGTTTAAACGCACGTACGACATTCGGACAGTTTTTACTAGTAGGCTTTGGTTTAAGCCAGATTCTAGTATCAGGTTATTGGATTTATACAGTCTAAAGTTTTTCCGTGTTTTAACGGATGCGAGGGGTGTTCTCGTAATTTCCGAGAAGCTTCTAGAAGGATGTGACATGAGGGGTTAAGGTGGCATTTTCATTAATTGCTTTAGCGACTCATTCATATGATTCATCATATCATTAAATGCATCATTAATGATCTAATGACTCACATGATGAATCACTCTTCTTGAATAAATGAAGCATGGTGAATAATCATTTAATTGATATTTTTTGATAATTCATTATGTAAGAAGCTTTTCTATTATCATAATCATCTCCACCTTCTCTCTCCTCAAGCTCTCTCTCCTTCTCCAAACCCTAATCCTACCACTCATGAGTTGAGTACAAGGATTAGTAATGACTAAACACTCCATAACCTAACTCTACATCACCTTAGTTCCTATAATTAGCAACTAGAGAAACTAAGTAAGCTCAAGTTTAGAGGTAATAGCTTGGATTGGGGTTCTCGGGTGGATCGTCTATCACGGAAGGAAGCCGAGAAGGACGTGGAGATCCAAGGAGGCCGTAGAGATCGTAAAGACGAAGGACTAGAATCGTTTGGTATAACCTCTTTACATAGTAGCTTAGAACTCTATGCTTATTTTTAAGTATTGTTTAGCAAAGATCTTCAGTTAGTCGATGTATGTTTTAGAACAAGTTCGTTTTTCATATTTCCGCCTCCCCGCAACTCGTGGGGTGTTGTACATCGACTTACACGTATATGCCATCCGTTTTCTCCACTGGGCTCCGTCATCACCCGTTAGGTTACTTAACTAACGACAGAGCGGGGGCTAGACTAGCATGGGTACAAAACATATACAACATCTACTAGTATATATATAACAATATATAATAATCGTTCCAAGCATGATATATACAACATCACAGATAAGCGATAAGCATCACAGAACAATCGGATAATCTAGGAGCCCTAGGTTTCCTTTGAGCCGCAAGTTAAACCCGACGTTCCCCTGGTCGTGTGGATAGCCTGTGCAATGAAAACCTAGACCCCTACGAGCATGGGAAGTTACCCGCCAAAACCAGAAGTGAGGCAGCCCCCTTCATCAAAGTGAATGGGCCACCCGGCACTTCATGGAATCCGGTAACTTGAGCACCCCTCGTTGGGTCAACCTGTACCCCCTACGAGTGCGGCGAATAGCCCGCCAATTCTAGAGTGAGGCCCCCTCCGTCTCAACGCCTTGAGATGTGGACCCGTTGCCCTGCAGTTCTTAGTGTATCTTATGATATGTTATACTTTTACATATGTGTTGTGAATTGGGATGATTAACAAGTAGGATCTTAGAAGATCATGGGATAAATGTTGGTGTATTTGGATGATAGTGTCGTGGTTGATTTCTTAGTCGCGAACCATAAAATAGGTTTGCACACACACGCGCACACACACCCTTGCATGCATTATTATTACTTGTGTGTATATGGGAATATGTGTGTGTGTGTGTGTCTATATATATATATATATATATATATATATATATATATATATATATATATATATATATATATATATATATATGCACACACATAGGTATGGGACTATGTGTGTGTATATATATATATATACGTATACTTACACATGGATGATAAGGATTGTATATGGTATTCGGAGATGAGTCGACGAGATTGGGCATGGTGCCATGAGATTGGTGATATGATGTAGTTCGTATTATGAGAAACGACATGAGATTATAGCGGGCCTTTAGGCGTGTGTTTTCATACCACGTATATATATGCAGATGGTATCAGTTTGTACTAGATTTAAATCAGTATCCCCAGTTCATGGGATATGATGATAAGGATACCGGATAAATAATGAGATGAATGTGATATTTGACCCGTACCCAGATTTGGGATGCCGTACGATGGATTACAGTACGAGCTATATATTGATGATAGATCCGCACTCTTGACTCGAGGATGCCATGTTATATATTGTATCGTATGTGATACTATTGAGGCGGGATCACCGACTGTTATATTTATATGTATCGACTCAGATTTAGGTGGTTTCCTTACCTTTTCGATTAGCCTGTTAGTTTAGTCCTGTAGTTTACGTTTAGATGTTAGACTAGACTCGAGTCATACCTAACGAATCGTGAGTATTTTAAAGACATGCCAAGGGATTCTACGGATATTTTCAAAAGACGCATCTTTTCTTAAAAACACCGTAGCCCTTATTTTTTCTAAACACCACGATTCGTGTTATTTCAAATGGAAAAACAGTATGACTCATATATATTGATGTAGATTCTTCACTGTTGCGTTTATTATTCATTTTCCGCATATTCTTGCTATTCGCATCGCATCGCATATTTAAATGTGTTTATTTTTATATCAAACCCATGCTGTTAGGACACCAGCACCATTACCGATGATGCGTATGCCCCACGTACACCTGCTTGCCGGCTCACACACTTCATCATCGATAATTGCCATGTCACTAAACAGTAGGATTATTGCATCAGGATATGACTCCTTGCATGGCATACTTGCATATATACCTACTTGTACATCCATATTGGCGCACAGGCATATTATACACTCATACTTGCGTATATACCTACTTGTACATCCATATTGGCACACATTGATATTGTACACTCATACTTGCGTATATACCTAATTGTACATCCATATTGGCACACAGGCATATTGTACACTCATACTTGCATATATACCTACTTGTACATCCATATTGGCGCACAGACATATTGTACACTCATACTTGCGTATATACCTATTTGTACATCCGTATTGGCGCACGGGCATATTGTACACTTATACTTGCGTATATACCTACTTGTACATCCATATTGGCGCACATGCATATTGTACACTCATACTTGCGTAAATACCTAATTGTACATCCATATTGGCGCACAGGCATATTGTACACTCATACTTGCGTATATACCTACTTGTACATCCATATTGGCGCACAGGCATATTGTACACTCATACTTGCATATATACCTACTTGTACATCCATATTGACGCACAGGCATATTGTACACTCATACTTGCGTCTATACCTACTTGTACATCCATATTCGCGCACAGGCATATTGTACACTCATACTTGCGTATATACCTACTTGTAAATCCATATTGGCACACAGGCATATTGTACACTCATACTTGCGTATAGACCTACTTGTACATCCATATTGACGCACAGGCATATTGTACACTCATACTTGCGTACATACCACTTGTACATACATAGATGATGCTGGCTTGATTTTGGAGAATTGGGGACCGCATGTTATACTTTCAAAACTGGATCCACTTAAAAGAGCGGTTTTCCCTTGTTGCTCATAGTACGCCTTTATGATGCATACATCACATTACATGGATTTACGCATTGAGTTTTGGATTTTATGTGATTTCTGGATTTGAGAACCGAGTTATTATTTAAAGAAAGTATGCATTGTTTGAAAACCTGGTTTCTCTTGATATGTGATTTCAGTACGTCCACCATGCGTTTTCTCGGTTATGAGACGTATGATAGAAACCCGATTCGAGGAGGAGGATGATCCGTTTGCGGGTTCATGGTGGACCCGGTATGGTACCCCGGGGCGAGAGAGAGATTTCACGGGGATGACGATGAGCCTGCCAGAGGGACCACTACCTACCGGTGATAGTATTTGGGCTCGGCGGATATCCGGAGGATACCGACCGGAGTCGAGAGATGATATGGGCCGATCTGGACCGACGGAGCCCGTGGGCCGATCCGGACCGACGGAGCCCGATATATGAGGATTTACGTGCCGATGCTGGGCATGAGTTTCATGATGTTTTCGAGTGTCGATGCTGGACACTCAGGTTCCATGATTTTGATGTGTCGTGAGAGACACACGTTGGTCTATATCCTCATACTTTCATGAATATGCTTTTATGACTTTTACATGCATGATGTTGTTGGGTCATTGGTTGACCGTGGACGAGATCCACATGCATGCAGGATCGATTACATGGTTGGATGATATCCACATACTTATAGACTTGAGTATATAGTCGACACTGATTCATATTGATTACATTGATCATACCTCATATTTAAGATATGTTGCTACCTGAGGCACTGACACGAGCACTTGGTATTACACTGATGTATAGATGTTTACCCTTGCCACCTTATCATGCTTCAGACGTTATCATTTTGAAGATATATATTATTGATCGTATTGACCTAGGATTGAGTCATACATACGATTTCTGCTCTGTGATGTTTTCTACTCACGAGTTGGCAATTCACCCCCGTTGTGCCACAGTTTCTTGCAGGTTTTGCCGTACAGGTTTCATTGCGGCTTTGCTGGCATACTGCTTTCATTCCGGGTGATTGCTTTGGTAGGTGGGTTCACTTGCATCGTGACTGTTTACCCCAATCAGAGCAAAGCTCTATTCAAATTCCAAGGCGGGAGATGAAGCAACGCTTCATCTTCCCCTAATCAGAAATAAAGTTTTGCTTTGAAAATTTAAACTTTAATGAATGAAGCAACGCTTCAGATTCTGTGCGCAGCGCGCAACGCGCCACGTGTCAGAAGTTGACACGGCAGCACAACGCCTAAGGCAGTGCGTCCAATCAGAGCAAGGCTCTTTAAAAAACATAAGCAACACTCAGTTGCGCAAGCGCTGCGCTGCGTGACACGTGTCTGCGCAGTTGCACAAGCACAACTGCGCAAGCGGTGCACAAGCACAACTGCGCAAGCGCACAGCTGCGCGACACGTGTCCGCGCAGTTGCGCAACCACTGTTGCGCAAGCGCACAGCTGCGCGACACGTGTCCGCGCAGTTGCGCAAGCGGAGTTGCGCAAGCGCTTCACTGTTCGACACGTGTCCGCGCAGTTACGCAAACACTGTTGCGCAAGGGCGCCGCTGCGCGACACGTGTCCGCGTAGTTGCTCAAGCGCAGTTGCGCAAGGGCTTCACTGCGCGACACGTGTCTGTGCAGTTGCGCAAGCGCTTCACTGCAAGACACGTGTCTGCGCAGTTGCGCAAGCGCTTCACTTCCCGACACGTGTCTGCGCAGTTGCGCAAGCGCAGTTGCGCAAGCACTTCATTGTGCGACACGTGTCACTCACTGGGGAGTTGCGCAAAACAGAATAAATCTTGTTGAAACAAGAAGATTTTCTTGTATAAGGCAGGGGCCTTTGGATCAAAGATCCAACGGTGGGGAAAATTCCCCAAATCACTCAGAAAAAGATTTATGTAACGAATCTAACTAATTTATGAGCACTATAAAAAGGACCCCAGGCCTCATTTCAAAATCATTGAGATCAGACTAAAAAAAAAAAGAGAAGAGAACTCTAGAGAACTCCTTGAGAATACAAAAAAAAAGGTAAAAAACCTTTAAAATAAGAGAAAATTCTCTTAGGAATAGATCATTGATCTAAGAACAAGATCAGTGATCTTCAATAAATAAATAAATAAATAAAAATAATAAAAATAGTGCCTTGCACTTGCTATGAACCTTTGGTTCTCTGAAACAAGAAAAAACTTGTTTTTCTTTGATCCAAATTTAGATCAAGGGATAAAAAGTGCTTTGCACTTCTTGAATCTACAAAGATTCTCAGTGCTTTGTACAAATGCAATGCATTACTTAAAGGGCCAGGCCCAAGTCAAAAAGACCTAACAGGTCTAAATAAATTGCAAAGCAATAAAAAGGCAGGTCCCCATTTAAATTGATACTCTGTTTGAGCAAAGCCCAAAATAAATGAGCAGCCCTAGTAAAAGGCCTAACAGGCCAAATGCAAACGGAACGTTGAATATTCTCAATTGGACTTAGCCCAATTTTGGCCGTAAGTCCTCAAATTAAATTGACTGAGCACAGCTGTTCTCTTAAATTAATTTATATCCGGTTCGAGAGTACATCTCCAAATTCCTCTGACACCCATCGTTGTAATCCTTCAACGACGTCAGAGAGGTGACGGGTTCCGACGACCACACATCAATACGGACTGCGGGGTCCTTAAACTCATGGACCGGAACGTCCTTAAACTAATGTTGGACCGAAACGTCCTTAAACTAATGTCGGACCACCACGTCCCTAAACTGGAACATGGACCACCATGTCCCTAAACTGGCGATGGACCACCATGTCCCTAAACTGGAGGTGGACCCCCATGTCCCTAAACTGGCAATGGACCACCACGTCCCTAAACTAGAACATGGACCACTATGTCCCTAAACTGGCAATGGACCACTACGTGCCTAAACTGGAACAATAGAGCCCCCAAATGCTCTTTTGTCGGATCTAAACGATCCAGTTAAGTCGATCTTAGTCTCAAATTGGACTAACGTATCCTTAACAAACGTTTGAGTTGATCTTAGCCTCAAATATGGCTAACGTATCCTTAAACCTTCAAACAGACTTTAGTCCCAAATTGGACTATAGACCCCCCCTAATCAACTTTGGTTCAAGGGTACATCTCTGAACTCTTCTGATATTTGTCGTTGTAATCCTTCAACGTCGTCAGAGAGGTGATGGGTCCCGACGGCCATAAATTTAATGGACCACTATGTCCCTAAACTGGAACATTAGAGCCAATTGCTCTTTTGTCGGATCTAAACGATCCAACCCCCAAACCCAAATCTAAGATAATACGGATTTGGACTAGTCCACGCCCTACGGGCGACGACATAACTCGGTCTCCGTAAACAATCCACGGGCAACCACAAATAAAACAAACACCCACGACACGAAGTGACCATCTGGAGAAGGAGAAAGTTGTTACCGCAATGCGGTAGCGTAATTAACTGCAGGGGCTTGCGCCTGCAGGGAAGAGCGTCCCCAAAATCAAAAACCCCTCAAGCGAGGGGGAATCTGACGAAGTCTGCTACATCGGCCGCATCCGTCTAAACCTCCGATACACGGTGCCATAAATCAACTTGGCATCTTCGGAGAGGTGGACGGATAGCACCTATTAGCATCTGCCCCGAACCTCAGGCGAGACGTCCCGCGTCTCGGCCGCCGTTCGGAGGGGAACAGATTCTGGCACGCCCGGTGGGACCTCTTCCTCTTTCCACTCCACACTTTGTGTGTCGTGTTCGCGAACGAATCGCGGTTTGCTGTGGTTGCCTGTGGATTCGAGGTACTAAGATTTGGTGTCTTGCTCCGTGCAGAAAACAGAAGATCAATGGCTTCAAATTGCACTACCTGCAACTGCAACTCTCGCTCCGTCCTTGCTGGAGGAGTGACTTATGGGCCCCAAGCGGCCTCCCTTTTTAAGATGCCAGTGGAGCAGGTAATTCAAGCCACCACTAGACTATTCTTCGGGACCATGCTTCCACCGATGAGCTTCGATACCCCAACGACGTCGCAAGAAGCTCCAAAGAAATCGGTCTTTGATCGGCTTATAACTACCGCGGCCCCTCTCAACGGGTCGCCCAACTTCAATACCTCAGTTTTCAACAGACCGGGCCAGAATGTCTATAAGCCCGCGATACCCGAAGCTGCCATCCCAAAGCGGATAGCCCTCCCGGCTCAAGCGGACAAAATTATTGCAAAGGCTCCTCCTTCCAAGAAGTCAATTTTTACAAGGCTGGCCATTCCGGTTGCTGCTCCAGGCGAGGTCCTCAAAGCTGCTTCCCCTGCCCAGAGGTCTGTCTTTGACAGATTAGACATTGCTTCTCAACGGGTGTCAGTCTTCGACAAGCTAACACCAATAACGGTCTCTCCTCAAAGCAGGGGGCATGACGAAGTCGCCCCTACGGCCGAAACAACTCCATCCGCACGACACGCTCGACGTCGCCACTGGCGCCGAGTAAGGAAGGCTGGGGGCAACTCCCCCTCTGAATTTACTCCACCACCAACGGTGGGGATCGATGTTGCTGTTCCAACCGGGAACATCTTTGAGCTGCTGAATAGGGTGCGCAGAAACTCTCCTACTGCAGTGCTGAAGAGATCTCCTCCACCTGTGGATAATGCCCCAAAGGTGAAGCTAGAGCAGCCCCCTCAACGGCTGTCCTCTAAAATTTACAAGGTCTGGCGTCAAGTCCAGGACTCCGTAGTGGATCAAGACTATCTCCGCCGACAGAAAAAGATGAAGGTTCGGCAGGAGAAGAATTACTCTGTCAAGCCGGAAAAAGCAACAGCTGGATGGGTACCCACTGCAACGGCTCCCTCAACGTCAATCACTCAAAAGAAAAGGAGGCCGCAAAAAGCCCCTGTGAACATGGCGAACCGTAAAAGCGCTGAATCTAAACGCCCCAAGTCTGGGGGCATGGTGGTGCACACTATTTATATGGCTGCTGGAAAGGAGGAAAGCCGTGCTTCGACGGGTCACCGACCGCTCACCCGATCCCTGACAAAAGCCCAGGAGGAACAACAGAAGTTTCAAGAGATGATGACTGCGATGGCCGCACTCACCGGGCCAAAAGAAAGCCCGGAAACATCATCAGAACAGCGTCACGAACAGGAAACTGACGCTGACTTCTTACGCAGAGTCCTCGAAAAGAAGGACAAAGAAGCCGCAGAACAAGCGGCTAACATAAAACAAATGGCGCTTCTTTTCCAAGATATGGTAGGTATGATGTTGCAGCCGGACCCTCCAGCTGATGAGCCTCCAATCATTGTTGAAAACGATAGAAGGGAGACATCTAATCCTCCTCCGGCTCTTTCAGCAGCCAAGGAAGAAACCCTTTCCAAGGCCGCACTGGATGACTATATAGCTCAGCAAATACGGGCTCATCAGGCGAATGAAGCGGCTGCGCAAATTGTTAGAACCGGACGACCCTACCCAAGCTGGTATGACCAAATCAGTTACCCGCCGGGATATACGATCCTTAAGTTCCACGTATATAAAGGGACAGGGAATCCACATCAGCTTGTCGCCCAGCTCAGGGCCTTATGCGGCAATACTGGAGGCGACGACAAACTGTTGCTTCGCCAATTCGTCGGCAGCTTAGCAGAAACGGCCTTTGAATGGTATTCGGAGCTACCTAATGACTCTGTCAAAACATTTGCGGAGATGGAGCTACTGTTTACACAAAGATTTGCAAGCGCCAGCGAACGCACCTCGATAACAGCACTGATCAACGCCAGGATAAGGCCAGGCGAAACATGGGTTCAATACGCAACACGATGGCGGAATCTGTGGTCAAAATGCGAACAGCGGATCGAAGAAGCACCTGCGGTAGGTATGTTCGTGGGCACTCTTGATCCGTAAGCAACCATCTCGCAATTCATGATGTTCTTCAAACCGACCACGTTCCAGGCTTTAATTGATAAGTTGGCCCAAATGGATCAGATGAGTCATACACCATCTCATTCAAAGACGGATCCTTGGAATGAAAAGGGCAAAGGGAAAGCAACTTTCGTCGCTAAGACTCAACAACAGTCGAGCAACTTAAAGCCGGTTGTCCGTCAAAACAATATGCGTCCACGCCCATCCCTCGAGGAGAGACTGGGACGTCCTTACTCATTTCCTCAGGATAAAACGAGAAGACTGTTCGAGCTGGCAATGCGCAACAGACTCATCAATCTGCCGAGTCCAAAACGTTCGTTGCAACCAGGCGATGTCAACGATCCTAATTATTGCCCTTACCACCAAACGGTAAGTCACCCGATCGAGGATTGCATCGTCTTTAAGGGATGGATCGAGGATCAGTACCTACAAGGAAAGTTCGCGCTGTCTGAAAAGTGGGAAGTAAACCCACCACAGCCGCACACTCCAAAGAAGACGGACGCACCGGGGGCAACTTGTCACGTGATCTCCCACTCATTTACGGACGATGAAAAAACTCCTTGCACTGAGAAACTGGGGGAAGAGCCTGAGCCGGAATTCGTGTGGCCGTCAAACGAAATGATCGACGCTTTTCTAGATGAGATTCGTCTAAAAAGTAAAGCCGATCGGAAGCATGAGATGGCCGTATTTGAAAAGGCCAAACGCCGGCGACTGGACAAAAGGGTCGAAACACTCCTACCAGATCAAAGTACATCCGCCGTAAATGAAAGCAGGATCAAGACAAGGAAGCGATTCGCCAAAGCCATATCAATGGGAATGAGGCCGCCCTCTTTCAGAGAAAATTCTCATGGTGGTATACATTTTGATGAAACGGATGTACACCCTAACTTCTGCTTATATCATCAGAGGATCGCACATCCTACTGAAGACTGCAACTCCTTTAAGTGTTGGTGGCAAGGATATGTCGCTCATAGACAACACGTCAATAGAATAAAGCGGGAAGCTCGTAGACAGTGAAAAGATACGACAGATGAGCATAAAAGAGTTGGCGGCAATTGTCATAGGGACGAGCCCAGGAGATCACGAGTTCTCACCTTTGAAAGCGATTCTGACGAAGAAGCCGCCCTCAACCCTCTCTTCAAGGAATTCATTTGTAAAACAAAAGAATTGGAGAGTTGCGAGAACGTTCAGCCGTACAATCTCACACTACCCGGAAAGAATCTCGGACCCGCAAACAAGGGACCGAACAAAAAGAATAAAGGAAAAGGAAAAACGGCCCTCGTCGCCAGCGCTCAACAACAATCAAGTGGCCCTAGACCGGTTGCTTGCCAAAGCAACAAGCGGCAACCCCTCCAGGAAAAGTTGAAACGTCCTTACTCGTTTCCCAAAGATAAAACAAAGAAATTGTTCGAGCTAGCAGTGCGCAGCAGGCTCATCACTCTGCCAGATCCAAAACGTCCATTGCAACCAGGTGACGTTAACAATCCTAACTATTGTCCCTACCACAGAGTAATGGGTCACCCACTCGAAAATTGCTACGTCTTCAAAAACTGGGTTGAAGACCAATACCAACAAGGCAAGTTCGCGCTGCCCGAAAAGTGGAAAGTAAACCCGCCACAACCACATGCTCCGAGAAAGATGGATATGCCGGGGGCATCATGCTCAGTCATAGAGAAAGCCCCATAGACCGAAAAGTCAGTAAACTAGAGATGCGTCTCAAATACGGCGACGGTGGACCGAAACGTCCTTAAACTAACGGCGGACCGCAATGTCCTAAAACTTGCAAATGGCCGAAACGTCGTTAAACTACTCCCAACCCGCAGCATCTTCAGGCTGACGTGGTAAAAAAAAAAAAACAAAAAAAACAAAAAAAACAAAAAAACAAAAAAAAACGGTATGTCCATAAACAAAATGAGCACGGATGAAAACCCGAGAGGGCTCCGTGAGTAAAAACAGCAGGGTTACTGGCGAGTGTTCGTGAAAACCCGAAAGGGCGCGACCTCGTTAAAAAAAAGAGAGAAAAGAAAAAAAAAGAATAAGAAAAAACGGTATGTCCATAAGCAAAGTGGGCACGGATGAAAACCCGAAAGGGCTCCGTGAGTAAAAACAGCAGGGCTACCGGCGAGTGTTTGTGAAAACCCGAAAGGGCGCAACCTCGTTAAAAGACACTTACAGGATCCTCTCGACCTTGTAAGGAGAAACCACCTGCGTGAGATCCTTACGACTCACAAGGGAGCAACACACTTAGGGATCCTCACGATTCCTAAGGAGAAAATACACTTGCGAGATCCTCACGACTCGTAAGGAGAACTCTCTTATGGGACCCTCACGGCTCATAAGATTTGAAAGTCTTAAGTTACAGAGACCTGAACCTGTTCTTAAGCAACCCCCACAACCTTTTTGCCCTACAAGCGGCTCATACTGACCCTTGTATACAATCCACGGGCGCGAATAAACATTTCTCTAACCAAGTCCCACCCGTGACTGGGGATATGTCCATACGGTGAACAACCCTTGTAAGTCCTCTCGACTTATAAGGAGAAAACCCTTTTGTAAGATCCTTACGACTTACAGGGGAACATACACTTAGGAGTCCTCACGATTCCTAAGGAGAAAACGCACCTGCGAGATCCTCACGACTCGTAGGGAGAAATACCTTTGTGAGACCCTTACGGCTCATGAAGTCAAAAGCCTTAGTCGACAGGATCCTAACCCTGTTTGCTAAGCCACCTTTGTTCAACATCAACAAAGGCAAATGATGATTCGCTCCTGGCAATATCCCAGTTGTAGCGATGCTGATGCCTAAACCGGTAACAAATTCCAAGTCCTGTCATGGCAAATGATGATTCGCTCCTGGCAATATTCCAGTTGTAGCGATGCTGATGCTGAGATTGGCACCAGATTCCAAGTTCCACACTCGCAAAAAAAAAATAGCGAGCCATACGTGCATACGAAATAGCCGAAATGATGGGGCAACTTGCAATAAAAATCAGCAAGTAAAAAAAATGTATGCATGAAAAATAGCCGAAATGATTGGGCAACTCGCAATAAAAAGCAGCGAGTAAAAATAAAAAAAAAATAGCCGAAATGATTGGGCACCGCGAAAAATAGCCGAAATGATAGGGCAATCGCGACCTTCGCGATATAAAAGCTGAAATGATAGAGCATCGCGGAAAAAGAAATAAAATAAAAATGAAATTTCTGTCCTACAGGTGATGCTACATCAATCCCTGTATACAATCCAGGGGCACAAACAAAGAAGGAGTCGCACTCCTCCTCCCCAGGTTTCATTAGAAGAAGAAGCCGAATCTCGACGGGCCACAAATAACCTAGAGGTCATCTCAACACTCGTCTCATCACAGCGGACACATCATCAAGCAAAGCGGAACAGCAGCAACTCCCAATTCTATGACTCGACGATGTACTCCCACAGAGAGTCAAATCCCAACTCCGTGAAATGCGGATATAATCAACAAAATTCCTGGTTACGTGGAACGCGGATAACGTCACTCTTTGACCCCGTGGAAAACGTCCAGAGCGGATCCTGGTCCTCGCAGAACACGGCAGTGAACACGTGCAAAGCATCCAGAGCGGATCCTGGTCCTCGCAGAGCACGGCAGTGAACCCGTGTGAAGCATCCAGAGCGGAGCCTAGTCCTCGCCTAACGCAGCAGTGAACCCGTGTGAAGCATCTAGAGAAAAATTCCTGGTCACGTAGAACGCGGATAACGTCACTCTTTGACCCCGTGGAAAACGTCCAGAGTGGATCCTGGTCCTCGCAGAACACGGCAGTGAACCCGTGCGAAGCATCCAGAGCGGAGCCTAGTCCTCGCCTAACGCGGCAGTGAACCCGTGTGAAGCATCTAGTGCAAAATTCCTGGTCACGTGGAATGCGGATAACGTCACTCTTTGACCCCGTGGAAAACGTCCAGAGCGGATCTTGGTCCTCGCAGAGCACGGCAGTGAACTCGTGTGAAGCATCCAGAGCGGAGCCTAGTCCTTGCCTAACGCGGCAGTGAACCCGTGTGAAGCATCTAGTGCAAAATTCCTGGTCACGTGGAACGCGGATAACGTCACTCTTTGACCCCGTGGAAAACATCCAGAGCGGATCCTGGTCCTCGCAGAGCACGGCAGTGAACCCGTGTGAAGCATCCAGAGCGGAGCCTAGTCCTCGCCTAACGCGGCAGTGAACCCGTGTGAAGCATCTAGTGCAAAATTCCTGGTCACGTGGAACGCGGATAACGTCACTCTTTGACCCCGTGGAAAACGTCCAGAGCGGATCCTGGTCCTCGCAGAGCACGGCAGTGAACCCGTGCGAAGCATCCAGAGCGGAGCCTAGTCCTCGCCTAATACGGTAGTGAACCCGTGTGAAGCATCTAGTGCAAAATTCCTGGTCACGTGGAACACGGATAACGTCACTCTTTGACCCCGTGGAAAACGTCCAGAGCGGATCCTGGTCCTCGCAAAACACGGCAGTGAACCCGTGTGAAGCATCCAGAGCGGAACCTAGTCCTCGCCTAACGCGGCAGTGAACCCGTGCGAAGCATCTAGAGCAAAATTCCTGGTCACGTGGAACGCGGATAACGTCACTCTTTGACCCCGTGGAAAACGTCCAGAGCGGATCACTCTTTGACCCCGTGGAAAACGTCCAGAGCGGATCCTGGTCCTCGCAGAACACGGCAGTGAACCCGTGCGAAGCATCCAGAGCGGAGCTTAGTCCTCGCCTAACGCGGCAGTGAACCCGTGTGAAGCATCTAGTGCAAAATTCCTGGTCACGTGGAACGCGGATAACGTCACTCTTTGACCCCGTGGAAAACGTCCAGAGCGGATCCTGGTCCTCGCAGAGCACGGCAGTGAACTCGTGTGAAGCATCCAGAGCGGAGCCTAGTCCTTGCCTAACGCGGCAGTGAACCCGTGTGAAGCATCTAGTGCAAAATTCCTGGTCACGTGGAACGCGGATAACGTCACTCTTTGACCCCGTGGAAAACGTCCAGAGTGGATCCTGGTCCTCGCAGAGCACGGCAGTGAACCCGTGTGAAGCATCCAGAGCGGAGCCTAGTCCTCTCCTAACGCGGCAGTGAACCCGTGTGAAGCATCTAGTGCAAAATTCCTGGTCACGTGGAACGCGGATAACGTCACTCTTTGACCCCGTGGAAAACGTCCAGAGCGGATCCTGGTTCTCGCAGAGCACGGCAGTGAACCCGTGCGAAGCATCCAGAGCGGAGCCTAGTCCTCGCCTAATACGGTAGTGAACCCGTGTGAAGCATCTAGTGCAAAATTCCTGGTCACGTGGAACGCGGATAACGTCACTCTTTGACCCCATGGAAAACGTCCAGAGCGGATCCTGGTCCTCGCAAAACACGGCAGTGAACCCGTGTGAAGCATCCAGAGCGGAGCCTAGTCCTCGCCTAACGCGGCAATGAACCCGTGTGAAGCATCTAGTGCGAAATTCCTGGTCACGTGGAACGCGGATAATGTCACTCTTTGACCCCGTGGAAAACGTCCAGAGCGGATCCTGGTCCTCACACCAACATGGAGTGATCACCACCGCGACATTCGTCTCGATACAGCAGACGCGATACCAGCAAACGAAGCGAAGGACAAATTCCTTGCTTCAGGGTCTTGACGGCAAGTCATATAAAGCCTGAAAGACAATCAGAGATCATCTCACACCAACATGGAGTGATCACCACCTCGACGTTCGTCTCGACACAGCAGACGCAACATCACCGAAAGGAGTCACGGCAAAATCCCTGGTTCCAGACCTCGACGGTTCACCAGCAACCTAGAGACAACCGCGACATTCGTCTCGATACAGCAGACGCGATGCTAGCAAACGAAGTGAAGGCCAAATTCCTAGCTTCAACGTTTTAACGGAAAGTCATATAAAGCCTAAAAGACCATCAGAGATCATCCCACACCAGCGTGGAGTGGTCACCACCTCGACGTTCGTCTCGATACAGCAGACGAGATGTCACGACAGCGTTCTTCCTCCAACAGGATTCGCACATGACAAAGCAAACGAAGAGAAGGCCAAATTCCTAGCTTCAACGTCTTAACGGCAAGTCATATAAAGCCTGAAAGACCATCGGAGATCATCCCCCCCCAAAAAAAAAAAAGTAAAAATAAAATAAATAGCCGAAATGATTGGGCACCGCGAAAAATAGCCGAAATGATTGGGCAATCGCGACCTTCGTGATATAAAAGCTGAAATGATAGAGCATCGCGGAAAGAATAAAAAAAAATGAAAGAATGAAACTTTTTGCCCTACAGGTGAAATCACATCGATCCCTGTATACAATCCAGGGGCACAGATAAAGAGGGAGCCATACCTTCCCAACAGGCTCTATCAGAAAGCGAAGCCAAATCTCGACGGTCCATAGACAACCTAGAGACAATCTCAACATTTGTCGCAATATTACAGACACGATGTCAACAAATGAAGCTAACGAAGATCCCGAGCTTCAGGGTCTCGACGTCAACATCGACAACTTAGAAATCACCAACGGTGTTTCTCCTCACTCCAACTAGATGTAGACATGACGTCAACAACCGACCTCAGAATCGCAACGAAACGGAACCATGGCAAAGTCTCTAGTTCCAAATCTCAATGGCCACATCTGCAGCCTGGAGACCAACAACGGTGTGCCTCCTCATTCCAGCAGGACACAGATATTACACCATCAAGCGGAGCGATGGCAAAATCCCAGCTTCACCTCAGCATTCGCCTCGATACAGTAGACGCAATGTCAACAACAGCGTTCCTCCGCAGTCCAGCTGGAGGCAGATGCAACGTCAACAAAAGACCTCACGGTCGAAACAAAGCGGAGTAACGGCAAAATCCTAACTCCACCTTAGCATTCGTCTCGTTACAGCAGACGCAATGTCAACAACGGCGTTCCTTCGCAGTCCAGCAGGGTGTACATGAAAAGTTAACAAAAGACCCCATGGTCGAAACCAAGCGGAGTGATGGCAAAATCCCAGCTCCACCTCAGCATTCGCTTCAATACACCAGACGCAGTGTGAGCAAATAAAGCGAAGGCCAAATTCCTAGCTTCAAGGTCTTAACGGCAAGCCATATAAAGCCTGAAAGACCACCGGAGATCATCTCACATGGAGTGGTCACCTCCTCGACGTTCGTTTCGATACAGCAGACGAGTTGTCACCCCAGCGTTCTTCCTCCAGCAGGGATTCGGACGTGACAAAGCAAACGAAGCGAAGGCCACATTCCTAGCTTCAACGTCTTTACGGTAGCTCACATAAAACCGAAAAGACAATCGGAGATCATCTCGCACCAGCACAGAGTGGTCACCACCTTGACGTTCGTCTCGATACAGCAGACGAAATGTCAACCCTAGCATTCTTCCTCCAACAGGGATTCAGACATGACAAAGCAAACGAAGCGAAGGCCACATTCCTAGCTTCAACGTCTTTACGGTAACTCACATAAAACCGAAAAGACAATCGGGGATCATCTCGCACCAGCACAGAGTGGTCACCACCTTGACTTTCGTCTCGATACAGCAGACAAAATGTCAACCCTAGCATTCTTCCTCCAGCAGGGATTCGGACGTGACAAAGCAAATGAAGCGAAGGCCACATTCCTAGCTTCAACGTCTTTACGGTAACTCACATAAAACCGGAAAGACAATCGGAGATCATCTCGCACCAGCACAGAGTGATCACCACCTTGACGTTCGTCTCGATACAGCAGACGAAATGTCAACCCCAGCATTCTTCCTCCAACAGGATTTGGACACACCAAAGCAAACGAAGCGAAGGCCACATTCCTAGCTTCGACGTCTTGACGGTAACTCATATAAAACCGGAAAGACAATCGGAGATCATCTCGCACCAGCACAGAATGGTCACCACCTCGACGTCCGTCTCGATACAGCAGACGAGATGTCACCCTAATGTTCTTCTCGACACAGCAGACGCAACGTCATCAAACAAACGGAGCCACGGCAAAATCCCTAGTTCCCACCGCAACATTCGTCTCGATACAGCAGACGCAATGCCAGCAAACGAAGCAAAGGCCAAATTCCTAGCTTCAGGGTCTTGACGGCAACTCACATAAAGCCCGAAAGACTATCGGAGATCATCCCCACACCAGCGCGGAGTGGTTATGACTCATCGGGGCTCACCAAAATAAGCCTAACCTCAAGTAAAAAGCGACATGGCAAATTCCTAACGCTTGCTCTTCCGACGGTCAAACTGCCAAGGAGGATTGCTTGAAGACGTCTTGTCCAGCCCCCGCAGGGATCAGAGACACGGCAGTCGCAGGGCTACTCGAACAGCACGATTGCCTATCGAGGACTATATCAGCTTATGCGATGGTACGATGGCCAAAACCCTAAGTACCACCAACCTTAACGGGCTTCTGTCGTAAAGAGCAGAGGTTAAATGCGACGTTAAGATGTTCTTGCGAGAAACGTTTGATTCGTCTCGACTTGTGAAAAAATTGTCGAGGCGGCTCGACTCGTGAGATAAAGCCTTAGGCAGTGGGTATAAAAGAAGCCTGTTTCCTAAGCATTGGGACCCCGCAAGTTGGCCCAAAACGGTCTCTTGCATACCATCCACGGGTCTCACTCTCCAACGTCGAACTTCGACAAGGAGGGGAACAACCGCTTACAAGTCCTCTCGACTCGTAAGAGGGAAAAATTCTCTTGTAGGATCCTTACGACTTACAAGAGAAAACCACACTTAGGAATCCTCACGATTCCTAAGGAGAAAAACCCACCTACGAGATCCTCTCGATCCGTAGGGAGAAAAGTCTCTATGAGACCCTCACGGCTCATAGAGTTGAAAAGTCTTAGGCAGCAGATCTGAACCTGCGGCCTAAGCCCTCGCTATCTCGTGAAGAAATCAAGAGGCTTACTCTATTACCTGCTAATTGTGACGACATGCTGAGAAAGAGGAAAAGCAACAGAAAGAGCATCCGATTTACGTTTGATCAAGCGTTCAAGACGTATTCATTCATGCATGGGCAAAAAGACTCAGGACAAAAGATATATAATAAAGACAAGCTGGGATAAAAAAAAATTCCATTAATATTGCCCAAAATTCTTACAATCATGAAAAACAATAAAAGAAAAATATTATTACAATGGAATGACTTCAGATCCGGGGCATGGATTGAGGAATTCAAAAGTAAGGCTGTTCAAAGTTCTTCTGGCCTTTCTAATTATTCTTATGCGCAGCCTCTCGCGCTCCTCGGTGTCGATATCGTCGGCAAGCCCTTCCGGCCTTCGATAAGCAGCCACTATCGTCGTCTGCTGAAAGATTTGATATAGGATGTCAATGAGACCGTCCCGCCGTTTCTTCGAGATCAGCCCCGTCAGGTACACTGAATGCACCTTGTCTTCGGCATCATCCAACGCATTGAGCGGTAGGGCCTCATGAAGACCTGGAAGTGCTCTCCATATTGCTCCCAGCACAACCTTTAAGAGAGCCGAACGACGGGGAAGCAGCCAACCACAACTCGCGTTGAGGCGACCCAGGACCTCCGCACACTGGACGTCCGTAAACTCCTGGTTCTGTTGACGGCCCTGTACACGGATATCCTCATAAGTGATGAACTCGTGCAAGCTGTATAGACGCACCGCCATAATACCTGAAGAAAACAATACAGGGAGATTAACAAACAAGAAAATACAGAAAGTTAAAAGTTAAACTCCTTGAGAGCAATGCTCTGCAGACAGGAGCGACACCAGTCAAAATCAGTTATGAGGAGAATTTGAGGAAAATTCCCTGAGAACATTGAGAGCTCCGCTCTATAAAAAAAATTGATATAATAATAATAATATTATCAAGTGCCATATAATTTGGGAGGAGCAAAGCTCCATTAATTAAGAAGATATAAGAAAAATCTTTTATAGAGCGAAGCTCTATTAATGGAACCTTAACAGGATTCTCCTAAGTTCTCTTTGGACCTCTTTAGAGCAAAGCTCTGCTAAATGAAACCCTAAATGGGTTTTCTTTAGATCAGGGATCTATGGAGAGCAAGGCTCTATTAATCAGCTTTAATTTAATTAAATTTAATTTTATTTTTACCTACGATGGTTATGAACTCTGGAGTTCTTGGAAAAAAATCAAGAGCAAGGCTCTGAAAATTCTTAAGCAAGAGCAAAGCTCTGAGTCAAAATTCTTGAAGTGGTAAAGAATTTTTTGAGGACCAAAGGTCCTATTTATAGGCATCAATTGCCTCTTCAACTACCAAAAGATGCCGCGACGGTTCGGATTCTGCCACCGTTGCGCTTGCGTTTGGAGGCCACGTAAGCGCAGCGGTAGGGGGGCATTTGTTTACCCCAATCAGAGCAAAGCTCTGTTCAAATTCCAAGGCGGGAGATGAAGCAACGCTTCATCTTCCCCTAATCAGAAATAAAGTTTTGCTTTGAAAATTTAAACTTTAATGAATGAAGCAACGCTTCAGATTCTGTGCGCTGCGCGCAACGCGCCACGTGTCAGAAGTTGACACGGCAGCACAACGTCCAAGGCAGTGCGTCCAATCAGAGCAAGGCTCTTTAAAAAACATAAGCAACACACAACTGCGCAAGCGCACCGCTGCGCGACACGTGTCCGCGCAGTTGCGCAACCACTGTTGCGCAAGCGCACAGCTGCGCGACACGTGTCCGCGCAGTTGCGCAAGCGGAGTTGCGCAAGCGCTTCACTGTTCGACACGTGTCCGCACAGTTGTGCAAACACTGTTGCGCAAGGGCGCCGCTGCGCGACACGTGTCCGCGTAGTTGCGCAAGCGCAGTTGCGCAAGCGCTTCACTGCACGACACGTGTCTGTGCAGTTGCGCAAGCGCTTCACTGCAAGACACGTGTCTGCGCAGTTGCGCAAGCGCTTCACTGCCCGACACGTGTCACTCACTGGGGAGTTGCGCAAAACAGAATAAATCTTGTTGAAACAAGAAGATTTTCTTGTATAAGGCAGGGGCCTTTGGATCAAAGATCCAACGGTGGGGAAAATTCCCCAAATCACTCAGAAAAAGATTTATGTAACGAATCTAACTAATTTATGAGCACTATAAAAAGGACCCCAGGCCTCATTTCAAAATCATTGAGATCAGACTAAAAAAAAAGAGAAGAGAACTCCAGAGAACTCCTTGAGAATACAAAAAAAAAGGTAAAAAACCTTTAAAATAAGAGAAAATTCTCTTAGGAATAGATCATTGATCTAAGAACAAGATCAGTGATCTTCAATAAATAAATAAATAAATAAATAAAAATAATAAAAATAGTGCCTTGCACTTGCTATGAACCTTTGGTTCTCTGAAACAAGAAAAAACTTGTTTTTCTTTGATCCAAATTTAGATCAAGGGATAAAAAGTGCTTTGCACTTCTTGAATCTACAAAGATTCTCAGTGCTTTGTACAAATGCAATGCATTACTTAAAGGGCCAGGCCCAAGTCAAAAAGACCTAACAGGTCTAAATAAATTGCAAAGCAATAAAAAGGCAGGTCCCCATTTAAATTGATACTCTGTTTGAGCAAAGCCCAAAATAAATGAGCAGCCCTAGTAAAAGGCCTAACAGGCCAAATGCAAACGGAACGTTGAATATTCTCAATTGGACTTAGCCCAATTTTGGCCGTAAGTCCTCAAATTAAATTGACTGAGCACAGCTGTTCTCTTAAATTAATTTATATCCGGTTCGAGGGTACATCTCCGAATTCCTCTGACACCCATCGTTGTAATCCTTCAACGACGTCAGAGAGGTGACGGGTCCCGACGACCACACATCAATACGGACTGCGGGGTCCTTAAACTCATGGACCGGAACGTCCTTAAACTAATGTTGGACCGAAACGTCCTTAAACTAATGTCGGACCACCACGTCCCTAAAATGGAACATGGACCACCATGTCCCTAAACTGGCGATGGACCACCATGTCCCTAAACTGGAGGTGGACCCCCATGTCCCTAAACTGGCAATGGACCACCACGTCCCTAAACTGGAACATGGACCACCATGTTCCTAAACTGGCAATGGACCACTACGTGCCTAAACTGGAACAATAGAGCCCCCAAATGCTCTTTTGTCGGATCTAAACGATCCAGTTAAGTCGATCTTAGTCCCAAATTGGACTAACGTATCCTTAACAAACGTTTGAGTTGATCTTAGCCTCAAATATGGCTAACGTATCCTTAAACCTTCAAACAGACTTTAGTCCCAAAATGGACTATAGACCCCCCTAATCAACTTTGGTTCAAGGGTACATCTCTGAACTCCTCTGATATTTGTCGTTGTAATCCTTCAACGTCGTCAGAGAAGTGATGGGTCCCGACGGCCATAAATTTAATGGACCACTATGTCCCTAAACTGGAACATTAGAGCCAATTTCTCTTTTGTCGGATCTAAACGATCCAACCCCCAAACCCAAATCTAAGATAATACGGATTTGGACTAGTCCACGCCCTACGGGCGACGACAAAACTCGGTCTCCGTAAACAATCCACGGGCAACCACAAACAAAACAAACACCCACGACATGAAGTGACCAGCTGGAGAAGGAGAAAGTTGTTACCGCGATGCGGTAGCGTAATTAACTGCAGGGGCTTGCGCCTGCAGGGAAGAGCGTCCCCACAATCAAAAACCCCTCAAGCGAGGGGGAATCTGACGAAGTCTGCTACATCGGCCGCATCCGTCTAAACCTCCGATACACGGTGCCATAAATCAACTTGGCATCTTCGGAGAGGTGGACGGATAGCACCTATTAGCATCTGCCCCGAACCTCAGGCGAGACAGTCCATGTCTCGGCCGCCGTTCGGAGGGGAACAGTGACCACCATTGTACATGTATTTATTTCAGTTGTATCTAGTAAACTCCATCAACCAGACTTGTATATTTTACAGACTTAGAAAACCAGTTGTGTATTATTTCGACCTTAGAGTCGCGCGTTGTATTATTATGGTTTTCTTGATATTTTGAGTTTCCTTTTGAGTTTTGATCATCGCCCTTCGGCATTTTATATTATATTCTTGCGTGGTTGTGACCGTCGATTGACGAAGAGCTAGCTCCCGCTTGGGGATGTCTTTATTCATATTATTCATGTTGTACCCTGTTTGGGGCCAGTATTTACAAAGGAAACTCTGCCGAAATTTTCAGAAAAGACTTAGGATTTTAAAAATGCATACTTCGGCTTATGTTATTAAAACCACTTGCTTTAAAACATGTTTTCTTCACTTCTTTCTTTTAAATGGTTTAGATTTCTGGGATTTCTTGGCTTACTTGAATTAGATGGGGTCCTATAGATTTCATATGATTTAAGTGCCAGTCGCGTGCCATTTCGGGTCGTGACAAAGTTGGTATCAGAGCGCTAGGTTAACCTTGATTCGAGTCTATGTTTGAATATGCAGAGCCTAGGGCGTTTTAGTATATACGAAATCTAGGCTTGACCTTACGGAACTTAGACTTAGTCGATGGGGTATTAGACCCGAACTTTCGTCGCATAGGTTGACCTTGGTTGATGGAGTAGGTGACTTAAGAAGCATGACGTACCGTGTGTATGTTACACGGCATACTTACGATACGCTACTCCGCTTAAGGAGCCTTAGGATGTACATTTCCTTGCACAGTATTATATTCATTCATGATCTATCCTCATCGATATTGGTTTATGGTATTTGCTGCCATGATTACACGGGCAGAGAGAGCTACGGCTAGAGTTGCGTCAGCATGAGCTCGTCGCGGACGAGGACTGACCAGGGAGTGATTCTAAGGACATACGATTTGCATAGATGTGTCGTTTTATTGTGTTTTCGCGCCTTGAGCGTTTGATAGATCGCTTTTACGAGATTTCTCGGACGTGCAGATCAGCACCAGAGGATTGAGCCACTGATAGAGGCCAGCCAGAATGTGATGACCGTCAATGCATAAATTATTTGATGATTTAGGCACTGTTTAGCGTGCGGACGAATGAGCCAGTTGCTGCTGCGAATGACGAGATATCACCCCAGATGTTGGAGTTATTGCCGCACGAGTTATACTTAGAGATTTGGTAGAAGATCTCTAGTCACCCAAAGAGGAATGACTAGGACATATGATTCGTTGCCTACCCCGATGCGAGGTCATCAGATTGATTGATTCCTGCTAGAGACGACGTCACGCAGGTACGTTGGGTGTCGATAGAGACGATCGAATGTTAGAAGCCCATTTTCCAAATTTAAAGTATTCAGAGACAAATGCAAGTAATGCTATAGACCCTCTAGAAGAATGAAACCCTAACTCGATATAATGACCATTAGAACGCTTTGAAACCTTAGGGTTTGCGGCAGTTCGGCGGTGCCATTAGTGAGGCTTGGGTTTTCCCTTCTACGGTTGGTCCACGGGTACTGTGACATGTACTGGAATACTATTAAACTGTACCCAAGATGTTGAACTCTTGGGGGATTATGAAACCTTGACAAATCGATCGAAAGGTTCGACGTTATTCGGATATCATGTGATAGGATACATTTCTTGGGAGACTCTAGATACGAGTATAGCCATTGGAGTATAGCCCATTCGGCCATGAAGAGACGAGTCCGAAGCAGTCGACATTAGAGAAAAGTGGAGCAAGAGGTTCGTACAAGATCTTGATGAGATGACGTTCCACTCCGCTGACATCAGAGCTGTGGTACGCATACAGAGGCGTTGTACATGGATATATCTTCCAGAAGGAGTTGCGATGAGTATGCAGCCATTCCGGAATAAGAAACAGATATAGTAAAGGGTGATAACCTTCGGGCAGTTCGGCAGAAACGAGATTTGGGAGAGACTTCGACAGAACCTTTCTGGAATACTATACGAGGATACTTGGACCCAGGGGCGGTCATATTGTGCACACCCAGCAGGCCAGAGTTCGGCACCATCGACGAGACATGTTATGAGTGATCACGACAGTTGGCCAGAGATTCTTAGAGGATGTGCTTGAGCGGGACTATTCCGCCATACTTGATTTCGGTATTTTGGGCGATCTATTCGCATGATTGAGTTTTGATGATTGAGTTCCATGATATTTGTTTTCGTGCACCATGGTTGCACCTACCGGGTATTTATATTTTGTGCATAGTTATTACACTTGAGATATGCTTTATACACTGTTGTGTTGATTTATGATTTATGCACAGTTATTGCACTTAATATCGTTTTTGTGTCTTGGCTGCACATGTTTATGATTTCATGGATTTCATACAGTTGGGTTGATTTTGTGCATATGGTATGCACATGATTTGGTTTTCGCACTCGGTATAGTTCACATATGCTTGCAGTGCATTGGTACATATTTTATGCACCACAGTTGCACCTGACTTCATTTTGATGTCATTCGAGACATTGATTTTGATTTCATGCCTAAGGCATGCATATGATTGGGCTTATGCTTTCGGCATAGTTTTCATGCACTTTTAGTATTTTGATTTGATTTTGTGCACGTTGATGTACATGGTTGTGAGGTTATATACCACGGTATACCTGATTTGGATTTGGATTTAAATGTGTATACCATCGATTTCGATTGTGATACTCGATATTTGTTTTGTGCACCTGATTGGATTCTTGCGCATATTTGACGCGCTTGGATTGGATTTTGCGCATGTTCGGTGCTTGATATTGGATTTCGTGCATGTTGGATGCACATGATTTAGATTTTATTCGTGCATGATGGATGCACCTGATTTGGATTTTCGCGCATGTTGGGCGCATGATATGAGATGCGATTTTGGTGAACACCAGATGCACTAAATCGAGATTCTTTGTGCATATCATATGCACCTGATATTACTGTCAGGCACACCGTTGCCTCTGACAGGTGTTTCGTGCACGCCCGTTGCACTTAGGTGTTGTTTCTGTGCACATGTATGGCACATTTATGGATTTCGATTTTCGTGCGCACCAGACGCACGCGGCATTCTTATGCACATTTCGGATTTGATTTCTGCTGGAGCAGTACGTTTTTAGGATATTTACTATTTCGTATAGTAGTTGAGGAGGACTAGTTCGAGGATAGTACCTGAGTATATTTTGCATGCATTGATAGATATCGAAGGGATTTCCAAAATGGAGCTATAGTCTCAGTATTTACCTACGTGTCTGAGGTGACACGAAATGTTGAAAAACAAGGAAACCCTTCTAAATCATTTTCAAAACGGCGAGACGCGCATATTAAATAAAGGATATATATAGACATAGCTATTTTCTTACAATAAACGTACGCCACCGTGCCGTGTTACGCGCATCGCACAACAACTTAAAAAGGTTTTGGCATGCATTTCCTTCAGATGTTTACATGTATAGTTTTGATATATATCATATTGGTTTTCGTATTGGATTTGACATTTGTGTCTTCACCATGACTCCGGTGATTGCGGGATACTTGACGGAGTTTTGATTTTGAGTTACCTTCTCATTGTTCATGCGCGTGCATTGCGCTATGATGCGTTTTATGTATTGATGATTTCGGAGCCCCGATGACTTGGACTTTTTACTGAAATGTTTTAGTATTTGAGGGGTTTAAATTTAAATTCGGGGACCGAATTTATTTAAGGGGGGAAGATTGTAACATTTCAGAAAAATAAAATATTATTTTTGGGGATTTCTATAATTAAATAATATTATATTGAATATTTTAATAAGGCGGTATAATTAAATACCGATAAATTGGGAAAAATTTGGAAAATTATGGAAATTTTTGAAATAAGAGCGTTTTTTATGATTTAAGAAAATTATGAAATTTTATAATTATTATATTTCATTTTAATGCTAATCGCGATTAAATATCGCTAATCGTGCATTAAGCTTGTTTTGTGCACATGACATGCACCATGTCATTTTTTTCACATTTGTTACATTTTGTAACCATGGCTTAATTTGGTTTTTAATTGTGCTTGGTTTAAATGAGTAGATAAAACAAAAGAAAAGAAAATATAAAGAAAGAAGTATGGGCAAGAGAGAGAAAGAGAGGGTGAGGGGTCTTGGTTGACTTGGGCCATTCTCTTCCCTCTTAAAGGTTTTCTTCATCTTTCTTTCCCCTTCCTCTCCCATGGCAGCACCCTCTCCTCCCTCCTCAAGCACCTCTCACTTCACCATCCAAACCAACTCAAAACATCATCTCCATTTCACAAAGAACATGCACAAGCTCATTAGATGCACCTTGGACCAAGAAAAATTTGATTTTGAAGACTTGGGACAACTCAAGAATTTTCTTGAGTTGAAAAATGAGGTAATTTATGCACCATTAGAGTTGTATTTCATTCTCTTTAGCATCCTTACATGTTTAGAATCGATATCGTGTTGTGTAGTGAACTTTGAAATTCCAAGTTGAGAATTAGGGTTTGATTTGAATCCAAAGGTGTAATTGAGGTCAGTAGGGACCATACGACCCCTGTAGGGATTGTATAGTGGGCTAAACCATAGAGTAAACTCCCAATTCCCAAACTTAGAAACTTTGATATCGGGAATTTGTGATAATTGTGATGTGTTTTGGTGATCTGCTATAACCCGGGTGACCTGTAAAATATTTAGCGAAGACTGAGAGATGTGCAGGCAACCTAGAACCTATACCCAAAACCTAAGACCTCCAGTCCAAGTTCTGGCGACAATTTTACTCATTTTGTCCGCAAATTGCGGCCTGGGTAGAGTAGAAATGATCCGTGTTTGGTCCAGGGCTTTATCTCCTGTAAATTAGACCCTCCATATGTGCAAAATTGGCTAATTTCACTTAGGGTAAAATCTGGGACCATTTTCTTGAGTTGCTATATTGTTTTGCGACTTCATTTTAGATTTGGGATTTGGTATTTGATTTTGTGTTCCATCGTCTGATGTTTGTAAGTCAGCGACGGGGGTTGTTTGGTGGTTTTGCAGGCGTATGCTATAGGTTTTAACCTATGAGCGAAACGTGTGCCGTTTTGGTTTTCCGACTTGATTTTAATACGTATTTGCGATTGTGTATTGGTTGTAGGTACCCCCATATGGATTTCAAGACGACGAGGATGAGCGTAGCGTCATCGACTCCAGCAAGCGAGGATCAATGTGAGTAGATATATATCTACGAGGGAAGCCGGGTGCATAGCATATAGCACCCCCGCAGTTCGTAGTGTAGCTTATGATATGTTATACATTTACATATGTGTTGTGAATTAGGATGATTAACAAGTAGGATCTTAGAAGATCATGGGATAAATGTTGGTGTATTTGGATGATAGTGGCGTGGTTGGTTTCTTAGTCGCGAACCAGAAAATAGGTTTGCACACACGCACACACACACACCCTTGCATGCATTATTATTACTTGTGCGTATATGGGAATATGTATATATATATACACACACACACACACACATAGGTATGGGACTATGTATATATATATATATATATATATATATACGTATACCTACGCATGGATGATGAGGATTGTATATGGTATTCGGAGATGAGTCGATGAGATTGTGCATGGTGCCATGAGATCGGTGATATGATGTGGTTCGTATTATGAGAAACGGCATGAGATTATAGCGGGCCTTTAGGCGTGTGTTTTCATACCACGTATATATATGCAGATGGTATCAGTTTGTACTAGATTTAAATCTGTACCCCCAGTTCATGGGATATGATGATAAGGATACCAGATAAATAATGAGATGAATGTGATATTTTACCCGTACCCAGATTTGGGATGCTGTACGATGGATTACAGTACGAGCTATATATTGATAATAGATCTGCACTCTTGACTCCAGGATGTCATGTACGAGCTATATATTGTATCGTATGCGATACTATTGAGGCGGGATCACCGACCGTTATATTTATATGTATCGACTCAGATTTAGGTGGTTTCCTTACCTTTTCGATTAGCCTGTTAGTTTAGTCCTGTAGTTTACGTTTAGATGTTAGACTAGAATCGAGTCATACCTAACGAATCATGAGTATTTTAAAGACAGGCCAAGGGATTCTACAGATATTTTCAAAAGACGCATCTTTTCTTAAAAACACCGTAGCCCTTATTTTTTCTAAACACCACGATTCGTGTTATTTCAAATGGAAAAACTGTATGACTCATATATATTGATGTAGATTCTTCACTGTTGCGTTTATTATTCATTTTTCTCATATTCTTGCTATTCGCATCGCATTGCATGTTTAAATGTGTTTATTGTTATATCAAACCCATGCTGTTAGGACACCAGCACCATTACCGATGATGCGTATGCCCCACGTACACCTGCTTGCCAGCTCACACACTTCATCATCGATAATTGTCATGTCACTACACAGTAGGATTGTTGCATCAGGATATGACTCCTTGCATGGAATAATTGCATATATACCTACTTGTACATCCATATTGGCGCACAAGCATATTGTACACTCATACTTGCGTATATACCTACTTGTACATCCATATTGGCGCACATGAATATTGTACACTCATACTTGCGTATATACCTACTTGTACATCCATATTGACGCACAGGCATATTGTACACTCATACTTGCGTATATACCTACTTATACATCCATATTGGCGCACAGGCATATTGTACACTCTTACTTGCGTATATACCTACTTGTACATCCATATTGGTGCACATGCATATTGTACACTCTTATTTGCGTATATACCTACTTGTACATCCATATTGGCGCACAGGCATATTGTACACTCATACTTGCTTATATGCCTACTTGTACATCCATATTGGCGCACAGGCATATTGTACACTCATACCTGCGTATATACCTACTTGTACATCCATATTGGTCCACAGGCATATTATACACTCATACTTGAGTATATACCTACTTGTACATCCATATTGGCGCACATGCATATTGTACACACATACTTGCGTATATACCTACTTGTACATCCATATTGGAGCACAGGCCTATTGTACACTCATACTTGTGTATATACCTACTTGTACATCTATATTGGCGCACAGGCATATTGTACACTCATACTTGCGTATATACCTACTTGTACATCCATATTGGTGCACTGGCATATTGTACACTCATACTTGCGTATATACCTACTTGTATATCTATTTTAACGCACATGCATATTGTACACTCATACTTGCGTACATACCACTTGTACATACATAGATGTTGCTGGCTTGATTTTGGAGAATTGGGGACCACATGTTATACTTTCAAAACTGGATCCACTTAAAAGAGCGGTTTTCCCTTGTTACTCATAGTACGACTTTATGCTGCATACATCACATTACATGGATTTACGCATTGAATTTTGGATTTTATGTGATTTCTGGATTTGAGAACCGAGATATTATTTAAAGAATGTATGCATTGTTTGAAAACCTGGTTTCTCTCTATATGATATTTCAGTACGTCCACCATGCATTTTCTCGGTTCTGAGATGTATGATAGAAACCCGATTCGAGGAGGAGGAGGATCCGTTTGCGGGTTCATGGTGGACCCGGTATGGTATCCCGGGGCGAGATAGAGATTTCGTGGGGATGACGATGAGCCTGCCAGAGGGACAACTACCTACCGGTGATAGTATTTGGGCTCGGTGGATATCCGGAGGATACCGATCGAAGTCGAGAGATGATATGGGCCGATCCGGACTGACGGAACCCGTGGGCCGATCCGGACTGACGGAGCCCGATATATGAGGATTTACGTGCCGATGCTGGGCACGGGTTTCATGATATTTTCGAGTGTCGATGCTGGACATTCAGGTTCCATGATTTTGATGTGTCGCGAGGGACACACGTTGGTCTATATCCTCATACTTTCATGCATATGCTTTTATGACTTTTACGTGCATGATGTTGTTGTGTTATTGGTTGACCGTCGATGAGATCCACATGCATACAGGCTCGATTACATGGTTGGATGACATCCACATACTTATAGACTTGAGTATACAGTCGACACTGATTCATATTGATTACATTGATCATACCTCATATTTATGATATGTGATTTGTCCAAAAATACTTGTTAACCGTAATCAGAAACGGCATCGCTTTGCAGCTAGCCGGTGAATACGGGTCGATCCACAGAGATGTGTAATTTTCTTAATGTGTTTTTACGAGTTGATTCCAAATGTTTTTTGGATTGATTTATTATGTCTAAAAAACCTAGATCTATCAATAAACTAAATTAATCTAAATTAAAGTCTTGCTAGGGTTAGGCTTAGGGGAAGTTAGGAGATTAAAGGTTCCCTCACCGCTTTCAATGCCTTATTTTAGATCTATTAGATGTTATAGTAATTATCAATAAAGTGGATTAGAATCTTTTGGGAAGATATTTCTTCCTCTAGATTCTTGTCCTTCCTTTATCGATACATACCCTAACCTCCATGGAAAACACGCGCAACCGGCCCTTTACACTACGGTGTCACCATTACCTCGAGGGATAAGGTGCCGTAGGGAGCGGGGTGTGCGTGCATGCATGGAGTTCTAATTCTTAGGTATAGAATGGCATGAAAGGGGTGAGAGATCTCATCTCTCAAACCATTCCCTAAGCCTAATCCTAAGAAGCGAGGAGATTACTCGCTCATTAGGGGATTAAAAGACATTCTAATTAAAAGAGAATTAAAAAAAAGAATTAAAAGTAACTTACTAATTTTTATTGATGGCTCTCTCCAAGCAAGAATACAGAACAGATCTGAATTTGTGAAAATGAAAGGAGGCATAGGTTTTACAGATCTGTGATTACAATTTATAAGTAAACAGGGAAAATTAGGGTTACAGAGTCTCGCGCATGTGCAATTACAGATATGCCCATGAAAAATCAAAACCCCCGCACCGACGCACCGACACCAGAAGTTTCCACCGACACGGGCTTAAATGGCCGCGGAACCGCGGCATTAGTGGGCTTGGGCCGCGGTTCCGCGGCCCTTTGGGGAGATCTCTTGGTGAAATTTCCTGGGTTGCTTCTTGTTGGCTTGGGTTTCTTATTTATATATATCTTTTTCCATTTGGGCTTCTAGGTTGGTTCCAGATCTTCAGTGAACAATTTGCAATGGATTTTTAACCGTTCGCTTTGAGTCGATGTCTTGAATCTTGCTTTGTGAATTGTTCCTTATGTAGGCTTGATCAAGATTCTCTGTTTGTTGGTTAAAGTCCACATTTTCATCGTCTTTACATCGTTTGCACTGTTTTCTGTCCAAGAACCTGTAACCTGTAACATGTAGCAGACATGCATCAAAAGCACCTGTTTATTTATAAAACGAATAAGAATTGGGGAATATAAACTGCAATATTATGATATGAACAAATACCCCCAAACTTATCTTTTGCTCGTCCTCGAGCAAACTTATTTTTTTATTCACTAAAATCCTAACCACACTTTCGCAGGGAAACGCGATTGCAGTTAGCATGTGCAACAAGCCGTTAAACCTCTAGGTGTCCCTAGTAGGAGGAGTGTTGTCTCCTGAGGATGCGGATTACACCCACAAAATCCTATCAATTTGGCCCATTAACTTTTGTTCTCCAATTAGGTTTTCTAAGAAGGAATTCTATTATCTTTTGACTCGCGAATCATCCACCCACATTCTTCATATTTCCTCATTATTTAACTTAAGATTATATATGTTATGTAGATCTACTTAGCTTTCGGCATCTCCTAAGTTTTCCTTCTAGGGTTACATCTCCACTCAGGAATTTCTATCAACCCTACTAAAGATACAAGTTTTATTCTTCATCCCTTTCTCTCATCTAAACTCCAATCACATATCCCTACGTGTGTGTTTAAATCACCCCTATACTTGGAAATTCAAATCAAGCAATCATACCCTTGTCCGTTGTCCAAAGTACTTATTAGTTGGTGAGTTTTTAAATGAAGTTTGCTTACACATCCTTCATGCGACCGTTAATACTTCTTGAGGTACCAACGACCGATTACAAAATGTGTTTGCACTTTTAAAGCGTACTTCCTAGTTTTGCAACACCCAAGTCTTTAGCAATGACTCCCAAACTAGTTGGTCTAAGGCACTAGGTGATGAAGCACCCTCGCTAAATATTTTTCTATTTTTACAGCCTTAAGTAATCACAAAAACCAGTGTTCATTTTTTTATTCTTTATTCACATTTTTTTTTGTTTTTTCATTGTACTAAGGACTTTAGACAAGAGCATTTCAAGGTCTCTTCTACTATTCCAAGTTTCAAGCTGCGTGATTGTGCATTTTGTAGGGTATACGTTTTCAGAATCTAGACTTAAGCTAGGAACTATTTTTCAAACTTATACTCTAATAAGAACATCAATACTCTTCCCTCATTTTGACTTAGCCCAAGAAGTGAACCCAAAATTTGCCTATTTCTAAATAAACTACAAGGCATATACTTTCTACCGTTAAACTTTAAGGAAGATTATTTTTAGGGTTTTTAATTTACTAAGTCTAAGATCTAGTTTTTCCTAGCTCGTTAACCTATTTGTCAAACTCTAGTCAATTAGCAAAAATTGAATACAATAATTTTTATAATTTTTTCAAATTTTTATGGGTTTTCAAATAAATATGCAAATGCAAAAATATGTACAAATGAATGCGAAGGAAGAAGACGTACCGAGCATACCCCCAAACTTGAACTTGACAGTGTCCTCACTGTCATGCTAAACCAACAGGGTCAAAAATACCGGCACTTCCCTGTTTATTTATTTATAAATTTTTTTATTGTTAAGGAAAACAAAAATATATACAGAAAGGCCCTCCCCCAAACTTCATTTAAACTATGTTAGACATTACTGCCAAACCTTGCATAGACCAAACGTTAACACCAACCAGTTGAAAAATTTATCAGTAAAGAGTATCAGTTGGTGGAAGAATAAGTCGTAGCGATCCATAAAGAATTGGGGAAGATAGAAGTGGTGGTATGGAAGGTATGGAGGTGAATAGACAGGAGGTGGTGATGAATCAAAACGAGAATGCGAATGATCAGCAATCAGTGGAATGTTGGCATTCTCGTAGCTTCTTAAAAGAAATGGGGGTGGTTCAACTTCTAAAGGAGGAGGTTGACTAACCACAATACCCCCAAAATGTTTCTGTGGGTCCTCTATTGACTTGGCATCATCCATCAATTGCATATGATATTCAATTATAATGGAACTGATCTTCTCGATGTCCGCCATAGTCCAACCGAAAACTTGCCGCCTATCTTGTAAGACTTTTAAAATAGCGTTCTCTTGCTCGAAGGCTAGAGAGGCTGATATTATAATGGGAAAAGTCTCATTCTCACCTATGTAAGCATATTTAAGGTGAGGCGGTAAGGACATGAGTTCGAGTTTCGGAGGCGAGAGAATCATTGCGGAATCTACCTCGAACTCAAAGAACTCCAACACAGGTTCGAAATCACTGCAAACAACCGATTCGGATGGTTCAACTAACTCATCCACAAATTCAAAAGACTCATATTCGGGCTGTGAGTCGTCATCATCCGAAAAAGTGAAACATTCATAATCCATATCGGTTGTGTCAACGGTGGTAGGCTCAAGGAGGAACGCACTAGTGGCGTCAAAACTGTTTTCATCAAACAAGAATCTTTCAAGCTCGCAGTCCTCCTGCGTGATTTTGTGAACAGAGCAAACTTCTCGTGTACTAGTTTTAGGTACGGGGGGCAGACTTCCTATCTTATAAATATTGAACTCACTAGACATCTTCCCAAAGGATAGAGTCATGGAGCCATTGCGACAGTTTATTACAGCATTGGAAGTGGCCAAAAATGGTCGACCGAGGATCACCGGAATTTGGTTCCGTAGGTTAGCAACAGGTTGTGTATCCATAACAATAAAATCAACGGGGAATATGAACTCCCCAACTTTGATCAACACATCCTCTAGCTCACCCCTTGGATGGGTGATTGATCGATCAGCCATTTGGAGAGTACAACGAGTGGGCTTCAACTCTCCAACCCCTAATTGTTCGTACACGGAGTAGGGAAGCAGGTTAACACTAGACCCAAGATCTAAAAGTGCTCGATTAATTTTATTATCCCCAATTGTGATTGAAATCGTAGGACAGCCAGGGTCCTTTCGTTTTTGGGGTAAGGTTTGAGGGTAGTTAATAGCATTGCTCACTGCACTAGCCACTAGCACTTTCTTGGGTACTTGAGATGCCTTTCTCTTCGAAGTGCATAAGCCCTTTAAGATTTTCGCGTATGAAGGGACTTGTTGGATTGCATCCAAGAGAGGTATATTTATGCTAACCTGCTTAAATAATTCCACAATCTTCTCCATTTGTGCAGTTGGTTTATTGGGACTCAACCTGTTTGGAAATGGAGCATTTTGAAAATTTGTTGAGTCAAATGTCTGTGGAGTAGAATGTGGAGTAAGAACGGCACCCCGTGTAGATGTGTTCGTGTTGTGAAAAATGGGTCCGTTCGAGTTAGAAGAAGTAGAGCCGTGTGAAGGGTGGAGAATAGGCTCTAAAGAATAAGGTGAAGAAGAAGGTGAAGAAAATGAAGAAGGGGAAGATGACGATGCAGAAGAAGAAGAAGAAGAAGAGGAAGAACCACCGGCGGGGATGTCATCACTAGTTCCCACATTATTCTGCAACACTCTTCCGGATCTCAACGTGGTCACCGCATTTACATTGTGATTGTGATATGCATTTTGTGTGTGACCGGGATTTGGCAATGGTTGAGATGGAAGATTTCCCTTTTCTCTCTCGCTCAACGCAGCAGTTAATTGTACAATTTTTGCCTCAATAGATTTGATACTTTGATCGTGTGAGGTATTGTTATGCATCAAAGACTGAACATAATTTTCAAATCTTGCTGCGGATTCTGTAGATTGCTTGAAAAATGCATCTAGACTTTTTTCGAGCGAGATAACCTTATCATCATTTGGTTGAACCAAATTGTTCGTTTGATTTGTATAAGGTTGTTGTTGGAAAGGTTGCTGGTTTTGAGTTTGTGAAGGTGCTTGTTGTTGTTGTGGAGGAGGAGGTCTTTGAAAATTGTTATTTCCTTGGACTTGTTGATTTTGGTTCCAAGCGAAATTTGGGTGACTCCTCCACCCCGGATTGTATGTAGAAGAGTACAGATCGTTTCTTTGTCGTTGCTGAAATGCAGCATTGACTTGATCCTGTCCTTGAGTAGATGCATTATAAGGACACTCTTCGGTTAGATGCGATGGATCCGTACAACAAGCACAAACAGTTCGTGGAGGCATAACAGGGGCAGGAGAAGGCGATGATATTTTGGTCTCAATGGCTTCTAGCTTTTTCATAAGTGCGGCCATCTCGGCCTTCATAGCAATCGACATATCTACTTGATGTATGCCTGCCCTAGATTGACCAATAGAAAAAGATGATGTGGTCTTGGTGCTCTCCCACTGAATTGTTTGCTCACTAAGATCCTCAAGAAACTGCCACGCTTCGTCGCTAGACTTGGAGAGAAAATGACCTTGACATATGGTTTCTAGCAACTGCTTCGTTGCCGAGTTCAATCCCTCGTATAATGTTTGGCAAAGTTGCCAACTTTCGATCCCATGATGAGGGCATTGAACAAGTAGGTCTTTAAATCTCTCGAAGCACTTCCAAAATGGTTCGGAAGGAAGCTGTGAAAATTGTATAATCTCGTTACGGATTCTAGCAGTTTTGTGATGAGGATAGAACTTTTTCAGAAAAGCTTTCACAAACTCGTCCCAATTTCTAATGGAATGTGATGCGGTGCTGTATAGCCACTTCTCGGTTAGGTCACATAAGGTAAAAGGAATGACCCTTAGCCTTATAGCGCCATCACTTAATTGGGTCGTTTTCATCATAGCGCACACATTTTGGAATTTATTGATAAAGATATATGCATCTTCAGATTCCAAACCATGAAATTTTGGCAGCATATTGATGAAATGTGGTTTTATTTCAAAATTGTCCCCATTTGCCGGTGGGGGTGAAAGACATGTAGGTAAAGAAGTGCGGACGGGGTAGAAGAGATCCTGGAGCGCGATTCGTTGGGGCGCTACAACAGGCGGAAGATTCGGGTTATTCGCACCTAACGGAGGTGGAATCATTCCCGTTGGTAAGGTATCGTTAGGGTTGTGTCCCGACATACCTTCGAAAGAAGAATTTGAAGGTGGAGGTAAGGAAATGGAGGGAATTTCGACTTCAGTGTCGAAAGGTTCGTCGGTCGGTACCAACGAAACACGGACTAATCGGGCGTTAGTATCCCTAGTCCAAAGTGACATACACTAAAATGGGTAGTGTAGTCAGAAAAAAAGAAAAAAAAACAGAATGTGGAGGTAAGATAACGTCAATGGAGGGAAGTGGTGGAAGTGAGTTGCAAGTTTTCTTAGCGACAAGTTGCAAGTTTTGAAAAGATTTTCTTTTCTTTTTTTTTTCTTTATGTGAGAGTTTTGCAAAGAAGTTTTTGAAAAGAGACTCGTGACACAATTGCTATCAACCACACATGCACAATCAGGCCTAGATCTAGGGTCACCTAGGTCTGCTAGACAGCTCCTAACTAGGGCTAGAAATAGGACCTCAAACCGCCTCTTCACCGACAATTACGGCCAGGTAAGTGCCAGGTAAGTGGGAAGGAACCACAGTAGTAGGCCTAATTAAAAACCACTAGCCTAGACACACTTGCCTAGACACCGCAAATTCAGTTAGGATAAACGGTCGATGCCTATACTAGTCCTTTTCCTATTGAGCTCGATGTCCTTAGGGCTGAGTCTAGTATTTTTTTAATTAATTATGGTCAATGCAAATGCTTTAGGTGTTTTCTGGGGTCCTGGGAAGGGTGATGAAATCCCCACCCAATCTGAGTTTGGTCAATTAGCCCCTTAAAGTCCGATTAAATTATGCAAAACAATAAAATTCACTTGCAATCAATTTTTTTTTAGCACGGCGCAAAGAAACCTGCAGAAAATCTGTTATTTAGAAGGGGAGGAAGAATTTTTTGCGCAAAGAATTCCTGCAGAAAATTTTCACAGTGGATATATTGTAGGTTGCAGAGGGGAGAAAAAGAGATCAAAACATGCAATTTCCACGCAGAGATCAGGTTAAACCACCGCGGTTCCGCGGCTTTATGCCCCAATTGGCAGCGATTTCGCGCTCTGTTGATGGGATCAGCTCCTGAAAAAAATTTGTACTGCTCTTTTCACCAATTCTTCTCTGTTCTGATGTGAATTTTCCTGGTTTGCCCTCTGCAAATTTTTAGATCTGCGATTCTTCGCTGTTCCTGCAAGATTCAAACAATAAAACCCTTCAAACAGATACAAATCGATAAAATGTTTTTTTTTGTATTTTTTCTATTTTCAGATTTTTATAATTTTTAAAATTTATATCAACCCGAAATTACACAAAAGAAAAATTACGCCATCCCCGGCAACGGCGCCATTTGATTTGTCCAAAAATACTTGTTAACCGTAATCAGAAACGGCGTCGCTTTGCAGCTAGCCGGTGAATACGGGTCGATCCACAGAGATGTGTAATTTTCTTAATGTGTTTTTATGAGTTGATTCCAAATGTTGTTTGGATTGATTTATTATGTCTAAAAAACCTAGATCTATCAATAAACTAAATTAATCTAAATTAAAGTCTTGCTAGGGTTAGGCTTAGGGGAAGTTAGGAGATTAAAGGTTCCCTCACCGCTTTCAATGCCTTATTTTAGATCTATTAGATGTTATAGTAATTATCAATAAAGTGGATTAGAATCTTTTGGGAAGATGTTTCTTCCTCTAGATTCTTGTCCTTCCTTTATCGATACTTACCCTAACCTCCATGAAAAACACGCGCAACCGGTCCTTTACACTACGGTGTCACCATTACCTCGAGGGAAAAGGTGCCGTAGGGAGCGGGGTGTGCGTGCATGCATGGAGTTCTAATTCTTAGGTATAGAATGGCATGAAAGGGGTGAGAGATCCCATCTCTCAAACCTTTCCCTAAGGCTAACCCTAACAAGCGAGGAGATTACTCGCTCATTAGGGGATTAAAAGACATTCTAATTAAAAGAGAATTAAAACAAAGAATTAAAAGTAACTTACTAATTTTTATTGATGGCTCTCTCCAAGCAAGAATACAGAACAGATCTGAATTTGTGAAAATGAAAAGAGGCATAGGTTTTACAGATCTGTGATTACAATTTATAAGTAAACAGGGAAAATTAGGGTTACAGAGTCTCGCGCATGTGCAATTACAGATATGCCCACGAAAAATCAAAACCCCCGCACCGACGCACCGACACCAGAAGTTTCCACCGACACGGGCTTTAAATGGCCGCGGAACCACGGCATTAGTGGGCTAGGGCCGCGGTTCCGTGGCCCTTTGGGGAGATCTCTTGGTGAAATTTCCTGGGTTGCTTCTTGTTGGCTTGGGCTTCTTATTTATATATATCTTTTTCCATTTGGGCTTCTAGGTTGGTTCCAGATCTTCAGTGAACAATTTGCAATGGATTTTTAACCGTTCGCTTTGAGTCGATGTCTTGAATCTTGCTTTGTGAATTGTTCCTTATGTAGGCTTGATCAAGATTCTCTGTTTGTTGGTTAAAGTCCACATTTTCATCGTCTTTACATCGTTTGCACTGTTTTCTGTCCAAGAACCTGTAACCTGTAACATGTAGCAGACATGCATCAAAAGCACCTGTTTATTTATAAAACGAATAAGAATTGGGGAATATAAACTGCAATATTATGATATGAACAATATGTTGCTACCTGAGGCACTGACACGAGCACTTGGTATTACACTGATGTATAGATATTTACCCTTGCCACCTTATCATGCTTCAGACGTTATCATTTTGAAGATATATATTACTGATCGTATTGACCTAGGATTGAGTCATACATACGATTTCTGCTCTGTGATGTTTTCTACTCACGAGTTGGCAATTCACCCCCGTTGTGCCACAGTTTCTTGCAGGTTTTTTCGTACAGGTTTCATTGCGGCTTTGCTGGCAAACTGCTTTCATCCGGGTGATTGCTTTGTTAGGTGGGTTCACTTGCATCGTGACCACCATTATACATGTATTTATTTCAGTTGTATCTAGTAAACTCCATCAACCAGACTTGTATATTTTTCAGACTTAGAAAACCAGTTGTGTATTATTTCGACCTTAGAGTCGCGCGTTGTATTATTATGGTTTTCTTGATATTTTAAGTTTCCTTTTGAGTTTTGATCACCGCCCTTCGGCGTTGTATATTATATTCTTGCGTGGTTGTGACCGTCGATTGAAGAAGAGCTAGCTCCCGCTTGGGGATGCCTTTATTCATATTATTCATGTAGTATCCCGTTTGGGGCCAGTATTTACAAAGGAAACTCTGCCGAAATTTTCAGAAAAGACTTGGGATTTTAAAAATGCATACTTCGGCTTATGTTATTAAAACCACTTGCTTTAAAACATGTTTTCTTCACTTCTTTCTTTTAAATGGTTTAGATTTCTGGGATTTTTTGGCTTACTTGAATTAGATGGGGTCCTATAGACTTCATATGATTCAAGTGCCAGTCGCGTGTCATTTCGGGTTGTGACAAGGCCTTTGTTGACTCCAGGTTCCAGAGTGACAAGAATGACTCTAAGTCCATATCGGGTTATGTCTTTACCCTCAATGGAGGGGCGGTCTGCTGGAAGAGCTCTAAACCGGACACTGTTGCTGACTCAACGATGGAAGCGGAGTATATCGCTGCTTGAGACGCCATAAAAGAAGCAGTCTGGATGAAGAAGTTCTTAACCGAACTTCAGGTGGTTCCATCCACTGCTGTTCCAATACCGCAGTATTGCGACAACAACGGTGCTATAGCTTTAGCGAAGGAACCCAGGTCTCATCAGAGATCCAGACATATCTTGAAGCGGTACCACCTGATCAGGGAGATCGTTGATCGCCGGAAGATCAAGGTGAGGAGAGTAGATTCAGAGAACAACACTGCAGATCCACTCACAAAAGCCATCTCTCAGACACTGTTCAAGAGGCTATTCGAGATCATAGGTCTGCGATACGCCAATATATGGCCTTAGTGCAAGTGGGAGATTGTTAGTGATATATGCCCTAGAGGCCATTATTGTATCATACTGGTTTGTATATTACTTAATGGAAGATTGGGATATACACGGATATAGTAACAGTCTTGCTCGAAATGGTAGTATGCTACCTAGTTTGTTTCTACCTCAATATGAGCATGTGTTTTTGCATATCGCTTATACATATTGGAAGAGCCCTTAGGATCTTTCTTTACTACCAGCATTATGATGGCAGTCACACTAGTTTGGGCTGGGTAGTCTATAAACACATCTTTATACAGGTCTCTTGTCGTAGGATTATCGAGACGGGGCATCGATACTCCAGAGTAGACTAGTGTATACGCTTCTCATCCTAGCAGGGGAGATGGTATGTCCCACAATCATTAGTACGTCGTACTGGAGATAATATGCAGGTGCTCATTGGGTTATGAGTACACTGGACAGGACTCGTAGGGAACTGCTGGTGGGTATTATACCTATCGTCGGGTAGCAGTTCCCAGGTGATATGAGTACAGTATAGTTTGTTGACTTGACACTGCTACTTCGTCTCGAGTGTGTTCCCACTGTTCTTAGATTACTACCCTACCACGGCTCAAAGGAGTCATGAAAAAATTTAGTAGTTAGGTGCAGTCCCGAAGCACTTGGAGGCAGTGGCGGTTAGATAAGATTCGTCTCTCTCGGTATTGGGGGTTGATATCGCGGTGTGTTCGGAAAGCTATTTCACAAAGTCCTTGGCCAAGACAAGCAAGATTTACTGGTAGGTACTCCAGTAGTTTCTCAGGGTGTTTTGGAATATTCTCTGGTACGACATATTGCGTTATTAGGGGTCTGACGGCTACCGCCCCTAGTCCCGATATGCGATACTCTTTGACGAACAGACTAGACTATACGGAGATTGTCACAGATAGGCTCAATAGGAGTTCGGATGAGTTTGCTCATCGGCCTTCTTATCGACAGATACCTGGATATCCGTTACGTGCAGCTAGTACCATTGACGGCTTGTGGTTAAACCCACTGCCAGCGTAGTGTCGAGTCTTTAGAGTCCCACACAGAGGGTTTCCCTGCATCGGATAAAAGATGTAGAGGTCGTATGGTTTTACGACAGGGTTCGATCACGTACGTGTACTTGTGCATGTATGATGATTCAAACAGATAATACTAGTGGGCTTTGGTTTAAGCCGGATCCTAGTATTATATTGATGGATTATTTTAATCTCTTTTGTATTCGTATTTTTTGGAATACGGATACGAGTATGTATATACGGATGATGCACATTTTCGTAATTTATTCAAAATTGCTTCTAGATGGTGACACCTCATATTTTGTATCAAATATTTTAGGTTAAATGATTAATACATTAAGAGGTGGAGGAAATGAGGTGGAGGTATGCATGATATGGAGCATGGATTTTGGTGACACATGGAGGTGTTTTATCCCATGACTCACTAGATGACTCATGAACCATACTTGATTTGGTATTAGATTTTTTCTAATGGATTATTGCATGGTTCATTATTCACAAGAGAGTACACTTTCCATTCTCATTCTAACTCTTCACCATTTTTCCTCCAGCTTACCATCTTCTACCTCTAGCTTTTCATGTCTCATGAGTTGAGAAACCTAAGGCTATTAGAGAAAAACCAATCCATCTACAATCTCTACATCACCTCGGTCATCTATTGTAGTGAACTACATGCCCTAGTTTCCTTGGATTTGAGGTAGGAACCCGGACTATAGACTCTCGGGTGGATCGTCTTTGACTCGAGGAGGCCGACGAGGAAGCATTGATCCGTTACGATCCTTGGAGCCTATCACGAGAAGGAGGACAACGACAAGAAGACCCGAAGGACATGAATTCATGAGCTATAACATTCTATCCAAGTAGTTAACCTCATAACAGCTTGCTAGTTAAGGTTTAGCATCGATCCTGGAGTTCGAGTCGGTGTTACGAGCTTTGTAAAGATCGTTTTTTACGTTTTCCGCCTCCCCGTGAACCCGCGGGGTGCGCGACATCGACTTACATATACAAATGAATCTGAATTGTTCATCTAACATTGCACACATGTCTATCCATCATGACAATCTGCACAAACCATAACCATATATATATATATATATATATAACCGCAGAAGCAAGCAACACCAGAATGTGTGCAACCCCGTCTAAATGAACATATAGCAATTAGACGACGTTCAACAACACATATACAACATCATAGATACTGACGATGTAAAAGTTTCGATTTTTTAAAACTCCCGAGTTGTCCCAAAGCTAAGATGATACAAAGTGAAATTTGGGACAAATCAAACAATACCAAAAATACCAATTTACAAAACTCAAGACACAGCATGAAAACAAGCTCCAGATGTGAATAGTGAAAAGGTGAGGCCGGCCAAAAAAAGATTCCTGCCGGTCCAATCATGATGAAATCCGCTCGTTTTCATTGTGTGTCACTATCTAGTCTAGAGTAAGAATTTGCACTTGTTTAAAAAATCTTTAGAGACCAAAAATATTAAGAACAGAAACTGGGTTTTGAAAAAGTAGTTTTCGGTTTTGAAACTTGAAGCATTGTCTAACAATAGTTTGGGGTGTTTGGATGGCTCTGATACCATGTTAGGATCCGGCGCCCGCACCGCGGAGGCCGTGGGCGAGGCGGAAGTGAAAACAAAAACTTTTTGTCGGCACCGGATGCGCAAACCCAAGAATTCAATCCAAACACCCTAAACTAGAAATCTAAAACATACAAGGTTTGAGAAATACAACCTTCGTCGCGTGTCCATCCAATTTTGGAAGACCCCTCCAAGCTCATAGCCTCCAGGATCGCGCTTGAGAATTGACCACCTTTGCCGAAGACGATCCACCCGAGGGAATGCTGAGAAGGCTCAAACCGATGACCCAAAGTTGCAAGGTTTAGATGGTCGGTGATGTAGGAATACTCCACTAAAATTTTCTCTTTAGAATCTTGATCAAATATGGGAGCAAGAAGAAGGAGAAGGAGAAGATAAAGCAAGAACCATGAAGCTCAAGTGAGGAAGTAAAAAAAAAACATCAGTGTTGAAGTGAGGATGGCTTGCACATTTTCAACCATACATGAATAGTGCACCCAAATGATTTAATCATTTTAAAATCTCCAAGCCATACCTCTCGACATGCATGCACCATGCTTCATAGTTCCTCCTTTCCACCTCATTTCCCTTTTTATTTTTCTAAATAGAAAAATAAATATGAGCTATTCTTCTAGAAGCATTCCCGTATAAATACGGAATACTTCACCTTGTATATGTATCGCTACATATACGTGTATCCGTATAAAAATACGGATAGTATCAAAGAGAGAAAATAAATAGTGAACAATAATACTAAAATACATGTATCAAAATACATATATAAATTTTTAAATCAAAACCTGATTTAATAATCCGGCTTAATCCTAAACCGGCAAGTATTATCAACCGTCCGATTAAAGTTCGTATATCGCGTACATGTATTTAATCGGACCACTGCATGTACCATTGTATGGCTCCTACATTTGTCGCCTGAACCGGAAAAACCCTTTGTGTGGGACTCTAAAGACTCGACAATACGCTGGCAGTGGGTTTAACCACAAGCACGTCAGCGGCACTAACTGTACGTAACGGCTACCCAGGTAGTTATCGAAAGGGGGTTCGACAATCAAGTGCGTCCTTACCCTACTGAGCGTGAATGTGACAATCTCCGTACAGTCCGGTCTCTTTGTCAAAGATTATTGCATATCGGATCTAGGGATGGATAACGTCAGGCCCCTACTAATCCGATAAGTTATGTCTGAATCTAGCCCATCACCAACTAAGATACTACTGATCAACTATCAGTAAATCTCGCCCACCGTGGCCATGGATTTCTGGTGATAGCCAACTGAACATAGCGTGACATCAACTCCTAATACCAGGAGAGACGAATCCATGACAGTCGACCACTGCCTCCATGTGGTTTGGGACTGTACCCAACTAAAACCTGTTTACATGACTCCTTTGAGCCATATGTTGGTAGTAATCAAAGTATAGTAGGAACTCACACGAGAAAAATGATGATTTCAGGTCAAAGGACTAATCTGTACTCATGCCACCTGAGAACTTCCATCTGACGATAGGTATAATACCATCTAGAAGTTCTCGGCGAGTCCGTCCAGTGTACTCAACTCCAGTAAGCACCTGTATACTATCTTAGATGATATAACACCAATGGCTTGTGAGACCGACCACCGCCCCTTGTCGGGGTCTCGAAATATATACACTAGTCTACTCCGAAATATCGATGCCCAGTCTCGATACTCCCATGACTTGGGATATTTAAGGATGTGCTTATAGACCATCCAACTCTCACGTATATGATCGCCATCATAATGCTGGTAGTCAAGCAAGAATCCTATGGGCTTCATCATTATGTATTAGCGACACGTAATAACAAGTAAAACGTGTAAACATCAATGATAAAGACAAACCAGTTAGCAACTCATTTCGAGTAAGATTGTTCTACCTATATAGGTCCTCACTCAATTATCATAATCGTGTGTCTGAAATTACAATAATTGCATTGAGGGAACTATATCCAACACTATCCACATGACCGGGGAACGTCGTGTCTCATTTATGGCTCAAATGAAATGCGGGGCTCCTAGATTATCCGCTATTCCATATTGTTGTTCGCATACTTGTGATGATTTTTATCTGCCTATGATGACTATTATCTGCCTGCGATGTTGATATATATATTATATATTTAGTATATGCTTTTATATGTTTTGCATCAGTGCTAGTCCTGCCCCCGCTCTGCCGTTAGTTAAGTAACCTAACGGTGCATGACGGGGCCTCGTGGCGAATGCAGATGGCATATAAAAAGCATGTTATTTTGGTTGTTTCTTTTGTGGCTTGGAAACATAAAATGATGGGAACACATTATCAAAATAATGCAAGGAAATATAAACCTAAATGATGTTGTCAGAACCAATTTTAAAACTACTCGGTTTTCTTCAAAATTCATGGTCGTTTTTTTTTTGCTTTGCATAGAGATATTCGGTTAGAAATATCCCGCACCTCATTCTATGAGGGAAGAGCCTTGATCCCTTCATTGGGAGTTTGCTCTTAAGCAAAAGTTTATGTTACTAGTTTCAAAATGCGGAGCTTAAACCACTCCATTTTAAAGCCACTAGAGTTCCTTCAACGATATCAAGTTCATTACGTTAAAAGTTTTTCGCCAAAAATCAGCCGTAGCCCTCCGTCATTTCAGATGGGTAGCGCCTAGTATTCATGCTATGTTTGTTGGCCTTCGTCAAGGCATAGTGTATGGTAGCTATGTGTTACTTTTATATTGCATGGATATGCATTAATCTAGGACAGTCATATAGCCTTGTTGGCCTTCGTCAAGGGCGAGTACGGGTGGGTTTAGATTAATCGGGACAATGAATGGGTAGAACTTGATTTGCGACTTATGATTTGTTGGCATTCATCAAGTTCATAAGACGCTTGGGGCAAAAACTATATCGGGAGTTTCAAACATACGAGAAACTTTCCATGCATGCGCATACCTTCTGGAGTGTGGTGACTTGAGTGGATTCCGTCATGTTATCACATGATGATAGTTGGGTCTCGATTCCGACTGATGAGTATGTATTACTTCCCGAGAGATTTCTTCACTTCGCAATTAGCTAACTTATTAGATGTCTAGAAAGTGTTAATGAGATTACGCCTCTGCGGAAACGAGGTTATTAATTGGGTCCATGTGAAAGCATGGGGGACCTCTCTCGGAGCACCAACACTGGTCTGGCTGAACGGTTAGCGAACTTGTAAAGTGTAAATTATCCCTCCTTTTAGGTTTTGAAGGAGGATTTGAGGATACAGTGGGCGCCATCCTGATAAGATAAAGTGATAACTAATCTGATCTTGATAGAGTGCACGCTGAGTGTTTCTTTTCTCTCTCTCTGGTACAGCGACCCATGACTTACCTTAAAAACTCATGAACCAATTTGACCGAACCTTTTTTACACCCTTGGCTTTGCCTTGTCTTGATTCGCGACAAAGTCGCATATATCCCTGCCACTCCTACTCTACCCTTTGCATTTCTTCAAAACACGTCGTATCACTACGATGATCCATATTGTTTGGAACGACCATCGTATAGTTACATACAAACTCGAAGAAGTTACTTCAGTCGAGGATGGCCACAGGTTCTGAAGAAACTGAATAGGATTATTCGGTTGTCTCTTCCCTTTACCTTCTCTCACGATGCGAGAGCCCTTGATTAGGAGAGTACACATGTTACACTTATTAGATAGTCTTCTTCCAAACCTTAGGCTGGTGCCGAAAGATAGGGAAGGAAGAAAACCAATTAGCCTAAGGACGATGTACATAAGGTAAGAAGTAGAAACATATAAAGGGACTGAAGTGAGGGAATAGGAAATTGTGACTACTGTCATGAATCTGGATAGTGGAAAAGGCATTACTAGGAATACATGACCATCCCCTATGAAACATTTTCATGTTTCAGTTTTTCCGTGTACATGTAATAGAGAACTGTTTTCCCAATCAATTCTAACTCCAGGGTATGTATTTACCAGTTTTGGATCTCACATCTGTACGGTGTTACAAATGATGAGTAGGAGCAGAATATTGGGAAATGGGCAATTTGATCCTCAATATCGGAATTCATTGTAATTGGTGATATTGGATTAAATCGCCTGGTTTTTGCCTGACGGCAAATATCTGGTATCGAATAACCGTTGTTATGCACCAAATTTTAAAATGGAATATCTGTACCTTTATTTTTATAAAGTGAGATATACATTTTGAAAATTGTGTTGTAATCATTTACCTTTATCAGTTGAGGATAAGGTAAGGTGCATTGAATAACGGTGTAAGACATTCTTAACCAAGATACAATTTTCAATTTACAAAACACAGAATTTGAGTTAGTATACTCTTGGGACTTATACAAGAAAGTGTATGTTGTCCAGTGTCCTTCATGACAAGGGGTTGGTACTCTTACTTCATTCAGGTTTACCTGTGAGTTCTCTGGTTTTAGACACGCATTTGTTGTAATGCAAGGTTTAAAGATCTTGAGAAGTTTATAGGTATAAGAATAAAGTAGAGAACCATACGTTGAAAGTATCGGGATTCTTCGAGGTGATCGAAGATGTAGATACTTATGTTAGGTATTCCATCATAGTAATATCGAGAACTTGATTATCTCATAGGTTACTCATCCGTGGACGTGGTCCATGATAAGTAATGCTGTATTGGCCTTTTTCCATTAGGTGATATGCACTAGAAACAGCTGCATGACTTTTGAATCTGGTTCCATCTAAATCAGTGCCTTGATTCTATATGAATATAGAATGGTTACATATCTTGAGGTTGTTAAGATATGGAGTTATCCGGTTTCTGTTTAAAAAGTAGAATCCGGACAAACTCGAGGTACGCTTCGGTAATGGCAGTTTGTGGATTATCCCAAGCATTCACTAGGATTTTATTTCTACCATTTTCAAGGTCAATGGTTACATTGTTCTTGACTTGACACCATTTTATAAAAGGGACCATTTTGCAAAAGAAACAAATAGGAGTATGGTAGAATTGGAAGTGATTCCAAAACCACAAACGGTTACCGAAAATTTAGTAGGACCTAAGGATTCAATTGGACTTGACAAACCGTTGGCCACTCCGCAGATTTTAGTAGGTGACCTCAGACACACAAGAGATATTTCGGTTTTTCTAGTAGACGGTGACAGGGAGGTTAATGATGGCCCTACTAGTTATCAGTAGGTCATAGGCGTTAGTTGTATCTATGCCCTAGAGGACATTATTGTACATGATTGTATATTATAGTGGATGCTTGGACATATATAGGGAGGACTTTCTTGCTCGACATGATAGTATGCTATCTGGTTACTCTTAACATGTATACTTGTACTGTCTCTCTATTACATGTTGATAAAGCCCTTAGGATGTGTACTTGACTACCAGGACTATGATGCAGATCATACTAGTGGGGCCAGGGTAGTCCACAAGTACATCATTTAATTGTTCCTAGTCGAGGGTGTATCGAGACGGGGCATCGATAATCCAGAGTAGACTAGCGTATACGCTTCTTGACCCATTTGATGGGCGATGGATGATCCCATATCCATTGGTGTTTGACATCAAAGATGGTATACGGGTGCTCGGTGGAGACTGGGTACACTGAACAGGACTCGCCGATAACTCCTAGATGGTATTATACCTAACGTCAGATAGCAATTCTCTGGTGACACCGGTACAGGTTAGTCTGTAGATCCGAGATCGTCATAGAGTCTTGTGTGATTCCTACTGTGATTTGATTTCCACCTTACCATGTTCAAGAGAGCGTGCAAAACGGTGGTTTTTGGGTACAGTCCCGAGTCAGATGGAGGCAATGCGCGATAGGAGGGGTTTCGTCTCTCCCAGTATTGGGGGTTGATGTTGCGCTGTGCTCGATTGTCATAATAGGAAGTCCCTGGCCAGGGCGGAAACCGATATTTATTGGTAAGTGTTATCAGTAGTTTCTCGACCCGTTATGAGCCTCACATCGGCACGACTTATCAAGTTATTGGGGTCTGACGTTTACCACCCCAAGATTAAATATGCGACATATTAGACGAAGAGACCGGACTGTACGGTAGTGTTATTTATTGGATTCATGGGAGTATGGACAAGATTGCTTATTGATCTTCTGATCACTCAATACCCGGGTAGCTGTTAGGTCCAGCTAGTACCGCTGACGGCTTATGGGTAACAGATATGATCAGTACCTACTGCCGTCGTATTGACGAGTCTTTACAGCCCTACACAGAAGTTTTTTAGCTCATGCGAAACGAAGAAGGGCACATATCTAATAAGTGCGGGACCGAGATTAATACATGTATGTGATACCGTATTCTAATATCGCAATACAGGTTATATGTGATATAACCGGATTGTTGAATCAAGTGTTGATTCAATGATATGTTATATGTATATATGATATACATATAAATGATATTAGTCGGTTGTATGCGATGCAGCCGGATTATTAGATCAAGTGTTGATTTAATAATTTAATGTATGATTATATATTTGATATATTAATATACATTAACTAATATTAGCTCACTTAAGAAATTGTTTTCTCTAAATACATTTAAATATATATGTGATATATATTAATGTATTTAATTTGTGTCATGCTAGATGATACATTGGACTTGGGTGTGTGAGACTCATACCATACTTAAGATAACGTGGGGATTTAATTATTAAGGGAAAATCAAAATTAGGTGGAAATTAGCATGGCTTGAGATTCTTGTGGAAGCATAGAGAAGCTTTGACTTAAGTCCACTAATTTTTTTTTAATCTAGATATTTATTAAACTAACTATTATCTTTAGCCATGATTTAGTCTCTACATGAGTGATATGAGATATTTTCTCACCCATGGTTCACACTTCATCATTCATCTTCTTCTTCATCTCCATTTTTGCTTTCTAGCTTTCTTGTGAGAAGAAAAAGAAAAAGAGAAAAATAATTCTAAAGTGAGCAAAATTCCTACTTCACCAATTTATACCAAACTAGCCATTTAGTATAGGTTGTTTCTTCACTAGTTTATCAATTAGTGAAGAGGTAGTTTGAGTTAGCGATTCTTCGACGTAGATCATCTTCGGCCTCGAAGATCCTTGAGCAAGCTTGTTCCTTGCGCCTAGTGGAGCCTAACGACAGTCCGGGAGATCACTACTTGGAGCTAGGGACTACTGCACGGAGATTTAGAAGTGAAGGACTGGTCTACAACGATTGTATTCCTTGTTCACTTAGAATAAAGTTGTTTACTTGCTTAGTTAAACCTTAATTCTCTAGTTAGATCCTTGGTTCGGGCTCGCTCGGCACCCTAAAATTTTAAAATAGCATACTTGATGCTTGTTGAAACCGTGTTGGGGTGCTAAGCGATCCCAGTAATAGGAAGGGGTAACTTCCAGGTGATCAGGTATTTCATACCCAAGATGGACTCCACGCACTTCATGCAGGGTTGCCTAGCACGGCAGCAAGGTTTCGGGAGGCATCGTCCATGCCAAATTCAAAAATTTGCCGTTCTAGCTAACCCTAACCCTAGAATCGTATACTAGAAATCCGACGGAATGAAATGCAAACGACTTTGCAAGTAAAGTGAACAAGGAATACAACCTTTATAGACCGGTCCTTCACTTCATTAGCTCCGTGTAGTAGTCCATTCGCTGCGATCATGAAGTCTCGGACTCTAGAAAGGCTCCCTTGAAGAAACAAACATGCTTTCTTCGAAGTCTTCGAGGCCGAAGATGATCTACGTCGAGGAGACACTAACCCAAGCTATCTCTTCACTAATTATGGAATTAGTGAAGCAATCACCCTATACTAAATAGCAAGTAGTAGAGGATGATGAAGTAGGAAGTGGGCTCACTTTAGAATTGATTTTTATCATAATATTTCATCACCTCTCAAAACCCTAGAAAACATTTTTCTTGAGCTCATCACGAAGAAGAAGAAGAGAGATGAATGAGAGTTATGAATGAATAATTCATAAGGCTAGAAATGCAACCACGGTGAGTTATCCTCTCATGCCTAACTCATGTAGAGAATAAACCAAGGGCTAAGGTTAAGGGTTGGGTTAACAAATATCTTAAGCAATGATAAAAGAGTTGAATAAGTCAATGTGTCCATAAGCTTCTACAAGCTTATTCATGAATAATTCAAATGTTTTGTAAATTACTTAATGATAAATAAAACCCAAACACAAACCCTAGTATGGTATAAGTCTCATACTAACATGCTGCATTTGTAACCTAGCATGACACAAACATGTACACAAATATACATATCACATAGATACAATGTGCACATCAAGTGAGAAAAGAAATCATAAGTGAGCTAATACTAGTTAATGTAAATTAATATATCAAATATATAATTATACATTAGATTATCAAATCAACTCTTGATTTAATAATCTAGCTATATCATATATAACCGACCAATATCATATGTAACAACTTATCGAACCAACACTTGATCCGATAGCCCGGCTATATCGCATATAACCGACCAATGTCACAAATTGCGAGAATAGAATACGGTATCTCATATCGTATCAATCTCGGTCCCGCACATATCACATATATGCTCCTACTCCATTTCACTTGAGCCAGGAAACCTCTGTGTAGGACTCTAAATACTCATCAATACGCCGGCAGTAGGTGATGATCATATCAAACACCCACAAGCCGCAAGCGGTCTGCTAAACGTAACGGCCACCCGGGTATTGAGCGATCAGAAGATCAATAAGCAATCCTGCTCATACTCCTGCGAATCCAATCAGTAACACTACCATACAGTCCGGTCTCTTCTTCTGATATGTCGCATATCTTGTCTAGGGGTGGTAAACGTCAGACCCCAGTAACTCGATAATTCGTGCCGATGTGAGGCTGATAACGGATTGAGAAACTAATGATAACACTTACCAGTATATCTCTGAAGCATCCCTGGCCAGGGACTTCTTGTTATAGCCAATCGAGCACAGCGCAACATCACCCCCAATACCGGGAGAGACGAAACCCCTCCTATCGCTCATTGCCTCCATATGATTCGGGACTGTACCCAAAAGCCACCATTTTGCACGTTCTCTTGAACGTGGTAAGGTGGAAATCAAAGCACAGTGGGAATCACACAAGACTCTCTGACGATCTCGGGTCTACAGACTAACCTGTACCAGTGTCACCAGAGAACTGCCATCTGATGTGAGGTATAATACCATCTGGGAGTTTTCGGCGAGTCCGTCAAGTGTACCCAGTCTCCACTGAGCACCCGTATACTGTCTCTGATGTCAAACACTAATGGATATGGGATCATCCATCGCCCATCTATATGGGTCAAGAAGCTATACGCTAGTCTACTCTGGTATATCGATGCCCTGTCTCGATACACCTTCGACTAGGAACATTTGAAGGATGTACTTGACGACTACCATGTCCCCACTAGTATGATCTGCATCATAATCCTAGTAGTCAAGTACACATCCTAAGGGATTTATCAACATGTAATAGAGAGACAATCAGTGTACATGTTAAGATAAGGAGCAACCAAATAGCATACTATCATGTCGAGCAAGAAAGTCATCCCTATATATGTCCATGCATCCACTACAATATACATCGTATGTACAGTAAGGGCCTCTAGAGCATACATATTACTAACAATCTCCCACTTGCACTAGGGCCATCTGTCGTAGTTTCCCATACCCAACAATCAGTAGTGGTTGAAGTATCTCATACTCAACCATCCCATAAAAGTCTCTCCTGGAAAAAGGCCTTTGTGAGTGGATCCGCCGTGTTGTCCTCTGTAGTCTACTCTCCTATCTTCAATCTCCCTGGAGATCATCCATCTCCATGATTAGGTGATACTGCCTAAGAATACATCTGGATCTCTGATGGGACGGGGGTTCCTAGGCCTAAGCCACAACTCCATTGTCACACAATGGTAGGAACGAAGTTCATCTCATGAACTTATATACACCTAGACTCCTTCTTTGGTAGTATCATTGGTTGTGATGTATCTAGCCTTTATCGTCTAGTATTTCACGGTATCTAGCTTGGAACTCTTCCAACATACCGTCCCTCCACTGAGGATAAAGACAATGCCTGTGACTGACATTCAGTCGACCTTACCACCTTGGAAGTTATCCAGTAATTCTCCTCAGGATCGATTGATACCATCTCACTAAGTGAGAATCCTAACATCCACTTAGATCTATCTCATAGATCCAAAAACCCAGGATTTAGGAGGTATCACCTTGATCCTATATAGAGAATACTTGTGATAAGAGGAGATTGACCGAGTGTAGCATAGGAAACTCCATTCCTATCAAGAGTATGTCATCCACGTACAATACGAGGATCACCACCATACTCCCTACTATTTTTTTTTATATACAAGGTTCATCTACCATTTTGATGAAGTCAAACGCTTTGACTACCACATCAAAACAGATGTTCCAACTCTGCGATGCTTGCTTTAACCCATAAAGCAACTTGCATACGTATCTGCTACTCCCACTGTCTATGAATCCCTCTGGCTGTGTACTTATAGACGCTCTCTTCTAAATCACTATTTAGAAAAGCAGTCATGACACCCAACCTCCAGATATCATAGTCATGGTATGTAGCAATGGTAAGTAGGATCCGGATGGACTTAGGCATAGGCACTAGAAAAGGTTTCATCATTATCCACACCTGGTGGATGACGAGAACCTTTGCAACAAGTCTTAGCTTTGAAAGTCTCAACTTTTCCATGTACACCAAGTAATCTTCTCAAGATATACTTGCTCCTGATGGGGATTTAACCCTTCAGATAAAGCAACCAAAGTCCATACTTTGTTGGTGTATATAGATTCCATCCCAGATCGCTTAGCATCCAGCCATTCTTACAGAGTCCCCACTCTTGATGGCCTGCTCGAAACTTATTGGGTCATCATCTCATGATGCAATCCCCGCTCCTACCGTCATAGAGAAAACCGAAGTATCTCTCAGGTGGGTGAGGAACCTCACCAGATCGGCGGAGAGGCTGAGGTTCGTCGAGAACTATTGAATCCTCCGGTTCTACCAAATCATCAGCTGTAGTTTGTATAGCTGGAACTCTTTCCAGTTCTACCTCATGACCACTAATTTCTTCACAAGAAATTTTCTTTCCAAAAGGTGGCATGCTGAGAAATAAAACACTTTTTCTTCCTCGGTGGGGTAGAAGATATTCCCTTGCGAATGCTTGGGATATCCAACAAACTTCCACAGAACTGACCTTGCCTCGAGCTTGTCCGGATTTTGCTTTTAGACATAGGCCGTACAACCCCAAATCGTAACATCCTTAAGAGATGGGCTCTTCCCATACCATATCACATATGGGGTGGTAGGCACCTGATTTAGTTGGAACCTTATTCAATAGGTATGCAGCTTCTCAAGTGCATAACTCCCAAAAGGAAATAGGCAACTCAGTAGTACTCATCTTAGAGCACACCATATCACATAGGGTGCGATTTGCTCCGCCCCGATATACCAACGTTCTGTGGTGTATACGGAGGAGTAATGCTGAGAGAGAATCTCATTCTCCTTTAGAATAGTCCAGGAATTCTGTGCTCAAGTATTCTCCTCCCTGATCACATCAAAGGACATAATACTTATACCCGTTTTGGTTCTTTACTTCTGACTTATATTCTTTGAATTTCTCAAGAGCTTCAGACTTGTGTTTCAACAGGAACATATGTCCGAATCTTGAGAGATCATCAGTGAATGTAATGAAGTTAAAAGAATCAATCCTGGCATATGTAGACAGGGGTCCTACATACATCATCATGTATCAATCCCAAGAATTCACTAACTCTTTCTCTGTTTCCAATAAACGGAGCTATGGTCAACTTATCTTTGTGACAAGACTGGCAAGTTTTACAAGATGCAATTTCAAACTGATTTTAATATGCATCTTTATGTAACTTGGCTAGTCGAGTCGCATTGATATGACCTAGTCTACAATGCCCCAAGAAGGATTCATTCATTTCTAAACTCTTCCTCTTGTGTGTGTTTTGTACATTAAGAACTGTGGTTTGATTTAGAATGTATATGCTTAAAGTGCCTGAACCGATCAACTCTTGATATAGGAAATGTTCAAAACATTATCCAACAATACAAAATTATATCCTTCTTTATTAAATAAAGAGACTGATATTATATTGTATACCAGGTTCGGTATCTAATAATATTCGTTCAGAATCAATGTATTTTGTAATACAGGGTGATAACTGCCAACATCTTGGCTGCAACAATTGCATCGTTTCTAACTCTTAAAACTTATCACCCATTCTCAGTTCTCTACCTCTCTGTAGCCCATGTAACAGTTTAAATATGTGGGATCCTGATCCAGTATCTCATACCCAGGACGTAAAGGATATTGAAAAACAATTCTCTGTAATGAACACGCCCGAAGAAGATGCATCAACATGCACTTTCTCTATTTGGGCTGCACGGGAATCCTGTTTTTCCCCTATTTCCTGCTCGGTCTTATGACAATTATAAATTAGAGTGGGACCAACGTTCCCTAGCTCAGTATAACAAGCGGGTTCGGTCAATACATCCATATTATTATCTTGATTAAGGCGTGATATGGTCGCTACTTAAAGAGAGGGAGAAGAAAACACTCAGCGTATGCTCTTGCAATATTAGATTGGTTATTATTTTATCTAATCAGGATGGCTCCCACTGTTTTAGTCAAATCTTCCTTCAAACCGTAAAAGGAAAGATTAGCCGGGATTAATTACACCCTACAAGTTCGCCAATCTTTCAGCCAGGCCAGTGCCGGTACTTTGAGGGAGGTTCCCCGTGCTTTCACACAGACGTAATTAAAATAATCCTCGTTTTCCCAGGGACGTAACCCCGTTGACACCTTTCTAGACATCTACTTGATCGGCTAATTGTAATGTGTAAAACTCTCCCAGGAGTAACTCTTACTCGCAGTGGGTATCGGGATCCAACTATCTCATAGAAGGTATGCAATCTCATTGCAAATCTCAACACTTGAAATTCCCGATAATTCTTTTACCCCTAGCGTGCTATGACCTTGACGCATGCCAAACAACCCATAGTCCGCTAGTCAAGTTCAACCCATGCATTTCCTGATTGAATTAAACCCACTCATACGACCCTTGACGCATGCCAAACAACGCTGTACGAATACCCTAATCCAATCGCATCTCATGCTACAGATAAGTATTAATCAGCTACCATACACTACGCCTTGACGCATGCCAAACTACTGTAGCACGAATACTAAATAATACTTATCTGAAATGACGGAGGGCTACGAAAGGTTTTTAAGAAAACTTTTTGCATAATGAACTTGATATCGTCGTAGAATCGAGTGAATTTGAAAAGGAGTGTTTTGAGGCTTTTACTAGTTTTGCTAAAGAGGTCACTCCCGGTGAAGGGATCTCGGCTCTTTCCTTATCGAATAAGGTGCAGGATATTTCACAAATACCACTATGCAAAGCAAAAACTATAAAATCAATCAAAAGACAAACCGAGTTTGTAGCATCTGCTAGTTTCGCTAAAGAGGTCACTCCCGGTGAAGGGATCTCGGCTCTTTCCTTATCGAATAAGGTGCTGGATATTCTACAAGGAATACCGCTATGCAAAGCAAGAACTAGAGCTACCAGTTTTTAAGACAAGTTTCTACAACTTCTTTTAGGTTTCTTTTATTTCATTAATCATATTAATGAAGTCCCATCTAAATATGCTTCCCAAGCATCACATATGAAATGAAAGCAACAATATATAATATATATCATATATATATAATATAAGCATTCGTCTCAAAACATTTCACAGTGATCATCACAGAGAAGCAGAAGATAACATATGAAATATTGGATATACTATTATTTCCGTGTTTTAGATTAAGCCTGTATAAAACACGGATTCCACGGTCGTGATGAATAGCCAAACCCACGTCCTTAGACCCCTACGAGAGCGGCAAACAATCCTATCAATTATAGAGTTAGGAGACCCGGTCTCAACTCCTTGAGATGGTCTCCCACTGGACCCTAGAACCCGGTTACTTGTGCTCCCCGCCTTGGGTCTATCCTAATGCGGAAAAGTAAATAATATACAACGGTGACATTATCCTCAATCCGGAAGTGCCCCGATAAAAGAATATTACATACAATGAATTTTACATGAATGAAAATGAAAAACTCTCATCTCACATAAAACCCCCGGCTATTCAAAACACGACGATCCAATATAACATATCACAGCAACACATAACATCACATGTCTTCAACGTAAGTAAATATGCGTATCCCAGTTGTCGTTGACATATAGCACCGAAACCGATGATACACCACATATTACACTTATGGTCGCAGAAAAGAAAGTGAAAACTACAACAGTTGGAATCCGCAACCACCTTAGACATCATAAACCCAACGTATCTCATACTTTGGATTTCACGCCTAACCATATGAATTCCTCAGACATCGCATGCCTAACAATTATAAACTCCGCATTTTAGTATGGATATTGAAATCACTTTTCAATAACCTGTAAATTCAACAAGATTCCCGATAACCTGATCGAATGCTCGTCAGAAACTTTAGCAGACGGCCGCACCCCCCGATGCCGTCGACGAAGTGCACTAAGGCGGAACACCGCTGCCGTGAGCACCCGAACGGATGTTTTTGGCGACGGGGTTCTCGTACAGTCATTTGGTCAGGGCTATGGGGTGTGGCTATGTAATAAAGTTACCCGGCGAGTATCCGTGTACGCTACGTGATTGCGACAGACTTTTGATCACATCAAAATCCCGTAGCAACCGATCAAATGAGACTAAATTGCTAGATTTATAACATTCAAATTAGTTATCTCATAACTACTTTTGTGGATTCCAAATATTGTATCCCATCACATGATACCCGGACGACGTTAAACTTTTCGATCGATTCATCAAAATCCCACAATTCCCCGTGAGCTCAACACTTGAGGACAGTTTAATAATACCCAGAATATGCCATAGTACCTATGCACTAGCCGTAGAAGGGCAAACCTAAGCCTTACTGATGTCGCCACGGAACTGCGGCAAACCCTAGGGTATGACCGCGGTTCCGCGATCCAAAAAGTCAAGTTAGGGTTTCATTCTTCTGGAGGGTTCACAGAATTACTTGCATGTTTTTCCGAATACGTTAAACTTGGAAAAATAGGTTTTTGATGTTCGATCGAACTTTTTAACTTCGCCTAGATAACATGCGAATAACCCGAAACAATGTTAAAACTATGAATGCGAAACACTCCGAATTGCTTATAGTGTAAGATTACATCACATGTAAAATTAGCAAAAATAAACAACACCTGAAACATCAAAACCCAGTCACTGGAATATAGTTAAAATTTCAAGCAAAACCAACATTTTTTGGCAGGCCACAACTACCTTGATCTCGGCCAAAATCTAAGCAAACTGCCGGAAATTTTCATGGTGTTCATGATATATCCCATATAACATTCTGTACGTGTTTAAAAATTTTTTTGACAACTTTTTAGAATCGACAGAAACTACATTTTCGCATTTCAAGTTTCGGAGTATTTCGGTTTCGTAATCTTAACAAAATCTGTCTAATTTTCTAGCATGGCTCTGATACCACTGTAGGGTTGTCTAGTACGGCAGCAAGGTTTCGGGAGGCATCGTCCATGCCAAATTCAAAAATTTGCCGTTCTAGCTAACCCTAACCCTAGAATCGTATACTAGAAATCCGACGGAATGAAATGCAAACGACTTTGCAAGTAAAGTGAACAAGGAATACAACCTTTGTAGACCGATCCTTCACTTCATTAGCTCCGTGTAGTAGTCCCTTCGCTGTGATCATGAAGTCTCGGACTCTAGAGAGGATCCCTTGAAGAAACGAACATGCTTTCTTCGAAGTCTTCGAGGCTGAAGATGATCTACGTCGAGGAGACACTATCCTAAGCTATCTCTTCACTAATTATGGAATTAGTGAAGCAAACCCCCAATACTAAATAACAAGTAGTAGAGGATGATGAAGTAGGAAGTGGGCTCACTTTAGAATTGAGTTTTCTCATACACCTCTCAAAACCCTGGAAAACATTTTTCTTGAGCTCATCAAGAAGAAGAAGAAGAGAGATGAATGGGAGTTATGAATGAATAATTCAGAGGTTAGAAATGCAACCATGATGAGTTATCCTCTCATGCCTAAATCATGTAGTGAATAAACGAAGGGCTAAGGTTAAGGGTCGGGTTAACAAATATCTTAAGCAATGACAAAAGAGTTGAATAAGTCAATGTGTCTATAAGCTTCTACAAGCTTATCCATGACTAATTCAAATGTTTTGTAAATTACTTAATGATAAATAAAACCCAAACCCAAACCCTAGTATGGTGTAAGTCTCATACTAATGTGTTGCATTTGTAACCTAGCATGACACAAACATGTACACAAATATACATATCACATATATACAATGTGCACATCAAGTGAGAAAAGAAATCATAAGTGAGCTAATACTAGTTAATATAAATTAATATATCAAATATATAATTATACATTAGATTATCAAATCAATTCTTGATTTAATAATCCAGCTATATCACATATAACCGACCAATATCATATGTAACAACTTATCGAATCAACACTTGATCCGATAGCCCGGCTATATCGCATATGACCGACCAATGTCACAAATCGCAAGAATAGAATACGATATCTTATATCGTATCAATCTCGGTCCCGCACATATCACATATGTGCTCCTACTCCATTTCTCTTGAGCCAGGAAAGCTCTGTGTAGGACTCTAAATACTCGTCAATACGCCGGCAGTAGGTGATGATCTTATCAAACACCCACAAGCCGCAAGCAGTCTGCTAAACGTAACGGCCACCCGGGTATTGAGCGATCAGAAGATCAACAAGCAATCCTGCTCATACTCCTGCGCATCCAATCAGTAACACTACCGTACAGTCCGGTCTCTTCGTTTGATATGTCGCATATCTCGTCTGGGGGTGGTAAACGTCAGACCCCAGCACTCGATAAGTCGTGCCGATGTGAGGCTCATAACGGATCGAGAAACTACTGATAACACTTACCAGTATATCTCTGAAGCAGCCCTGGCCAGGGACTTCCTGTTATAGCCAATCGAGCACAGCGCAACATCAACCCGCAATACCGGGAGAAACGAAACCCCTCCTATCGCTCATTGCCTCCACGTGATTCGGGACTGTATCCAAAAGCCACCGTTTTGCACGTTCTCTTGAACGTGGTAAGGTGGAAATCAAAGCACAGTGGGAATCACACAAGACTCTATGACGATCTCGGGTCTACAGACTAACCTGTACCAGTGTCACCAGAGAACTTCCATCTGACGTAAGGTATAATACCATCTGGGAATTCTCGGCGAGTCCGTCTAGTGTACCCAGTCTCCACTGAGCACCCGTATACTGTCTCTGATGTCAAACACCAATGGATATAGGATCATCCATCGCCCATCTACATGGGTCGAGAAGCTATACACTAGTCTACTCTGGTATATCGATGCCCTGTCTCGATACACCCTAGACTAGGAACATTTGAAGGATGTACTTGACGACTACCATATCCCCACTGGTATGATCTGCATCATAATCCTGGTAGTCAAGTACACATCCTCAGGGCTTTATCAACATGTAATAGAGAGACAATCAGTATACATGTTAAGATAAAGAGCAACCAGATAGCATACTATCATGTCGAGCAAAAAAATCATCCCTATATATGTCCAAGCATCCACTACAATATACATCGTATGTACAGTAATGGCCTCTACGGCATACATATTACTAACACTTCAGCAAATCATGGATTTTAGACTTTGCTGGGTGGTCCTGAAGGGGTAAAACCCATTAGGAGAAAGTAGATCTTTCGAGATCTGTGCAGGTGGAAAGGTGCTTACTTAATAAGGCTAGACTTGTTGTAAAGAGTTTTCATCAAATACGCGTTGTGGATTGTGATGTGACTTTCACTTCAATGTCTTTGCTGAAGTCCATATAGATATGTTTTGGCGCTGATGCGATTCATGGTTATGATATCTGACAGGTGGGTGACCATAACATCTTTCCAATTGAGATTTTGGAAGTGCACGTGTATATGACTCTGCTGGATGGTTATCATAGTCAGTGGGAAAAGTGGAAGGTGTGCAAGTTGCTTATGTTTATTCGTAGACTGAAGCATGGATAGCGGAGACCGATCATCTGTTTTGATGTAACAGTCAAGGTAATTGATTTCATCAAAACAAAAAATGAACCTAGTAAGAAGGATGTAGGGGAGTATTGTCCTGGATTTGAATGACGTACTCCAGATAGGAAATGATGATCCTATAATACAATCGGTCAAACTTTGGTTGTCACACAATATTTTCTCCACGTTGGATATGGATAGTAAATCAGGAGTTCTGGTGACTAGATCTATGGTTTTAGATCTAGATTTGGAAAGTTTTCCAAATCGGATACTTAGAAAGCATTCTAAAAGTATTTTATAATGGACGACTTTTGGCGTGATGGTGTACCCGCAAGTGATGGATTCACTCTCTCTAAAAAGGATGTTTTTTTGACTGATGAAGAGAGGGGAAGGCATGAATGAGTCAATCATGCAAAGTCTTGTACAACACCAGATATTGTTTTTGCACTAGTTGCAATAATTATATATTAGTCTAATTCTTGAGAAACAAAGGGAAGTAGTAAAGAACATAAGAGGATGTTCTTGGTAAAGGATAACGGCAGCCTCCTCTGGGAGGAGGTTATCAGTTCAGGCTTCTAAGGTGACCTGAATGACAGAGATGCTGTTAGAGTCATGTGTTTAGCCTCTTTTGAGGATCAGCGTATTGGATAGTGTTCCGATAAGGATACTGAGGTAATCATGGTGCAGGATGCCAGTTATAACGCAACAAAGGATACAGCCCAAGAAGTTTGTTGGATAGGAGTTGTTCATTGACAAACTTGGTCCCATCAGGTATCCAGACAAATTCTTGGGGCGGGGTATCACTCAGATTGGGAGATTGTTCATCTCTGCAAAGTTGAGATATAGAGAGATGAATTTGGAACATTGTAGCGTATCCACTCACTGAGGCTATTTCTCGAACACGTTATGTTTCACAAACATAGTTTGCGAAACTGTTTAGTACAGAAGTTGGGTATTCGGTAGCACACTAGCTGTAGGTATGCGATACCTTAATAATTAGCCTTAAGTGCAAGTGGGAGATTGTTGGATATAGTGCCCTCAAGGCAATTATTGTAATTGCAGGCACGTGATTATGATAATTGAGGGAGGACCTATATAGATAGAACAATCTTACTCGAAATGATAGTATGCTATCTGGTTTGTCTTTATCATTGATGTGTACACATTTTACTTGTTATTACGTGTCGCTAATAAATAATGATGAAGCCTGTAGGATTCTTGCTTGAATACCAGCAGTATGATGGCGATCATATACGCGAGAGCTGGGTGGTCTATAAGCACATCCTTAAATGTCCCTAGCCGTGGGAGTATCGAGACTGGGTATCGATATTCTAGAGTAGACTAGTGTATACGTTTTGAGACCTCGATGAGGGGCGGTGGCCGGTCTCACAAGCCATTGGTGTTATGTCACCTAAGATAGTATGCAGGTGCTCACTGGAGGTGAGTACATTGGACAGACTCGCCGAGAACTTCTTGATGGTATTATATCTATCGTCAGATAGAAGTTCTCATGTGGCATGAGTACAGGTTAGTCCTTTTACCTGAAGTCATCATTTGTCTTGTGTGAGTTATCACTGTACTTTGATACCCTACCACGGCTTAAAGGAGTCGTGCAAACAGGTTTTAGTTGGGTACAGTCCCGAGCCACATGGAGGCAATGGTCGACTGTCAGGGATTCGTCTCTCCTGGTATTAGGAGTCGATGTCGCGATGTGTTCGGCTATCACCAGAAATCTGTGGCCACGGGGGGTGAGATTTATTGATAGTTGATCAGTAGTATCTCAGTTAGTGATGAGCTTGACTCAGACATGACTTATCAGGTTAGTAAGGGTCTGACGTTATCCACCCTCTAGACCCGATATGCGATACTTTTTGACGAAGAGACCGGACTGTACGGAGATTGTCACATTCAGGCTCAGTAGGGTAAGGATGTACTTGATTGTCGACCCCTCTTTCGACAAGTACTTGGGTAGCCATTGCATACAGCTAATGCCGCTGACGTGCTTGTGGCCAGTATATTGTCGAGTTTTTGGAGTTCCACACAGAGGGTTTTCCCGGTTCAGGCGACAGATGTAGGAGCCGTACGTTGGTACATGTAGGGGTCCGATTAAATATGTGTACGAGGTACACAGACTTTAATTGGACGGTTGATAATACTAGCCGGCTTAGGATTAAGCCGGATTATTAAATCAGGTTTTGATTTAATAATTTATATATGTATTTTGATACATATATTTTAGTATTATTGTTCACTATTTATTTTATCTTTTTGGTGCTATCCGTATTTTTATACAGATGCGCGTATATGTAGCGATACATATACCAGGTGAAGTATTTCGTAATTATACGGGAATTCTTCTAGAAGAAGAACACCTTATATTTATTTTTCTATTTAGAAAAATAAAAAGGGAAATGAGGTGGAAAGGAGGAACTATGAAGTATGGTGCATGCATGTAGAGAGGTATGGCTTGGAGATTTTAAAATGGAAAAATCATTTGGTTGCACTATTGAACCATGGTTGTATTTATGTAGCCATTCTTTTTACACTTGCACTTGATGATTCATTTTCTTTTCTTGAGAGCTTCATGCTTTCTCTTCTCCTTCACCTTCTTCTTCTTCCTCTCATTTTTGAGCATAGATTTAGAGAGAAATTTTTAGTGGAGTATTCCTACATCTCCGACCATTCAAACCTAGCAACTTTGGATCGTCGGATAGAGCCTCCTCCGCATTCCCTCGGGTGGATCATCTTCGGCAAGGGTGTTCGATTCTCAAGCGTGATCCCGGCGGCTACGAGCTTGGAGGGGTCTTCCACAATTGGGTGGACACGCGACAAAGGTTGTATTTTTCAAACCTTGCATGTTTTAGATTTCTAGTTTAGGGTGTTTGGATCGAATTCTTGGGTTTGCGCGTCCGATGCCCGCAAAAAGTTTTTGTTTTTGCTTCCGCCTCACCTGCGGCCTCCATGACGTGGGCGCCGGACTCCAACAAATCCAACATTAAACAAACAACTAAAATAACATACCATCTTAATTTTCGAGGGAGCTGTTGGCTAAAACAAAGGGATATCTCCTCCAATAATATATCGCTGCTCGGGCATGACAACATACAATCGAGTTCTTGGGATATACCAACTCATGTACTTGACACGGCGTGTAGGATCATACATGGGGATATCTACTCCAATGACGAGTGCAAACCTGTCAAAGTCCCACTGATGTACGTGTGGCATATGCTTGTGTCTTTAGTCCTCCTTGGACTTGCCTCGCGCATCTATCCTATGCAACCCGGCTTTAAAAACTCGATTGGGTGGGATGCTCTGGTGCAAACCGAACTGGCGTAGTACTCTATCTGGATAGTAGTACTCGACAACCTTGTAATATATGCGTGGCGCCGTGGTCAACCATATCAAGTGGTGGGTATGAGACGTGCACAGAGCTGGTAAAAGCGCGACACGCTCATCTCTATAAGGCTGCCACGTCATAAACTCGTCCTATAGCGTGTTTAGCTCATCCTAATATAATCAAGGCACTCGGGAGTGTTCATCCTCCTTGTTAGCTCACTTGCCTACCGAACACATAGAGAAGACTCATCACACCCTGCTTCCTAAAAGACGGGAGAAGACTCATGACGAGGCCCATAATATATTTATTTCGAGAAGGTTCTTTCTTAAAACAAATATGCTAAGCGTAATTAAGCAAATATACACAGTGCAAGAACAAGTAACAGAATGAAATTTTCAACAAACTACTTTATTTATATTTAACTTCAACAAGTTTAATACATTGATACGATGTCTGAAGAGGAAAATACAATAACATGAAATGCTAAACAAGTGGCATACAAAAACTGAAACCGGAAAGGAAATCTATGGAACGACTTCAAAACCAAGCTGGTCGTAATCCTCGGTAGTTAGTTCCATCTCCTCAGTCTTTAGATCATCCGACGAACATTTCAAATGAAAATGGGTGGAATGCCTGTCAGCAAACTTGCGCTCGATAAGTCCCCAAAATAAATATGAGGTATAACAGATACAAAATGAAACATAATATGGAATGAATAGCATAACAGGTATAAGTGTGTGTCAGTGAACATGAAGTATGTGTCTTAACAGGTCTCTACAAGGTTAATCTAAACTAACGTGAGTTCAAGTATGAATGTCAACCAATCTCAAAAGTATTCTTAAATCCAAGGCTATCGTTCTGGGGTAAGGAATCACGGGCCCAAATCAAGAGAGTAACTTCGGGACCCCGAGCTATAGAGGAGTCGACCCAATCAAGAGTGTAGCATTGGGATCCTAAGCTGTAGAGGAGTCGACCCAATTAAGAGTGCGTCATTGGGACCCCAAGTTATGGAGGAGTCGACCCGATCTAAGAGTTTATGTACTAGCAGGACTCATGAGATTTCGTTGGATTCATACTCAAACTACCCCAACACCCCAAGTAATCTAATTTTACAAATTATATTTACCAGTCTTGCCCGAATCAATAAATACATAAGAAATGTACCATTTCAAGATTCAAGTTGAGTTCATGTATTCATGTCAAATTCAATTAATCATGTCAAGTCATTGTTGGATATAGTGCCCTCAAGGTAATTATTGTAATTGTAGGCACGCGATTATGATAATTGAGGGAGGACCTATACAGGTAGAACAATCTTACTCGAAATGATAGTATACTATCTGGTTTGTCTTTATCATTGATGTGTACACGTTTTACATGTTATTACTTATTGTTAATACATAATGATGAAGCCCGTAGGATTCTTTCTTGACTACCAGTATTATGATGGCGATCATATACGTGAGAGCTGGATAGTCCATAAGCACATCCTTAAATTTCCTTAGTCATGGGAGTATCGAGACTGGGAACCGATATTCCGGAGTAGGCTAGTGTATAAATTTCGAGATTCCGACAAGGGGCGGTGGCCGGTCTCACAATCCATTGGTGTTATATCACCTAAGATAGTATACAAGTGCTCACTGGAGGTGAGTACACTGGACGGACTCGCCGAGAACTTCTAGATGGTATTATATCTATTGTCAAATGGAAGTTCTCGAGTGGCATTAGTACAGATTAGCCTTTTGATCTGAGATCGTCATTTTCTCATGTGAGTTCCTATTGTACTTTGATTACTATTCTACCACGGCTCCAAAGAGTCATGTAAACAGGTTTTAGTTGGGCACAGTCCTGAGCCATATGGTGGCAGTGAGCGATTGTCGGGGATTCGTCTCTCCTGATATTAGGAGTCGATGCCATGCTGTGTTCGGTAGGCTATCACCTCAAATCCGTGGCCATGTTAGATTAGTTTAGTGATATAAGTTCAGTAGTTTCTCGGTTGGTGATGACCTTAACTCTGACATGACTTATTGGGTTATTAGGGGTCTGACGTTTTCCACCCTATAGATTCGGTATGCGATACTCTTAGACGAAGAGACCGGACTGTACGGAGATTGTCACATTCAGGCTCAGTAGGGCTCGGATGGACTTGATTTTCGACCTTCCTTTCGACAGATACCTGGGTTGCCGTTACGTACAGCTAGTGCCGTTGACGTGCTTGTGAATTTTGCATTTATCCAGTAAATCACTGCCTGCGTATTATCAAGTTTTTAGAGTCCCACACAGAGGGTTTTCCCGGTTCAGGCTATATGATGTAGATGACGTATGTTGGTGCATACACGGTGTCCGATTGAATACATGTACAGGCTACACAAACATTAATTGGACGGTTGATAATACTAACAGCTTAAGATTAAGCCGGATTATTAAATCAGGTTTTGATTTAATATATATATATAAATATATTTAATATGTATATTCTAGTATTATTGTCCACTATTCATTTTCTCTCTCATGGTTATTCGTATTTTTGTACGAATAAGCGTATATGTATTTCGATACGTATACCGGGTTGTATTCCGTATTTATACGGAATTTGTTCTAGAAGATGGACATTCCATTTGTTGATTTTTCTTTTATAGAAAATAAAAAATGAGGTGGAGGATGAGGTGTAAATAAGTTTGGAGTATAGAGGTATGGCTTGATTTTTATATAATATATTTCATTTGGATACACAATTCTTTCATGGTTGTAAACAATCAAGTCATATTCTTTTTCCATGCTTGCTAGTTTTTCCTTCACAAAACACTTAGCCATTTTCCATGGCTTCTTCTTCTTCACCTCCTCCTCCATCTTTTAGGTAGCTAACTTGAGCATATAAAAGAGAGAGAAAGATAATGACAATATTCCTACATCCCCACTCTCCATTCATAGCGAGCTTGGAGCGTCGATCGCTTTACTAGGTGAAAGCGGAGCTTGAATTGGTTTCCCTCAGGTGGATCATCTTCAGCAAGGGCAGTCGCCACTCAAGCTCGATCCGGACAGCATACATAGAGCATGGAGGGGTCTTCCATGATTGGATGGACAAGCGTTAAAGGTAGTATTCCGTATCTTTGCATGCTTGGTTTGCTAGTTTAGGCGTTTGGATCGATTCTAGATTCAGGGTTCCTTCATGTTTGCTTGAATCTTTTATTCTCCATTCACACTTCTGCTGTGCCGCAGGCATTGGGGAACCCTACAATGGTATCAGAGCCTCCTAAATACCTTAAACTGCTAGTTACGACATTATAAATCGCGTTTTTTCGGACATCGAAAATTGTCGAAAAACAGTCCCAAAATTTTGTGTTTTAAAATGTTTGCACAACCCGCGGGCTCACGGTTTGAACTGAGAAGCCACGGGGTTGTGCATAGGCACCCCAGGGAGACCCTAAGACCACCATGAGGTGGTCTTGGGGGCTGGGGACCCGAGACTGCCCCTCATGGCAGTCTTGGGTCTGCCTCACCCCCTGGGCCACCTCGTGGTGGCCTTAGGGGTTGGGTACCCTCTAGGCCTCCCGACTCGAAGTTAATTTCTTGCTCTAACTCTCCACGAAGGTTCGTGCACATTTCATTTTGATTCGGACTTCCGAATTGGTTCAAAACTCGAATTTTTGGATGTTTAGTGCACTTGATTTTTAATCCTTTGTTATATTTGGGATGTGCGCTAATTGTGTTTTGGAATTCTAATGTCGTGACTTCGTTTACATGCATGGATGTGTTGTTGAATGTCGTCTAATTGCTATACGCTCAATTAGACGGGATTGCACACTCGTTTCGGTTACTTGTTTCTGGTGATATATATCTTGATTATGGCTTAGTCGGATAGTCGTGTCGGATAGCCCCTCGTGCGTTGCTTGTACAGTTTTGATTTACTTTATTGTATTCATTTGTTCGAGACGAGTTCCAACATGTAGTCTCCATTTCCGTATTATGTATATTCTTTTATTGGGGCTCGACCAGGATGCGGTTGATGTCACCCTTGTATATATTTCATTTCTGTACTAGGAAACTCAGGAGAAGTGCTTGAGTAGCCGGGTTCTCGAGTGCAGCAGGTGGCCATCTCATAGAGTTGAGACCGGGCCGCCTCACTCTAGAATTGGTGGGTTGCTCGCCGCACTTATAGGAGTTATAGGATTCGACCCGCGGAGGGGTGCACAAGTTACTGGATTCTAGAAAGCGATGGGTGATCAACTCATTTCATTGAGGGCATGTTACCCAGTTTTTAGAATTAGTAGGTGGCTTGCCGCACTCATAGGGTTCTAAGATTGACTTTGTATGGGCTATCCACATGACCGGGAAACGTCGCGTTTCATTTACGGCTTAGATGAAACGTGGGGCTCCAAGTTTATCTGCTATTTCATATTGTTGTTCGCATGCCTATGATGATTCTTATCTGGCTGTGATGATTATTATCTGCCTACGATGTTGATATATATATATATATTATATTAGTAGATGCTTCTATATGTTTTGCATCCGCGCCAGTCCTATCCCTCCTGCCGTAAGTTAAGTAACCTTACAGTGAAGACTCGGGACCTCGTGGCGAATGCAGATGGCATATAAAAGCATGCTATTTTGTTCGTTTCTATTATGGATTAGAAACTACATTTGATGGGACTGCATTATATCTTTAATGCAAAGGAAAACAAACATATTTGAAGTTGTCGTAACCAATTTTTAAAACTACTCGGTTTTCTTAAAAACAACTGTCATATTCTTTTGCTTTGTAAAGATGTATTTGGTTAAGAATATCTGGCACCTCATTCTATGAGGGAAGAGCCTTGATCTCTTCATGGGGAATTCTCTCTTAAGCAAAGGTTTATGTTACTAGTTTTGAAAAAAACCACTCCATTTCAAAGCCACTCGAGTTCCTTCAACGATATCAAGTTCATTATGTTAAAGGGTTTTCGCCAAAAACCAGCCGTAGCCCTCTGTCATTTTCTACGAGTAGTACTTAGTATTCGTGCTGCGTTTGTTGATCGTGTCAAGGCGTAGTGTGCGGTAGCTAAGTGGTGCTTGTTTGTCGCAAGTAATGCGATTAGTTAGGACAATCGTGCGGCCTTATTGACTGTGTCAAGGGCTCATGCGGGTGGGTTTAATGCAATCAAGATAATGACGGGTTGAACTTGATTATGACCTTTTGATTTGTTGTTTGTGTCAAGGTCACTTGGGTCTTAGGGGCAAAAACCACATCGGGAGTTTCAAATATAAAGGAAACTTTCCTGGCATGCACATACCTTCTAGAGTGTGGTGACTTGAGTGGATTCCACCAGGTTATCACACAATGATATTTGTGTCTCGATTCCTACTGATGAGTAGGTATTGCTCCTCGGATGATTTTTCACTTCACAATTAGCTAACTTATTAGGTGTCTAGAAATTGTTAACGAGGTTACGCCTCTGCATAAATGAGGTTATTAATTGGGTCCGTGCGAAAGTACGGGTTACCTCCCTTGGAGTACCGACACTGAACTGGATGAACGGTTAGCGAACTTGTAAGGTGTATATCATCCCGACTGGTTCTCCTTTTAAGATTTGAAGGAGAATTCGAGGAAACAGTGGGAGTCATCCTGATTAGATAAAATGATAACTAATCTAATCTTGATAGAGTGCACGCTTAATGTTTCTTTTCTCTTTCTTTGGTACAACGACCCATGACTTACCTAAAACTCATTAATCAAGTTAACCGAACCTTCTTACACACGTTGGTTTTGGATTGTTATGATTCATGACAAAGTCGCAAATATCCTTACTACTCCTACTTTCCCTTTGCATTTCTCTAGAACACTCCGTATCACTACGATGATCTATATTGCTTGGAAATGGCCATCGTATAGTTACATACGAACTTGAAGAAATTATTTTAAACGAGGATGGTCACTGGTTCTGGAGAATTTAGATTGTATTATTTAGTTGTCTCTTCTTTTTACCTTCTCTCAGGTTATGAGAGCTCCTTTTATTAGGAGAGTACACCTATTGTGCTTATTGGATAGTTTCTTCCAAACCTTAGGCAGGTGCCGAAAGGTAGGGAAAGAAGAAAACCAGTTAGCGTAAGTGCGGTGTACAGAAGGTAAGATGTAGAGACATATAAAGGGATTGAAGTGAGAGCAAAGGAAATTGTGATTACTGTCATGAATCTGGATAGTGAAAAGGGCATTACTAGGAATACCCAGCCACCCCCTTGAAATATTTATGTTTCAGATTTTCTCTGTACTTGTAAATAAGAACAATTTTCCAATTAATTCTGACTCCAGGGTATGTATTTACTGAATTTGGATCTCACATCTGTACGATATTACAGATGCTGAGTGGGAGTAGAATATTGGGAAATAGGCAATCTGATTCTCAATATCGGAATTCGTTGTAATTGGTGATATTGGATTAAATCGCCTGGTTTTGCCTAACGACAAATATTTGGTTTCGAATAACCGTTGTTATGCACCAATTTTTAAAATGATATATCTATATCTTTATTTTATAAAGTGAAAGATAAATTTTAATATTGTGTTCCAAACATTTACATTTATCAGTTGAGGATAAGGTAATGTGCATTGAATAACGGTGTAAGACATTCTCGACCAAAATACAGTTTTCAACTTACAAAACACGAAATTTGAGTTAGTATACTCTTGGGACTTATACATGAAAATGTATGTTGTCCAGTGTCCTTTAGGACAAAGGGTTGGTACTCTTATTTCATTCAGATTTACCTATGAGTTCTCTGGTTGTAGACATGCATTCGTTGTAATGTAAGGTCTAAAATTTCTGAGAAGTTTATAGGTATAAGAATAAATTAGAGAACCATACGTTGAAAGTATCAGGATTCTTCGAAGTGATCGAAGATATAGATACTTATGCTATGTATTCTATTATAATAATATTGAAAACTTGATTCTCTCTCAGGTTACTCATCCGCGGGTTCGCTCCTTGATGAGTAATGCTGTATTGGTCTTTTTCCATAGGTGGTATGCACTGGAAACAGTTGCATGATATTTGAATCTGGTTACATTTAAATTAGTGTCTTTGATTCTATATAGAAATAGATTGGTTACATATCTTGAGCTTATAAAGATATGGAGTTATCCGATTCTTGTTTAAAAGCAGAATCTGGACAAACTCAAGGCATGCTTCGGTAATGGCTGTTTGTGGATTATCTTAAGCATTTACTAGGGTTTTGTTTGTACCATTTTTAAGATCAATAGTTACATTGTTATTGACTCACCACCTTTTTATAAAAGGATTTTTTTTGCAAAATAAACTAGTGGGAGTATGGTAGAACTGGAAGTGATTCCAGAACCACAAACAGTTACCGAAATTTAGTAGAACTTAAGAATTCAATTGGAATTAATAGTTTATTATCCACTCCACAGATTTTAGTAGGTGACCTCAGCCACCCGAGAGATACTTCGGTTTTCTTGGAGACGGTGACAGGGAGGTCGGCATCATGGTTATGATGGCCCTACTAGTTATCTGTAGGTCATGGAAAGTGGTAACTTCCAGGTGACCAGATACTTGATATCCAAGTTGGACTCCATACACTTCAGCAAATATTGGATTTTGGAATTTGCTGGGTGCTCCTGAAGGGGTAAAACCCATTAGGAGCAAGTAGATCTTTCGAGATCTGTGCAGGTGGAAAGGCGTTAACCTAATAAGGCTAGATTTGTTGTAATTATTCTCATCAAATACCCATTGTGGATTGTGATGAGATTTTTGTTGGATATATGTATGCCCTAGAGGCCATTATATGATAGTGTATATACCAGTATGTGTGTGTGTGTGTGTGTGTATATGTATGTATATATATGTGTGTGTGTGCGTGTGTGTGTGTGTCTATATAAATATTCAGGGGACATTCTTGCTCGACATGATAGTATGCTATCTGGTTGCACCTTTTATCTTGACATGTTCATTTGATCATGCTTTCATTCATTTGGTACATATTGATATAGCCCTTAGGATGATGTAGGACTATTGAGATTATGATGTGGATCATACTAGTGGGATATGTGTAGTCTATGAGCATATCCTTGAAATGTTCCTAGTCGTGGGTGTATCGAGGTGGGGCATCGATATCACCAGAGTAGACTAGCGTATACGTTGCTTGTCCCATATGATGGGCGATGGATGATCCCATATCCATTGGTGTGGTGACACCAAAGACCGTATACGGGTGCTCAGTGAGACTGGGTACACTGAACGGACTTGCCGAGAACTCCTATGTAGTATTATATCTATCGTCGGATAGCAGTTCTCAGGTGACACTGGTACAGGTTAGTCTGTAGACCCGAGATCGTCATAGAGTCTTGTGTGTCTCCCACTGTACTTTGATCTCCACCCTACCACGGCTTTACTGAGTCATGAAAACAGGTGGATTTTGGGTAAAGTCCCGAGGCATATGGAGGCAATGAGCGATAGGAGGGGTTGCGTCTCTTCCGGTATTGGGGGTTGATGTTGCACCATGTACGATTGGCTATAACATGAAGTCCCTAGCCAGGGCTGCTGAGATTTACTGATAAGTGTTATCAGTAGTTTCTTGATCTGTTATGAGCAATATACCGACCCGACTTATTGGGTTATTGGGGTCGACGATGCCATCCCTAGACTCACATATGCAGCATATTTGATGAAGAGATCGGACTGTACGGTAAGGGTTTCCAGTTGGCTCAATGGGAGTTTTAGCAGGTTTGCTTGTGTTTCTTCTGATCACTCAATACCTGGGAGCCGTTACGTACAGCTTATGCCACTAACGGTTTGTGGGAATATGATGTGATCACTGCCTACTGCTGGCGTATTGACGAGTCTTAGAGTCCCACAAAGGAGTCTCCTAGCTCAGGCGAAAAGATGTGGGGTGCATATGTGATATGCGCGGGAGCTCGATTAAATGCGTATATTGGATACTGTATTTTAATCGGGCGTTTACTATTGGACGGGTTGTATGAGATATGACCGGATTATTCAATCAAGTGTTGATTTAATCTTAAGTCCATTAGCTCATTTATTAAAACCTATTTCTTTATGATGCATGCATGAGTGTATGGATATGTTGATATGCATGTACACATGCAAGCATACATGTGTCATGGTTGATGATACATTGGTGGTGGCAATGCAAGACTCACATGGTAACATATTTAGATATTTTGATTATTTGAGAAAATCAAAATGGGATTAAAATCATGGTTGACTATTCAACTCTCTTGAGTTGACAAAGTCAATGGTTTCATTGCCCATGGTTTTAGCCTATGGTTTTGCTAAAACTCAAGTTACAAAATACCTAGATATTTTGTAGCCATGGTTTAGCATGGATGACTTTACTTACTCTCTTGAGTTTAGTTGGGGTTATCATATTATTCTCTTGAGTTTAGCTTGTGCCATCTCCTTCTTCCTCTCTCTCCTCAAATCTCTCTAGGGTTTTAAAAAAAAGAGAAATGATTAAAAAGAAAAGGTTTTGTAGTGAGATTGAAACCCACATCACCATTCCACTTTAGTCTAGCTCACTAGTTTGGAGTGTTTGCTTCTTCTTCATCCTTGATCAAGTGAAGCTTGGAGCTTGGTGCAAAGAGACTTCATGGTGGATCATCGTGGACTTGGAAGGACACAAGCCAACCGGTTCAAACCTCAATCGATCCAAGGAGTCTAGGAGGAGCTCTTCAAAAGTTGTATTTTCTCCCCACTTAGTGTTAGACACATCATAGTATGTGATACTTTAGTTTGTTACTCTATTTTTCTAGTTCGATTCATGGTTGGATTGTTTAGCACCACCTTAAATTTTTGTTATAGCATGTGTGATGCAACCTTAAACCTAGGCATGGTGTTAAAGAATCCCTTCAGTGGTATCAGAGATAAGCTAGAATTTTAGAGTAACTTAGACGACGTTAAAAACTTCGAACGAACGAAAACCGACATCCAAAGTACTGCTCTCTGGAAATTTTTCAAAAGTTAGAATTTTTCATATTAAAAATACTCAGAAAATCATGCAGGGTATTGTATGGGCCCCTAAGAAGAACGAAGCCCTAACTCGACTAAATGACCGCGGAACCGCGGCCAAAAGGGTCTTTTGGCGGCGGTTCCGCGACGCCATTGATGAGGCTTGGACTGTGCCTTCTTGTGCTAGCCCATATGCTTTATGCAGTCTCTGGTATATTTTGATCTGACTCAAGTGTTGAGCCATCTGAGAATTATTTGGATGGTTGATCAATTGATCGAATGTTTTAATTGCGCCTAGTTTATTTATGAATGTGATACAATAATTGGAATTTACACTAATTAGTTTTGTGAAAAGTAATTAGCTGCATGCAAGTCTAATATTAAGGTCTCGGTAGAATCGGGAATCTTGTTGAATTACCCGGATTCTTTTGAAAAGTTGTTTTCATGGTTGAGACCTAAATATAAGATTTGCATTGTTAGGCATGAAATCCTGAATATGTGATATTCCGGGTTTATGATGTCTAAAGGCAGTGTCGATTCCAACTGTTGTAGTTTTTCATTTTCTTTTCTGCGACCGTAAGTGTAGTATGTGGTGTATTGTTTGTTTTGTTGCTATATATCAACAACAATTGGGGTACGCATACTTACTTACGTTGATGATATGTGATATTATGTGTTGCTGAGATATGATGTACAGGATCGTCGTGAATGAATAGCCAGGGGTTTTATGTGAGATGAGAGTTTTTCTCTTCATTCATGTAAAATTAAATGTATGTAATTTTATTTTATTGGGGCACTTCCGGGTTGAGGATGATGTCACCATTGTTGTATATTATTTACTTTTCCGCATTAGGATAGACCTAAGGAGGGGAGCACAAGTGACCGGGTTCGAGGGTTCAGTGGGAGGCCATCTCGACGAGTCGAGACCGGGTCTCCTAAACTCTAGAATTGGTAGGGTCACTTGCCGCTCTCGTAGGGGTCTAGGGGTGTGGGCTTGGCTATTCATCGCGACCGTGGAATCCATATTTTCTATTGTTGGCTAAATACAAAATACTGACCTCCTAGTATATCCTCTATTTTCATATATGTTCTTCTGCTGTTGATATTCTGTGATGTGATTGTTAGTTATATGTATGCCCTAGAGGCCATTACTGTACATTGGATGTATATTGTAGTGGATGCTAGGACATATATAGGTAGGACTTTCTTGCTCGACATGATAGTACGCTATCTGGTTGATCTTTATCTTAACATGTATACTTTCTGTCTCTCTGATTATATGTTGATAAATCCCTTAGGATGTATACTCGACTTCCAGGACTATGATGTAGATCATACTAGTGGGGCCTGGGTAGTCCATGAATACATCCTTCAATGTTCCTAGTCGTGGGAATATCGAGACGGGGCATCGATATTCCAGAGTAGACTAGCGTATATCTTCTCGACCCATGTGATGGGCGATGGATGATCCCATATCCATTGGTGTTTGACATCAGAGATGGTATGCGGGTGCTCAGTGGAGACTGGGTACACTAAACGGACTCGCCGAGAACTCCCAGATGGTATTATATCTCACGTCAGATGGCAGTTCTCTGGTGACACTGGTGCGGCTTAGTCTGTTGACCCGAGATCGTCATAGAGTCTTGTGTGTCTCCCACTGTGCTTTGATTTCCACCCTACCACAGCTCTACTGAGTCGTGCAAACAGGTGGTTTTTGGGTACAGTCCCGATTCACATGGAGGCAATGAGCGATAGGAGGGGATTCGTCTCTCCCGGTATTGGGGGTTGATGTTGCGCTATGCACGACTGGCCATAACAGGAAATCCCTGGCCAGGGTTGCAGTGATATACTGGTAAGAGTTATCAGTAGTTTCACGATTGTTATGGACCTCACGTCGGCATGACTTATCGAGCTATTGGGGTCTGACGTTTACCACCCCTAGGCGAGATATGCGACATATCAGACGAACAGACCGGACTGTACGGTAAGTGTTACTGGTTGGATTCACAGGAGTATGAGCGGGCTTGCTCGTCGATCTTCTGATCGCTCAATACCCGGGTGGCCGTTACGTTTAGCAAACCGCTTGCGGCTTGTGGGTGCTTGATATGATCATCATCTACTGCCGGCGTATTGACGAGTCTTTAGAGTCCTACACAGAGGTTTCCTGGCTCAAGCGAAACGAAATAGGAGCGCATATGAGATATGTGCGGGACCGAGAATAATGCGTATATGTGATACCGTATTTCATTCTCGCGATGAATGTATCGAATGGTTGTATGCGATATAACCTAGTTATCGAATCAGGGATTGATTCGATAAGTCGATACATTGGATACTAGTCGGTTATATGTGACATGACCGGATCATTGAATCAAGTGTTGATTTAATGATTTAATGTATAATTATATATTTGATATATTACTTTGCATTAACTAGTATTGGTTCACTTTAAATGGATTTTCTCACTTGATTTACACAAGTTGTATATGTGATATACTTTTGTGCACAAGATTGTATCATGTTTCATGATACATGCTAACTTGGTTAAGTGTATGATTAAACCATGATTGTGTAATGGTTAGGGTTTTTGATTTTATTTATTTGTTTATTTATTTAATCATTTTTGGCAAAATAAAATGGTGGATTTATTTGTTCTTTGCTAAAAGCTTCTTGAAGCTTCAAAGCATCTTTGAAAAGTCTTCCATTTTGTTTTTACCACTAAACCTAACCATTCACCTAACCCTAGTTTATTCCCTACACTTTACCATGGTTACATTATGATAACCATCACTTGATTATTCAATTAGAATTAATTCATTTTCCATTTTCTTTTCTTCTTCTTCTTCTTGATGAAGAAAGAAAAGCTTTCTTGAAATTTATCAAGTGTTGATTCCAAGTGAGAAATCCAAATCTAAAGTGAACCCACTTCCTATTTCTTCATCCTCTACCTCTTGCCAAGTAGTATAGGGTGTTTTCTTCACAAGTTTCATGACTTGGTGAAGTTGGAGTTTGATCTTGAGTTGCCTCGACGTAGATCATCTTCGGCATTGAAGTCGACGACCTAGCCTGCCCATTTCTTCGATGAAGCCGATGCTAGAGTCATGGATTCCATTTGGACAGCGAGGGGACGTCATCACGGAGCCTAGGAGGTGGAGGACCGGATCTACAAAGGTTGTAGCCTCTTTCCTTTTAGATAAAGTTGTTTATTTGCATTTCATCGTCTATAAATCTAGTTAACGATCCGTATTAGGGTTTGTAGGCACATGAAATTTTTGAATTGGGCATGTTTGATCCCTTGTGAGACCTCATTAGTGTGCCTAGGAACCCTACAGTGGTATCAGAGCCTAGCTAGAGCCTTAGGTGATGCGTAGACGGAGTTAGAAGTCCGATCGAACCGAAACCCTAACACAAATATGCTCTCTGAACTTTTTCCAAAAACTGGGTTTTTTCCAGATTAAAAATATGAAGAAAAATCAGCAGGAGTTTCTAAGAGTTACTGTCAAATTCGATCTCCCAATTCCATTAAACCGCCGCGGTTCCGCGGCACGAGCATGGCTCGTGCGGCGGTTCCGCGGCCGTACGGCCTCATTGCACAAAGAATTTTACACAGTAATTCTTACTTTGCAGTTCTGGTTTTCCTGGGAATTTTTAATATTTATTCAAAAGTTGAAATTTCTGGGTTTTATTGGGGACTCGGTGTTTCGATCGGATTGTCTAATTTTGTCTGTGTGTTTTTCCGGATAATTTTAGAATATGTTAAAAAGTTCGACCGTATATAGATACCCACTTTTTCCCCTGCCGGAAAATTTCCAAGTGTTGGATTTTTCCGTGGTTTAAAGACGTTCTAAGTAGTGCAAGTAACGCGATGGACCCTCTAGAAGACAACAAACCTTAACTCGATTATGTGACCGTCTTGAACTGCCCTTTGAACCTTAGGGCTTGGGGCAGTATGGCGTGCCACATGTGAGGCGTTGGCTTGACCCTTCTATGGCTGGACCGTTGGTACTGAGGCATGAACTGAATGTTTTTAGACTTATTTCATGTGTTGAGCTGTATCGGGAAAACTTGGGTTTTCGATTGTTCGATCGGAAAGTTTAACATTTTCTATTTATCCGGAATGTGATACAATACTTGGAATTCACAAGTTGTTTTGAGATAACTGAATGAATGTTATAAACATAGCAGTTTAGTCTCACTTGATCGGTTGCCACGGAATTTTGATGTGATCAAAAGTCCGTCGCAATCACGTAGCGTACGCGGATACTCGCCGGGTAAACTTAATAGACAGCCTCACCCCATAGCCCCGACCAAGTGACTGTAGGAGAACCCCGTCGCCGAAAGCATCCTTTCGGGTGCTCGCGGCAGCGGTGTTCCGCCTTGGTGCACTTCGTCGACGGCGTCAGGGGTGCGGCCGCCTACTAAAGTTTGCGACGAGCATTCGATCTGAATGTCGGGAATCCTGTTGAATTGCCCGACTTTATATTGAAAAGTGTTTTCGATTTTGAGACTAAAATGCAGGGTTTATAATTGTTAGGCATGCGATGTCTAAGGAATTCATTTGGCTAGGCATGCGATGTCTAAAGAGATTGCGGATTCCAACTGTTGTAGTTTTACACTTTCTTTTTTGTGACCGTAAGTGTAATATGTGATATCGCCGGTTTCGTTGCTATATGTCAACGACAATTGGGATACACATGTTTACTTACGTTGATGAGATGTGATGTTATGTATTGCTGGATATGTTATATTGGATCGTCGTGTTCGAATAACCGGGGTTTTTTATGTGAGATGAGTGTTTTTCATTTTCATTCATGTAAAAACTTGTATGTATATTCTTTTATTGGGGCACTTCCAGGTTGCGGAAGATGTCACCTTTGTATATTATTTACTTTTCTGCACTAGGATAGACCCAAGGAGGAGGGCACAAGTAACCGGGTTCTAGGGTCCAGTGGGAGACCAACTCGAGGAGTCGAGTCCGGGTCTCCTAACTCTAGAATTGGTAGGGTTGCTTGCCGCTCTCGTAAGGGTCTAGGGGTGTGGGATTGGCTATTCATCACGACCGTGGAATCCGTGTTTTATACTGGCTCGTATTAAAAACACGGACGTCCTAGTATATCCAATATTTCATATGATATTTTCTGCTGCGTTATCTGTGATGTGATCATGTGATGTGTTCAGATAGATATCGTATATAGTATATATGATATATTATATAGACGTTACTTATGTTTTACACCCGTGCTAGCCCTGCCTTGCTCTTCCGTTAGTTACCTAACCTAACGGTGCAGACGGGACATCGAGGCGAATGCGGATGGCATAAGCGTACGTTATATTTATCTGTGATGTTTAGGTGGACTTAAATGATGGGACATTCATTAATGAGATTAATGAAAGAAAATAAACCTAATTGATGTTGTGGAATCAAATTTCAAAAATAAAACAGGTAGCTACAGTTCTTGCTTTGCATCGCGGTGTTCCTTATAGAACATCCTGCACCTTATTCGATGAGGAAAGGACCGAGATCCCTTCACCGGGAGTGACTCCTTTAGCAATAACTGACAGATGCTACAACCCTCGGTTTGTCATTTGATTGCTTCTATAGTTTTTGCTTTCCACAGTGATATATATGATATATCCCGCACCTCATTCGACGAGGAAAGGGCCGACGATCCCTTCACCGGGAGTGACCCCTTTAGCAAAACTAGAAAAGCTTCAAAAACATTCCATTTAAAAACCATTTGATTCCGCAACGAAATCAAGTTCAAAGCGTTAACGGTTTTCACAAAAAACCATTCGCAACCCTCCGTCATTTTAGGAAGCAGAGTACTTAGTATTCGTGCTGTGTTTGTTGACCATAGTCAAGGCACAGTGTACGGTAGCTAAGTGATGTCTTCCTACACCGCATATGATGCGATTAGTTAGGACAGTCGCGTGACTTTGTTGACCTTAGTTAAGGGTCATGTGGGTGGATCTAATTAATCACGAAATGACGGGTAGAACTTGACTAGTACTTATGATTTGTTGACCATTACTTATGATTTGTTGACCATAGTTAAGGTCATAAGTGCTAGGGGTAAAAACTTTTATCGGGAATTTCAAGTGTTGAAATTTGCAATGAGATTGCATACCTTCTATATGATAGTTGGATCCCGATACCCACTGCGAGTAATTGTTACTCCTGGGAGAGTTTTGCACTTTACAATTAGCCGATCAAGTAGGTGTCTAGAAAGGTGTCAACGGGGTTACGCCTCTGGGAAAACGAGGTTTACTGTAATTAGGTCCGTGCGAAAGCACGGGGAACCTCCCTCAAAGTACCGACACTGGCCTGGCTGAAAGATTGGCGAACTTATAGAGTGTAATTAATCCCGGCTAGTATTTCCTTTCAGGGTTTGAAGGAAGATTTGATAAAAACAGTAGGAGCCATCCTGATTAGATAAAATATATAACCAATCTGATCTTGCAAGAGCGCACGCAGAGTGTTTTCTTCTCTCTCTCTCCAGGTAGCGACCATATCACGCCTTAATCAAGATAATAATATGGATGTATTGACCGAACCCGCTTGTTATACTGAGCTGGGGAACGTCGGTCCCCGCTCCAACTTATAATTGTTATAAGACAGAGCAGGAAATAGGGGAATACCAGGATTCCCATGCGGCCCAAACGAAGAAAGTGCATGAGATGCATCTCCTTCGGGTGTGTTCATTATACATAACTGTTTCTCAGTATCCTCTGCATCCTGGGTATCTGATACCGGATCAGGATCCCAGATATGTAATCATGTTACATAGGGCTACAAAAGGGTAGAAAAACTGAGAACGGGTGATAAGTTTCATGAGACAGAAAACGGGGCAAGTGTTGCAGCCAAGTCTGTTGGTCACTGTCACCCTGTATTAACAATACATTGATTCTGAACAAATGCTATTAGATACCGAACCTGATATACAAAATCATATCTATCTCTTTATTAATAAAGAAATGATAAAATTTTGTGTTGATGGATAATGTTTTGAACATTTCCTATATCGGTTCAGGCACGTTATCTAAAAGCATTGATGTTCTAAATCAAACTACAGTTCTTAGTATACGGAACACACATAAGAGGAAGAGTTCAGAAATGAACGAATTCTTCTTGAGGTATTGTAGACTAGGTCATATCAATGCGACCCGACTGGCTGAAGTTACATTTTAGATGCATATTTAAATCAGTTTGAATTTACATCTTGTGAAACTTGCCAGTCATATCACAAAGATAAGATGACCATAGCTCTGTTTATTGGAAACGGAGAAAGAGTTAGTGAACTCTTGGGACTGATACATGATGATGTATGTAAGGTCTCCTGTCTACACATGCCAGGACCGGTTCTTTTTACTTCATTACGTTCTCTGATGATCTCTCAAGATTCAGACATATGTTCCTGTTGAAACACAAGTCCGAACCTTTTGAGATATTCACAGAATATAAGTTAGAAGTAGAGAACCAAAATACAGGTATAAGTATTATGTCCTATGATGAGATCAGGGAGGAGAATACTTGTGCATGGAATTCCTGGACTGTTCTAAAGGAGAATGAGATTCTCTCTCAGCATTACTCCTCCGTATACACCATAGCACGATGGTATATCGGGGCGGAGCAATCACACCCTATATGATATGGTGCGCTCTATGATGAGTACTACTGAGTTTCCTATTTCCTTTTAGGGAGTTATGCACTTATGAAGTTGCATACCTATTAAATAGGGTTCGATTCAATTCAGTGCCTACCACTCCATATAAGATATGGTATGGGAAGAGCCTGTCTCTTAAGTAAGTTAAGATTTGGGATTGTCCGGCCTGTGTCAAAGCAAAATCCGGACAAGATCAAGGCAAGGTCAGTTCTGTAGAACTGGAAAGGTTCCAGCTATACAAAACTACAGCTGATGATTTGACAGAACCAAAGGATTCAATAGTTCCCGACGAACCTCAGCCTCTCCGCCGATCTGGTAGGGTTCCTCATCCGCCTGAGAGATACCTCGGTTTCTCGATGAAAGTGGGAGCGAGGATTGCATCATGAGATGATGACCCAACTAGATTCGAGCAGGCCATCGAGAGTAGGGACTCTGTAAGAATGGCTGGATGCTTAGCAATCTGAGATGGAATCCATGTACACCAACAAAGTATGGACTTTGATTGCTATATCTGAAGGGTTAAATCCCCATCAGGAGCAAGTATATCTTGAGAAGATTACTTGGTGTAAATGGAAAAGTTGAGACTTTCAAAGCTAGACTTGTTAAAGGTTTTGGTCATGAACCAGGTGTGGATAATGATGAAACCTTTTCTAGGGACTATGCTTAAGTCTATCCAGATTCTACTTGCCATTGCTACATACCATGACTACGATATCTGGTGGTTGGGTGCCATGACTACTTTTCTAAATAGTGATTTAGAAGAGAGAGTCTATAAGTACACAGTCAGAGGGCTTCGTAGACAGTGGGAGCAGCGGAAATGTGTGTAAGATGTTTTATGTGATAAAGCAGGCATCGCGGAGTTGGAACGTCTGTTTTGATGTGGTAGTCAAAGAGTTTGACTTCATCAAAATGGTAGATGAACCTTGTATGTACAAAAAGGTAGTAGAGAGTAAGGTGGTCATCCTCGTTTTGTACGTGGACAACATACTCTTGATAGGAAAGGGGTTTCCTTTACTATGCTCGGTCAATCTCCGCTTATCACAAGGATTCTCCAATAGGATCAAAGTGATACCTCCTAAATCCTGAGTTTTCATCTATGAGATAGATGTAATTGGATGCTAGGATTCTCACTAGATGTAGTGAGATGGTATCAATCGATCCTGGGGAGAATCACTGGAAGGGTTCCAGGGTGATAAAGACGACTGAATGTCAGTCACAGGCATTGTCTTCACCCTCAGTAAAGGGACGGTATGTTGGAAGAGTTCCAAGCTAGATACCGTGGCAAACTAGAAGATAGAGGCTGGTAACATCGCTATTAAAGATACTACCAAAGAGACAGTTTGGGTGTATATTGGTTCATAAGATGAACTAGGTTCCTACCATTGTATGACAATGGAAGTGTGGCTTTGGCTAAGGAACCCCGATCCCATCAGTGACCCAGACATATTCTGAGGCAGTATCACCTGATCATGGAAATAGTTGATCTCCAGGGTGATCAAGGTTAGGAGAGTAGACTCAGAGGACAACACGGCGGATCCACTCATGAAGGCCTTTTCCCAAAGAGAGACTTTTAGGGGATGGTTGAGTATTAGATACTACAACTACTGCTATAGATGGCCCTAGTGCAAGTGGGAGATTGTTAGTTATATGTATGCCCTAGAGGCCATTACTGTACATTGGATGTATATTGTAGTGGATGCTAGGACATATATAGGTAGGACTTTCTTGCTCGACATGATAGTACGCTATCTGGTTGATCTTTATCTTAACATGTATATTTTCTGTCTCTCTGATTACATGTTGATAAAGCCCTTAAGATGTATACTCGACTTCCAGGACTATGATGTAGATCATACTAGTAGGGCCTGGGTAGTCCATGAATACATCCTTCAATGTTCCTAGTCGTGGGAATATCGAGACGGGGCATCGATATTCTAGAGTAGACTAGCGTATATCTTCTCGACCCATGTGATGGGCGATGGATGATCCCATATCCATTGGTGTTTGACATCAGAGATGGTATGCGGGTGCTCAGTGGAGACTGGGTACACTGAACGGACTCGCCGAGAACTCCCAGATGGTATTATATCTCACGTCAGATGGCAGTTCTCTGGTGACACTGGTGCGGCTTAGTCTGTTGACCCGAGATCGTCATAGAGTCTTGTGTGTCTCCCACTGTGCTTTGATTTCCACCCTACCACAGCTCTGCTGAGTCGTGCAAACAGGTGGTTTTTGGGTACAGTCCCGATTCACATGGAGGCAATGAGCGATAGGAGGGGATTCGTCTCTCCCGGTATTGGGGGTTGATGTTGCGCTATGCACGACTGGCCATAACAGGAAATCCCTGGCCAGGGTTGCAGTGATATACTGGTAAGAGTTATCAGTAGTTTCACGATTGTTATGGACCTCACGTCGGCATGACTTATCGAGCTATTGGGGTCTGACGTTTACCACCCCTAGGCGAGATATGCGACATATCAGACGAACAGACCGGACTGTACGGTAAGTGTTACTGGTTGGATTCACAGGAGTATGAGCGGGCTTGCTCGTCGATCTTCTGATCGCTCAATACCCGGGTGGCCGTTACGTTTAGCAGACCGCTTGCGGCTTGTGGGTGCTTGATATGATCATCATCTACTGCCGGCGTATTGACGAGTCTTTAGAGTCCTACACAGAGGTTTCCTGGCTCAAGCGAAACGAAATAGGAGCGCATATGAGATATGTGCGGGACCGAGAATAATGCGTATATGTGATACCGTATTTCATTCTCGCGATGAATGTATCGAATGGTTGTATGCGATATAACCTAGTTATCGAATCAGGGATTGATTCGATAAGTCGATACATTGGATACTAGTCGGTTATATGTGACATGACCGGATCATTGAATCAAGTGTTGATTTAATGATTTAATGTATAATTATATATTTGATATATTACTTTGCATTAACTAGTATTGGTTCACTTTAAATGGATTTTCTCACTTGATTTACACAAGTTGTATATGTGATATACTTTTGTGCACAAGATTGTATCATGTTTCATGATACATGCTAACTTGGTTAAGTGTATGATTAAACCATGGTTGTGTAATGGTTAGGGTTTTTGATTTTATTTATTTGTTTATTTATTTAATCATTTTTGGCAAAATAAAATGGTGGATTTATTTGTTCTTTGCTAAAAGCTTCTTGAAGCTTCAAAGCATCTTTGAAAAGTCTTCCATTTTGTTTTTACCACTAAACCTAACCATTCACCTAACCCTAGTTTATTCTCTACACTTTACCATGGTTACATTATGATAACCATCACTTGATTATTCAATTAGAATTAATTCATTTTCCATTTTCTTTTCTTCTTCTTCTTCTTGATGAAGAAAGAAAAGCTTTCTTAAAATTTATCAAGTGTTGATTCCAAGTGAGAAATCCAAATCTAAAGTGAACCCACTTCCTATTTCTTCATCCTCTACCTCTTGCCAAGTAGTATATGGTGTTTTTTTCACAAGTTTCATGACTTGGTGAAGTTGGAGTTTGATCTTGAGTTGCCTCGACGTAGATCATCTTCGGCATTGAAGTCGACGACCTAGCCTGCCCATTTCTTCGATGAAGCCGATGCTAGAGTCATGGATTCCATTTGGACAACGATGGGACGTCATCATGGAGCCTAGGAGGTGGAGGACCGGATCTACAAAGGTTGTAGCCTCTTTCCTTTTAGATAAAGTTGTTTATTTGCATTGCATCGTCTATAAATCTAGTTAACGATCCGTATTAGGGTTTGTAGGCACATGAAATTTTTGAATTGGGCATGTTTGATCCCTTGTGAGACCTCATTAGTGTGCCTAGGAACCCTACAGTGATCACATTATATGCTGTGACGAATGATACATTATATATATGATATATAATAAACGTTGTTTATGTTTTGCATCCGTGCTAGTCCCGCCCCGCTATGCCGTTAGTTAAGTAACCTAACGGTACATAACAGGACATTGTGGCGAATGCGGATGGCATAAGCGTACGTTCTATTTTTGTTTCTTTTCTGTTATGGCTTAAGGACTTAAATGATGGGACTATATTAATAAGATTAATGTAAACAAAAAGAAACCTATAAAGATGTTGTAGAATCAGATTTGAAACCTACTCGGCTTTTTATGAAAAAGCAAGATTTCAAAAGGCGGAGCTTAAGCCACTCCTTTTTTAAACCATTAGATTCTACAACGATATCAAGTTCGAAGCGTTAATGGTTTTCTTAAAAACTATACGCAGCCCTCTGTCATTTTAGGAAGTAGAGTACTTAGTATTCGTGCTACGTATATTGATTATAGTCAAGGCGTAGTGTACGGTAGCTAAGTGATGTCTTCCTACACAAACATATGATGAGATTGGTTAGGACATTCATGTGATTATGTTGATTATAGTCAAGGGTCATATAGGTGGGTCTAATTAATCATGAAATGACGGGTAGAACTTGACTAGTACTTATGATATGTTGATTATAGTTAAGGTCATAAGTGCCAGCAGTAAAAGCCATATCGGGAATTTCAAGTGTTGAAATTTGCAATGAGATTGCATACCTTCTATGTGATAGTAGGATCCCGATCCCACTATGATCAATAGTTGCTCCCGGGAGAATTTTGCACTTTACAATTAGCTAACTCATTTGGTGTCTAGAAAGGTGTCAACGGGGCTACGCCTCTGGGAAAATGAGGTTTATTTTAATTAGATCCGTGCGAAAGCACGGGGAACCTCTTTCAGAAGTACCGGCACTGGCCTGGCTGAACGGTTAGTGAAGTTGTAGAATGTAATTAATCCTGGCTAATTTTTTCCTTTTAAGGTTTGAAGGAGAATTTGATAAAAGCAGTGGGAGACATCGATTAGATAAGATAATAAACCAATCTAATTTTTGCAAGAGCTTTCGCCGAGTGTATTCTTTCCTCTCTCCTAATGGCAGATAACCACGACTGGACTTAAGCTACTATTAGAGAAAAATAAGCTTACCGGACCGAATTATAAAGATTGGCTGAGGAACATTAATATTTGCTCTCACATATGATAAATTATCATATGTCCTCACTGTCACAGCCCCGCCCAAACCAGGCCCTGAATCTTCTGTTACGGAAAGGGAAATCCACAAAATGTGGGATATTGACTGTGCCACCGCCAAATGCCTCGCGCTTGCATCGATGGACAATACACATTAAAAGCAGCATGAGAAGATGGATGTTCAATCCATCTTTCTCCATACAAAGGAGTTGTATGGAGACCAAACTCGTATCCTACGATACGAAGCGTCTCGAAAGTTGTTTCAGATGCGGATGGCTCCTGGCACTTCAGTAAGTAACCACGTTCTGAAGATGATAGCCCTTATTGAAGAGCTTGAGGGCCTCAGATGGACAATGGATAACGAGCAATATACGGATATTGTTCTACAGTCTCTTCCCTCTTCCTTTGTTCTTTTCATAGTGAACTTCAACATGCATAGTATGGAGAAATCACTACCCGAACTTCTCAATATGTTGAAAAATGCGGAGAGTACACTTAAAGAGAAGTCTCCCTCCTTGCTTGTTGGAAAATCTTCTTCTTCCGTCCCAAAGGCCAAGGGAAAGAATAAGAAGAAATCCACCAAGCCGAGAGGTGGAATAAAAAAGGCAAAGGGGAAGGACAAATCCAAAGCTGCGGAGTCGGGAAAAGGAGAATGTTTCTACTGCAAGAAGACGGGACACTGGAAGCGGAATTGTACTGAGTACCTTGGTCTCAAGAAAGGAAATCATGGTGATGCTTCAGCTTCAGGTGTGTTCGTAACTGAAAACTGTTTTTCTATAAACTCTGCTTCCTGGTTATTGGATATCGGTTCGGGTTCTCATATCTGCAATTCTGTGCAGGGGCTGAGAAATAGCAGAGTTTTGAAGACAGATGATCATACTCTCCAGGTTGGAAATGGTTCCAATGTACATGCAGTTTCAGTGGGAGAGTATCATCTGGGGTTGCCATCGAGTTGTATATTGTTTTGAACCCATGTTATTTTGTACCAAGCATGCTTTGTAATATTATATCCGTTTCTTTGTTGGAAAATGACGGATATCATTTTGTATTGCAGCACAATGTTATGAATATTAAACTGAATCAAGAGTTGATTGGTTGTGCTACACTTAATAACGGGATATACGTCCTGAATCAACACACAGTTTTCAACATACAACACAAATAAAAGAAAATTTTTAGATATAAATGAAGTTTTTCTTTGGCATTGTAGACTTGGTCATATTAATGAAACAAGACTAAACAAGCTTCATAAAGATGGATATTTAAATTCTTTTGAGTATAAATCTTATACGACTTGTCAGTCTTGTATCAAAGGGAAAATGACCAAAACTCCGTTTACTGGACATGGAGAAAGAGCTACTGAGCTCTTGGGCCTCATACATAGTGATGTATGTAGGCCAATGTCTATACATGCAAGAGGCGGTTTTTCTTACTTCATAACTTTTACTGATGATTTCTCAAGATTCGGTCATGTGTTTTTGATAAAGCATAAGTCTGAAACTTTCGAGAAATTCAAGGAGTACAAACTTGATGTAGAAAAACAAACTGGAATGAGCATCAAGATACTTCAATCAGATCGAGGTGGAGAGTATCTTAGTACAGAGTTTTCGAACATCCTAAAAGAGAATGGGATTCTCTCTCAGCTCACTCCCCCTTACACACCATAGCACAACGGTGTGTCAGAGCAGCGGAATCGAACCCTATTAGATATGGTACGATCTATGTTGAGTTGCCCCTCTCCTTTTGGGGGCATGCATTGGAGACTGCAGCTTTTCTGTTGAATAGGGTTCCGACCAAGACCATGTCTACCACTCCATATGAGATATGGTATGGGAAGAGACCATCTCTTAAGCGAGTTAAGATTTGGGGTTGTCCGGCTTTTGTCAAAAAGAAGAATTCAGACAAACTCGAGACACGATCATTCAAATGTTTATTTTTGGGATATCCAAAAGATTCATATGGATATCTTTTCTACCACAAGGAGGAACAAAAGGTGTTTGTTTCTCGAAATGCCACATTTTTAGAAAATGAGATTTTTCCAAATGATACTGATGGCAATGTGGTAGATCTAGAAGAGGTTCTAAAGACACAAGTTACAAATGACGGCTTGGTTGAACTTGATGTTGCAATAGAACCTAATGAACCTCAGCCGCTCCGTAGATCTGGTAGGAATTCTCACCTACCGGAGAGATACTATAGTTTTCTCGTTGATGGTGATGGAGAAGACTGCATCATGGATGATGATGACCCTACCAGTTTTCAGCAAGCTATCACGAATGGTGATTCTGTGAAGTGGCTGGATGCCATGAGATCCGAAATGGAGTCTATGTACACCAGCAAAGTATGGATATTGGATGTTGTACCCTCTGGGGTAAAACCCGTAGGGTGCAAATGAATCTTTAAGAGAAAGATCGGTGTATATGGGCAGGTGGAGACCTATAAGGCCAGGATTGTGGCGAAAGGATTTCGACAAAGACCAGGACTGGACTATGACGAAACCTTTTCTCCTGTAGCCATGCTTAAATCCATTCGGATCCTACTTGTTATTGCTGCTCACTACGACTATGAAATCTGGCAGATGGACGTTAAAACTGCTTTTCTAAATGGTGATTTAGAAGAGTACGTTTATATGGATCAGCCAAAGGGCTTCATTGATAGTGGGAGCAGCGGGAAAGCATGTAGCTTGCTTAAATCCATTTATGAATTAAAGCAGGCATCACGGAGTTTAAACATCTGTTTTGATGATGTTATCAAAGAGTTTGATTTCGTAAAAAATCCAGATGAACCTTGTGTTTATAAGAAGATTGTAGGAAGTACTGTCACATTCCTCATATTGTACGTGGATGACATTCTTCTGATAGGAAATGACGTTCCTATGCTACAATCGGTCGAACTGTTCTTATCATAAAGGTTCTCCATGAAGGACCTGGGTGATGCCTCATACATATTGGGCATAAAGATCTATAGGGATAGATCTAAACGGTTATTGAGATTGTCCCAAACCAGGTACATTAACACCATCCTAAAGAGATTTAGTATGGAAGACTCCAAGTGGGGTTCCTTACCCGCTAGTCATGGAGTCACTCTCTCTAAGGACTTTTGCCCAAAGACTGATGAAAAGAGAGCCCGCATGCGCATTATACCCTACGCTTCTGCTATAGGATCTATAATGTATGCGATGTTATGTACTCGCCCTTATGTAGCTTATGCATTGGGTGTAGTAAGCAGGTATCAATCCAACTCAGGGGAGAATCACCGGACAGCAGTGAAGAACATTCTTAAGTACTTGAGAAGGACTAAAGAAATGTTCTTGGTGTATGGTAACGGAGATCTCTAAATGGAGGCCTTTACCGATTCTAGCTTCCACAGTGATAAAGATGACAAAAAATCTATCTCTGGGTTTGTCTTTACCCTCAATGGAGGGACGGTGTGTTGGAAGAGTTCCAAACAGGATACCGTTGCAGACTCCACGATGGAAGCTGAGTATATTGCTGCAAATGATGCTGCCAAGGAAGTCGTCTGGATGAGGAAGTTCGTCTCAATGCTAGGAGTAGTTCCGACCATTATTGATCTAATACCTTTGTATTGTGATAATAATGGGGCTATGGCGTTGGCCAAAGAGCCCAGGTCCCATCAGCGATCCAGATACATTCTCAGGAGATATCATCTGATCCGGGAGATAGTTGACCGCCGCGAGATCGAGATTCGAAGACTAGATACAAAAGATAACACCGTGGATCCACTCACCAAGGCCCTCCATTTGCTGCAGCATGAGCGACTTTTTAAGAGGTTGGGTATGAGATACACCAATAATTGGCCTTAGTGCAAGTGGGAGATTGTTGGATATATGTATGCCCTGGAGGCCATTATATGATAGTGTATGTTCCGGTATGTGTGTGTGTGTGTGTGTGTGTGTGTGTGTGTGTGTGTGTGTGTGTATTCAGGGGACATTTTTGCTCGACATGATAGTATGCTATCTGGTTGCACCTTTTATCTTGACATGTTCATTTGATCATGCTTTCATTCATTTAGTACATGTTGATATAACCCTTAGGATGATGCAGAACTACTGAGATGGATCATACTAGTGGGACATGTGTAGTCTTTGTATATCCTTGAAATGTTCCTAGTCATGGGTGTATAGAGGCGGGGCATTGATATCACCAGAGTAGACTAGCATATACGTTGCTTGTCCCATATGATGGGCGATGGATGATCCCATGTCCATTGGTGTGGTGACACCAAAGACCGTATACTGGTGCTCAGTGAGACTGGGTACACTGAACGAACTCGCCGAGAACTCCTATGTGGTATTATATCTATCGTCGGATAGCAGTTCTCAGGTGACACTGGTACATGTTAATCTGTAGACCCAAGATTGTCATAGAGTCTTGTGTGTCTCCTACTGTACTTTGATCTCCACCCTACCACGGCTCTACTGAGTCGTGCAAACAGGGGGATTTTGGGTACAGTCCCGAGGCACATGGAGGCAATGAGCGATAGGAGGGGTTTCATCTCTCCCGGTATTGGGGGTTGATGTTGCACCATGTACGATTGGTTATAACAGGAAGTCCCTGGCCAGGGCTTCTGATATTTACTGATAAGTGTTATCAGTAGTTTCTCGATCTGTTACAAGCCATATACCGGCATGACTTATTGGGTTATTGGGGTCGACAATGCCATCCCTAGACTCACATATGTAGCATATTTGATGAAGCGACCGGACTGTACGGTATGTGTTGCCAGGTGGCTCGACGAGTGTTTTAGTAGGTTTGCTTATGTTTCTTCTGATCGCTCAATACCTGGGAGCCGTTACGTACAGCTTGTGCCACTGACGGTTTGTGGGTATGTGATGTGATCACTGCCTACTGCTAGCGTATTGACGAGTCTTAGAGTCCCACAAAGGTGTTTCCTAGCTCAGGCGAAAAGATGTGGGGTGCATATGTGATATGCGCGGGAGCCCGATTAAATGCATATATTGGATACCGTATTTTAATCGGGCGTTTACTATTGGACGGGTTGTATGAGATATGACCGGATTATTAAATCAAGTGTTGATTTAATATTAAGTCCATTAGCTCATTTATTAAAACCTATTTCTTTATGATGCATGCATGAGTGTATGTATATGTTGATATGCATGCACACATGCAAGCATACATGTGTCATGGTTGATGATACATTGGTGGTGGTAATGCAAGACTCACATGGTAACATATTTAGATATTTTGATTATTTGAGAAAAGCAAAATGGGATTAAAATCATGGTTGACTATTCAACTCGCTTGAGTTTACAAAGTCAATGGTTTCTTTGCCCATGGTTTTAGCCCATGGTTTTGCTTAAACTCAAGTTACAAAATATCTAGATATTTTGTAACCATGGTTTAGCATGGATGACTTCACTTACTCTCTTGAGTTTAGTGGGGGTTATCATATTATTCTCTTGAGTTTAGCTTGTGCCATCTCCTTCTTCCTCTCTCTCCTCAAAGCTCTCTAGGGTTTTAAAAGAAAGAGAAAGGATTAAAAAGAAAAGGTTTTGTAGTGAGATCCAAACCCACATCACCATTCCACTTTAGTCTACCCACTAGTGTGGAGTGTTTGCTTCGTATTCATCCTTGATCAAGTGAAGCTTGGTGCAAAGGGACTTCATGGTGGATCATCGTGGACTTGGAAGGACACAAGTCAACCGGTTCAAACCTCAATCGATCCAAGGAGTCTAGGAGGAGGTCTTCAAAGGTTGTATCTTCTCCCCACTTAGTGTTAGACACTTCATAGTATGTGATACTTTAGTTTGTTACTCTATTTTTCTAGTTCGATTCATGGTTGGATTGTTTAGCACCCCCTTAAATTTTTGTTATAGCATGTGTGATGCAACCTTAAACCTAGGCATGGTGCTAAAGAATCCCTACAATTTTTACTTCAGTGTTTACGCTGAAGTCAATATGGATATGATTTGGCACTGCTGCTGCTCTAGATTATGATATCTGGCAAGAGGATGACTATAACTTCTTTCCAAATGTGAATTTGGAAGTGCACGTGTATATGACTCTACCAGAGGGTTATCATAGTCAGTGGGAGCAACGGAAGGTATGCAAGTTGCATATGTCTATTCGTAGACTAAACCATGGATAGCGGAGATGGATCATCTGTTTTTGATGTGACAGTCCGGGTGATTGATTTCATCAAAACAACGGATGAACCTAGTAAGAAGGGTGTAGGGAGTACTGTCCTGGGTTTTGGATGACATACTTCAGATAGGAAGTGATGTTCCTATACTACAATCGGTCAAACTTTGGTTGTCACATATTGTTTTTTATACGTTGGATGTAGATAATATATTAGGGATTCTGATGACTAGATTTATGGTTTTAGATCTACATTTGGGAATTTTCCCAATCGGGTACTTACACTGCATTCTAAAAGTATTTTAGAATGGACGACTCCTGGCGTAGTGGTATACCTTCAGGTGATGGAGTCACCCTCTTTAAAGAGATGTCTTTTAGACTGATGAGAAGAGAAACTGGTATGATTAGCATATCATTTGCTTAGGCAATTGAGTCAATCATGCAATGTCTTGTACAAAATCAGATATTGCTTATACACTTGCTGTAGTAAGCAGATTTTAATCTAATCCTGGAGAAACAAAGCGAAGCAGTTATGAACATTAGAGGATATTCTTGGTATATGATAACGACGGCTTCCTCTGGAAGGCGGTTATTGGTTTAGGCTTCCAAGGTGACATGGATGACAGAGATGCTGTCAGAGTTTTGATTTTTACCACTTCTAAGGATCAATATATTGGATAGGGTTCCAATAGGGATACTGAGGTAGGTATGGTTCAGGATGCTGGTTATACTCAACAGAGAATACAGCCCAAGAAGTTTGTAAGATAAGGTTGTTCATTTATGAACTTGGTCCGATCTTGTATCCAGAGAAAATTCTTGAGGCGGGGTATCGCTCAATTTGGGAGATTGTTTATCTCCGCGAAGTTGAGATATAGAGAGAGGAAGTTGAAATATTGTAGCGGTTCCACCCACTGAGGCTATTTCTCGAACATGGATGTTCCTTAAACGAGTTTTGAGAAACTGATTAGTAGAGAAGTTAGGTATTTGATAACACACGGGATATGGGTATGCGATATCGCAATAATTAGCCTTAAGTGCAAGTGGGAGATTGTTGGATACTCTCAAGACAATTATTATAATTGCAAGCACGCGATTATGATAATTGAGAAAGGACCTATACAGATAGAACAATCTTAGTCGAAATGATAGTATGCTATCTGGTTTGTCTTTATCATTGATGTGTACACGTTTTACTTGTTATTACTTGTCGCTAATACATAATGATGAAACCCATAGGATTCTTGCTTGACTACCAATATTATGATGGAGATCATATACGTGAGAGCTGGGTAGTCCATAAGCACATCTTTAAATGTCCCTAGTCGTGGGAGTATCGAGATTGGGCATCGATATTCCGGAGTAAACTAATGTATACGTTTCGAGACCCAACGAGGGGCAGTGGCCGGTCTCACAAGCCATTGGTGTTATGTCACCTATGATAGTATACAGGTGCTCACTGGAGGTGAGTACACTGGATGGACTCGCCGAGAACTTCTAGATGGTATTATATCTATCGTCAGATGGAAGTTCTCGAGTGGCATTAGTGCAGGTTAGTCTTTTGACCTGAGATCGTCACTTGTCTTGTGCAAGTTCCCACTGTACTTTGATTACTACCATACCACGGTTCAAAGGAGTCGTGCAAACAGGTTTTAGTTAGGTACAGTCCCGAGCCACATGGAGGCAGTGAGTGATTTTTGGGGATTCGTCTCTCCTGGTATTAGGAGTCGATGTTGTGCTGTGTTCGGTAGGCTATCACCTTAAATCCGTAGTTTACTGATATGAGTTCAGTAATTTCTCAGTTGGTGATAAGCTTGACTCCGACACGACTTATCGGATTATTAGGGGTCTGACGTTTTCCACCCCTAGATTCGGTATGCGATACTCTCAGATGAAGAGATCAGACTATACGGAGATTGTCACATTCAGGCTCAGTAGGGTTGGGACAAACTTGATTGTCGACCTCCCTTTCGACAGATACCTGGGCAGCCATTATGTACAGCTAGTGTCGTTGACGTGCTTGTAGTTTTTGGATTTATTCAGTAAATCACTGCTAGCGTATTTTCGAGTCTTTAGAGTCCCACATAGAGAGTTTTCCCGGTTTAGGCGATATGATGTAGAAGACGTATCTTGGGGCATACAGGGTGTCCGATTGAATACGTGTACAGGCTACACAGGCTTTAATTGGACGGTAGATAATACTAGCGGCTTAGAATTAAACCGGATTATTAAATCAGGTTTTGATTTAATAATATATATATATATATATTTAATATGTATATCGGGTTATATTCCGTATTTATACGGAATTTGTTCTAGAAGATGGACACTTCATTTGTTGAATTTTCTTTTATAGAAAATCAAAAATGAGGTGGAGGATGAGGTTTAAAGAAGTATGGAGGGCTTTTTTTATATGATATATTCATTTGGATACACTATTCTTTCATGGTTTCAAATAATCAAGCCATATTCTTTTTCCATGCTTTCTAGTTTTTCCTACACAAAACACTTAGCCATTTTCCATGGCTTCTTCTTCTTCTTCTTCACCTCCTCCTCCTTCTTCTAGGTAGCTCACTTGAGCAAAGAAAAGAGAGAAAAAGATAGTGAAAATATTCCTACATCCCCACTCTCCATTCGTAGCGAGCTTGGAGCGTTGGTCACTTCACTAGGTGAAGCCGAAGTTTGGATCGGTTTTTCTCAGGTGGATCATCTTCGGCAAGGGCAGTCGCCACACAAGCTCGATCCGGACAGCATACATGGAGTATGGAGGGGTCTTCCATGATTGGGTGCACACACGTCAAAGGTAGTATTCCGTATCTTTGCATGCTTGGTTTGATAGTTTAGGCGTTTGGATCGATTCTAGGTTCGGGGTTCCTTCGCTTGAATTTTTTGTTCGCCATTCGCATTTCTGCTGTGCCGCGGGCACTGGGGAATCCTACAGTCATTACGTATTCACGATTCGGGTCAAGTCTAGTAAGCATGTAATAGGTTTGATCGAGTAAGTCATGTAGATACAATTGAGTTCATGTCAAGATCAAGTAGTCATGTCAAGTGCAAGTGTACAAGTCAAGTTGTATTCATGTGTTGGATCATTTTTGATTCATTATTAAACTAATATGATTTCTGTGAATATATGAATTTTATATCGGGAGATAAGTAAGTGATAACATTGATTGTCTACGGCTCCCTGAAACTCAAGAGAGAATAGGTCGCTTAAACCCATCCGTTACCTAAATACCTTAAAGAATAGTTGTTCTATGGATTCTAGGTATTTATGTGAAAATATATCATTTAGAAATTCTAAGATATTTATTTAAATTAAACCATTTGAAAGCTCGAGGGGTTTTTATGTAAAATACTTTATGTTAAAAGTAAATGTCGAGGGTGTTTTGGGAAAAATGTATTGATTAGAATATCGAGGGCTTTTAATAAAAATATATTTTAGATTTCGTGGTATTTTAGCGACAAAACCTAGCTTTTAAGAGTTTATGGTATTTTAATGAAAAATCTATTTTTTTAGAAAACTTGAGATATTTTATTAGAAACTTAAATCTTTTCATTTTAGGGCATTTTATTTGAAATCTTACCTGCAAATTTCTTTTCTTTTATGTTACAAATATATGATATTTAAGTTATTTTTAAATTTGTTTTACTTTGTTTTTTTAGAAAACGTATTTTCTTTTTCTTCGAGAACGCGCTCCGTGAAGAGCTCCAGTCTCACTCACTAGACCCAAGATATGCAATAATCTGCACCATCATCAACAGAGCTCCACTAAAGAGGGTTATGAGGGGCGAAATTGCCAAGGAAAAAGAAGTATTGATTAAATTCAATTTTTTGGTTACTTGACGGTATTTTAGTGAAATTTGATTCGTTATAAAAACTTTACAAACATATGATCGTGCTATGATTCAAAGGTATGCGTGTGGGATAGGACATTACCCTATGCGTTTTCTACAAAACATATCACAAAAACTAGTAATTTAATAAGAATAAATAGACATGGTATTTTAACGTTATTTTCTAATATTGTTTTAACATGTCAACAAATTCTATTTTAAATGAAAAGAGAAATTACATGGATTAAGTGAGGCATATGGCTTGCAAGAATAGTAGGATGATAGTTTGTTTCTATTAACATTTAGCATGAAAAATTGTAAATAACAAGTCAAGGTTGTGTAACGAAAATTTCAATGAAGCTTAGCATGTTAACAATCATATTTTGTGATTATGATAGAAGAGACAAAAGAGAGGAGTCAAGGGGGTCTTACAAGTTGCGCTTGATCTAGATTGGATCATAGAATAAGAAGGAGGAGAAGTCGACGACGCAAGAGGAAGAAAGCAAGCTTGCGCTTCAAAAAGAACTTGGCTTGGAACTTGGACTTGAGAATGAAATTTTGAAAGGAATTTTTAGAGTAATTTCAGAAATGGGAGGAGGCTATGATAACTTAGTATTTATAAGGAAGGGATATAGGTATGTGAATTAAAAAGATGAATTAAAGTGAATTAAAAATAGGTTAATGAAGTAGATGAAGGGACCGCTGCTCTCTGGATTAAATTGGAGGTTTTGGTATATGAAAATGAAAAGTTAGGAGCTTAAAGGAAGCACGTGCATGGGCGGAGATCGTTTGGGGACCCTTGGGCCGACCAAACCTTCCATTTGACCGACCTGGTCGGCCCCACCAGGTGGATTTAGTTCAGGGTTTGGGTCACGGTCTCGGGTTGGTTCAATTAGATCAAAAACATATATATTTTTTTCTAAAACTTTCTAAACACCGTAAATCGCCAGTAGAAATTTCAGGAACTCTAAAACGTCAAAAAAAAAATTAAAATAAAATAATTGGGATGTAAGGATCCAAATACTTGGGCTATGAGACAGCAGTGTAGAGGCTTAATCAGTGAGCTACAAATTGTTTCTTGCACTTATTTTACTAGAATTACTCATAACTCGATTCAAGATCAGAGAAAACATCTTTTATTAATTAAAACAAAAGGGATGGTACATGGAATTTAGGGTCGTTACAAGACCTCCGACCCTCAGGACCATCGATGATCCATCTATCCATAGGATGCATGATCTCACGGTGTCCAATGTGTAGTCTCTTCCACGCCCATATCTGTAACATTTAAGAAAAAAATAAAATATTATTTTTGGAAATTAAATATTAAAATAATATATTTCGCGAAAACTATTCGATTTGCGAATTGGGGTTTTCGTAAAATGGTATAATTATATACCAATATTTGGAAAATAATTGGAGATTAATATGGTTTATTTATTTAAAATATATTTATTGGTATTTGAGATTTTATAAATAATTATGCAATTAATTATATGCAAGTTTAAATTAAACTTGATTAGTGCACAACTAATCACGATTCGGCCAAATTCGTATTTGTTTAAATATCCATGGCTTGTGCATCATGACATATTACTTTTTGGTTGCATGTTGTTCCATTGTATTTGTGTTATTTGGTTTTACTTAGATGAGAGATAAAAGAAAAAAAAGAAATGAAAAGAAAAAAAAAGTCAAGGAGAGCACGGAGGCATAAGCATGAGAGAGAGAGGGCGGGGGTTATCTTGGCATGGCACCCGCACCATCCTTTTCTTCACTTCACCTCTCAACTTCTTCTTCTTCTTACTCACAAAATCCTCCACCTCCTCCACCTCCTCCACAAACACCCCAAATCATCACCAAAAACCCATACTCCCTTCACAAAAGTTGATCCCCACCTCATCCTACACCCCATAGTGCAACCAAGTTTGGATTTTTAGCGCTTTAGGAAACTCAAGAATTTTCTTCAGTTGCAAAAGAGGTATAATCCCACACTTTTAATTTAGTTATTAGTTTTCTTTATGTCCTATATTAGTTTAGAGTTAAACCGATATGGTTTGATGATCTTAGAATTGCCTAGATGAGGTTTAGGGTTTGAGTTGAATTGTGATGGTGTATTTGAGGTGTAGTGAGTGTTTTACTTGACCTTGGTGATGTTTAATAGCCTAGACCAAAGAATAGAACCCGATACAAGAACTTAGAATTTTCCCGTGTCTGATTTGTGAATCTTTGAGGACTACAGGGTATCTGGAGCAACTTGGAGTGTTTATAGGAAAATCAAACAAGTACATTGACCTAATAGGACCACTAGGAGACCACCACAGAAGAACGAGACACAAACCCCCCATGGAAAACCAGCGACACCGGTTTATTTAGCTATCTCGCTGGCCAATCTTTGGGCTCTGGTGTTGGGGTTTTGCCAATAGCTCATACTCCTTCTAACCTATCTATTGTATTATTAGTTTAGTCCCTATTTACCTGAGCAAAAATCTGGAAGCTGTTTGAGTTGGTTTTGACCATGTTTTCCGATATTTGAAACTTGGATTTATGAATTTCTTGATGTGATTAGGTCGTTGAACGTTTGTACGTCAACGACGAGGGTTATTTGGTTGTCCTTGCATGCGTAAGCTATAGGTTCTAACCTATAAGTAATTCGTGTGCCGTATCGGTTTTTCAGACTTGATTTCAATAGCATTTCGATTGTGTGTTGATATGTAGGTACGTTCGCGTGGACTTCCGAGACGACGAAGCACATCGACTTTGACTAAGCGAGGATTTGGCAGGTGAGTAGATTTATATCTACAGGGGAAGTCGGGTGGATGGTGTATAGCACCCCCGCAACCATTGATATAGAAAATCGATATATAAATTATATTTGGAGAAAAGATATGCTACGAACTTACGGATATGATTAAAGGTTTTAGTATGAGATGATACGATAAAGATGACATTAGTGGATATGCTGGCTTGAGGATGCACATGTTATATTCATATTCCAATAGATGATATGAGATTCTACATACATACAAATGAGAATGTGATGTATATGCAAGGTGACTTGATGTGAGATATTGTTATGATGAAAAGAGAATGTGATGAGATAAGATGATTTGGCTTAATATGTCGATATACGGATGTGAGACATGATATGAGTTTGATATAGATATGACTTGAGCTATATACATACATACATACATACATACATACATACACATACATACATACATACATACATATATATATATATATATATAAAGAATGATATGTTGTACGCGACCTTAGACCCGTACCCTTGTTTATGATATCGTACGACGGATCATACCGTACGAATTATGATATATGATATTTGACCCGTACCCTCGATTTTGAGGAGGCCGTGCGGCGGACTACACCGTAAGAGATGTATATATGATGATTGATCCATACTTTTGACTCGGTATTAGTTTAGCCTTTTAGTCTTTTAATTACTTAAGTAGATGTTAGAATAGAATTCGAGTCATACCTATTTTCAAAACCAACGAATCGTGTACATTTCAAAGGATAAACCGAGGGACGCTATGGATTTCAAACGTATTGCTTTTCTTTAAAAACACCGTTATCCCTACTTTTCTAAAAATAAAAATTCATGCTATTTTAGATACTATAATTGTATGGCTCGTATATCGAGATATATCTTAGCTTGTTGCGTTACTATTTACCTTTCTGCTACATTCATTTTACTCTCATTGCATTATATATATATATATATACCCGTGCTTCCATTATTTGTTATGATATCGTCTGCTAGTACACCTGCACAATTATCGATGATGCGCATGTTACACACACACAGATTTGCCGGCTCACACATTAATCGTCGGTAATTGTTATGCCACTTACACAGTAGAATTGCTATATCATGGTATTATTCTTAATTGTAAAGTACATTCATTATTCAGTACTATCACTTGATATGCTTGCATGATATACTTGATATGCTCATATTACTGTTCTATGTTTACGTACATCGTACTCATGGTTATATGCATTGAGAAGCTGTTTTGAGATTTCTGGATTTGAGAACCGTGGATATATTTCAAAGGAAATTATAAAAAAAATTTAAAACGCGGTTTCTCGTGATGTGATTTCGATGCGTCCACCATGAGTTTTCACGGTTCTGAGATTGTTTTCGAGACCCGATTCGAGGAGTTGGACGAACCGTCTGCGGGTACATAGTGGGCCCGGGAAGGTTTCCCGAAGCAAGAAGATCGTGGGGATAATGTTGTGCCTGGTAGGAGGGAGCACTACCTACCGGTGATAGTTTGGACCCGGCGGTTATCCGGAGGATACCGATCGGAGTAGTGAGATGGATATGGGCCGATCCGGACTGACAGAGCCCGAGATATGAGGATTTACGTGTCGATACTGGACACGGGTTTCATAATATTTCGAGTGTCGATGTTGGACACTCAGGTTCCATAATTTTGAAGTGTCGTTGATGGACACATGTTGGTTGATATCCTCATACATACAGGTATATGTTTTCATGATGATTCGAGTGTCGATGTTGGACACTCAGGTTCCATGATATTGATTATGTCGTTGATGGACACGTGGAGGATATCCACATGCATACATGCATATGATTTCAGATGTTTACTTGTATATGCCTTTGGTTTTGACTTTATTGTTGACATATATGTGTACATGGTCACCCTAGAGATCATAGTATTACCTTCATGATACAGTATGACCTAGGAATCGTTGTTTATTTGATTTCTACCTGCTGATGTTTTCTACTCACGAGTTGGAAACTCACCCCTGTTGTGCCACAACTTTCTTGCAGGTTTGACCACTTGGATCAGTAGCGGCATTGCTGGCACACAGTTCTTTCTGGGTGTTTTGCTTTGGTAGGTGGGACACACGCTGGACCGTGACCACCCTTGTACCCTTTATATTCTATTGTATCTCGATAAACTCCATCAATCAGAAACTAGACTTTGTATATTGGTAGACTTAGACAGGCTTGCGTTTGTGAAACTTAGAGCAATGGGTGTATGTTCGCTTCTTTTGAGGTTTTGATGCCTTGCTTTACTTATTTTTCTGTGTTGATCTTCACCGTTGGGCGTCGTATATTTATTGCTTACTTGCGTGGTTGTGATTCCGCCAATTGGTGAAGAGCTAGATCCCGCTTGGGGATTCCTATATATATTGCTTGTATGTGGTTTTGGATCAAAATATAAAAGGGAGGTGCTGCCCAAATTTTTAAAGACAAAAAATGTTTTCAACTATAGTATAATCCACTTGCACTTTTATGTATCATACCTTTAGTTTAAAAACTTCACCTCTATTATTTCCCTAAAAAGGTTTAGATTTCTGGGTTTTGGCTTACTTGAATTAGGTGGGGTCCTATAGATTTCACATGATTCAAGTGCCAGTCACGTGCCTTTTTTCCGGTTCGTGTCAAAGTTGGTATCAGAATGTTAGGTTTAACCTTGGTTCGAGGCTAGGTTTGACTATGCGGAGTCTAGGACGTATATATTTCAGAACCTAGGCTTGACCTTACGGAACTTAGACTTGGCCGAGGGGATATTAGACCCGAACTTTCGTTACATAGGTTGACCTTGATTGATGGAGTAAGTAGCTTGAGTAGAGTGACGTACCGTGCGTTTGTTCCGCGGCATACTTACGATACGATACTCCACTTAAGTAACCTTAGGATGTACATATCTTGATATCAGTATTTATTTTCGTTCCTATGATCTATCGTCATCGATACCTGCTTGACGTTCCTGTCACCATGGCTTTGAGCGCAGAGAGAGCTGCTGCTAGAGATGCAGTCAGAGCGAGCACGTCACGGACGATGATTGACCATGATATTCTTCTGGTGACATAGAAATGTATCGGTGTATTGTTGTGTTGAGATTTCTCGTTGAGGCAAGCATTCGGATTTGTACTGGATTATCGGGCTATTGATAAAGGCTGCCAGATTGAGAGGATTGTTGACATATAACCCACCCAGAGGCCACGATGTTGTCTATCGTGCAAACATATGACCCAGCTGTTGCTGAGATTGATGAGATGTTGCCTTCAGAGTTATGAGCTGAAACCACCGGAGCTTTCAGACAGAGATGTGACAAAAGACCGCTAGCCATCTTGAATAGAGCGACTGAGATGATTTGTCTGATTTGATGCCCGACGCAGGCTCGGCTGAGTTGATGAATTCCAGTTTGAAGGATCTTACTTAGATCTAGAGTAAATCGAGCAAGAGGGGACATTGTTCGTGGGATGCTCCGATGTGAGATCAGTAAGTTGACAAGGTTCTGATAGAAGGACCTCGCCCAGATACGTTGTGAGTTGATCGAGAATGGATGAATGAAGCGTATTCCTCCGATAATTTGGACGAGTTCCTAAGAATGCTATCGGCTAGATATCTTCCATAAGAGTGGTGAAGATACTCGAGTTCTTTATTTCAAGTCCGTGTGAAAGCCTCCGGATTGAATGTAGCCGAGAATGAATTGCAGCACTTAGCCCGCAAGTTATGACATCGACGTGGACGTTGATGAAGCCGGGTGAAACAATAGGTTCGTGAGAGATGTTAACGAGTTGTGTTACTCCCTGTTGATACCATAGGATTGTTATGTATGCAGAGGCGCCAGATGCGGCCAAATTCCAGAGGGAAGCCGTGCTGAGGATGCAGCCATCCGGATGTGAGAAAAAGGATTAAGTAAAGAGTGCCAACCTCCGTATAGTTTGGCATAGATGAGATCGGAAGAGATCCTAAGCAGGTTCTTTTCAAGACACGGCAGTGATAAAGATTTGCAACTAAGATCAGTTGCATCGCGCTTATTTAGAGGGCCAGATGCCGCCATCAGTAACATGTCGTTTTGCGAGTGGTCATGTTAATTGGCCAAGGGATGATCAGAGGAGTCCCAGAGCGGAACTGTTCCATTATTACACATAACCGGGCCGACGAGCGGAAATATTGTGAGATGGGTAATCCACAGAGAAAATGAGGACTCAGAGACAGAGGACGCCAGATCGTGAGCAGGAGGCAAGCGGATGTTCTCACTTTGCCAACTTTGGGCGCACCGACATTTTTCGACATTGAAGGAGGTGTACCTTAATGTTATTTATTGCGATTTGTGTTTTGTGATCCGAGTATCATATTATTATCGCTTGGACTTAAGTTTCGATGATTGAGTTTCATGATATTTGTTTTCGTGTACCATGGCTGCACCTACTAGATATTTTCAATTATGCACAGTTATTGCACTTGATTTATGTTTTATACACTATTATATTGGGTTATGATTTGTGCATATCTATTGAACTTGATATCAATTTTATGCCTTGGCTGCATATATTTATGATTCCGTGGATTTCGATATTGTCGATGAGATTTTGTGCATGTTGTACGTACTTGATTTGATTTATGCATTCGGTATAGCTTACATGTGCTCGCAGTGCATTGGTATGGATTTTGTGCATGCAGTTGCTCACGTTTATGATTTTGTACACCTTGGCACGCTCGGTGTTGTTTTTGTGCGTATTTGAGATATTGATGAGTTTTCGGGCACCTAGTGCACCTGAGATTATGTTTGTGTGCATTTGTTGCACTAGATCTCTGTTTTCATGCACCGTTGCACCTGATATTCGTTTTCGTGCGCTTTACTGCACTAGATGTTTTGTGCGGACCTGACGCACTTGATCTTGATTTTCGCGCATATTGGGCACATGGTATGAGATTTTATGCACACCGGATGCACTTGATTATGATTTTAATCGTGCGTGTTAGTTGCACTCGGTTGAGATTTTCGTGCAGTTTAGATGCACTTGATGTTGTTGTAGTGCACACCCGTTGCACTTGACAGATGCTTCCGTGCACACCCGTTGCACTTAGTCTGACTTTTGTGCACATTCGTGGCACTTGTACTTGGATTTGATTTTCCGTGCGCACCAGACGCACGTGATGTTGGATACGCCTTTTGAGACTGATTTTTTACTCTTGAGCATCATATTTTGATGTTGGATACCGTATTATATAGTATCCGAGCATGACTGATATGAGGACAGTACCTGAGTATTTTAGCATGCATTAAAAGTGTACCAAGAGGTTTTCAAAAAGGAGCCATCATCTCGCTATTTCCTACATGTCAGTGAGTGACATGAACTTTTACGAAGGAAAACCTTTGGGTTGTTTTAAAAGGGAGGAACATATATCTTAAGCAAATATATATAGACGTATATTTAATACTTTACAAATGAGCGTCTGCCACTTGTGCCGTGGGTTACGCATCACACGGTGATTCGAAAAAAAATTTGCATGTGTTTTATCCAGTTTTTAGAGGAATTTATAAGGATGCGTACTATATACGTATTATGATTTTGACTATAGTGTATTTGGATTCCAGTAGTGGAATTAGAGATTCGTATTTCCATTATAACTCCAGTAATTGCATGACGCTTGACGGAGTTTGATTTTGAGTTTCACGCTTGTTTTTATGTGCACTCGATGCGCTGTGATATTTCTGTGTATTCTGTGATTTTGGAGCCCCGTTGATTTGAGATGATTATTGAAATGTTTTTGTATTTGGGGGTTTAAATTTAAATTCGGGGACCGAATTTATTTAAGGGGGAAGATTGTAACATTTAAGAAAAAAATAAAATATTATTTTTGGAAATTAAATATTAAAATAATATATTTCGCGAAAACTATTCGATTTGCGAATTAGGGTTTTCGTAAAATGGTATAATTATATACCAATATTTGGAAATTAATATGGTTTATTTATTTAAAAGATATTTATTGGTATTTGGCATTTTATAAATAATTATGAAATTAATTATATGCAAGTTTAAATTAAACTTGATTAGTGCACTACTAATCATGATTAGGAAAAATTCGTATTTTTTAAATATCCATGGCTAGTGCACCATGACATATTACTTTTTGGTTGCATGTTGTTCCATTGTATTTGTGTTATTTGGTTTTACTTAGATGAGAGGTAAAATAAAAAAATGAAATGAAAAGAAAACAAAAGTCAAAGGGAGCATGGAGGCATGGGCATGAGAGTGTGTGTGTGAGAGAGAGAGGGCTTATCTTGGCATGGCACCCGCACCATCCTTTACTTCACTTCATTCCTCAACTTCTTCTTCTTCTTCTTCCTATCATGTTACTCTACCTCCTCCATCTCCTCCACAAACACTCCAAATCATCACCAAAAACCCACAATCCCTTCACAAAAGTTGATTCCTACCTCATCCTACACCCCATAGTGAAATCAAGTTTGGATTTTGAGCACTTTGGGCAACTCAAGAATTTTCTTCAGTGGCAAGGGAGGTATAATTCCACACTTCTAGTTTAGTTATTAGTTTTCTTTATGTCCTATATTAGTTTAGAGTTAAATCGATATGGTTTGATGATTTTAGAATTTCCTACATGAGGTTTAGGGTTTGAGTTGAGTTGTGATGGTGTATTTGAGGTGTAGTGAGTGTTTTACTTGATTTTGGTGATGTTTAATGGCCTAGACCAGAGATTAGAACCCGATACATGAACTTAGAATTTTCCCATGTCGATTTTGTGAAGCTTTGAGGACTACAGGGTATCTGGAACAACTTGGAGTGTTTATAGGAAAATCAAACAAGTACATTGACCTAATAGGACCATTAGGAGACCACCATAGAAGAACGAGACACAAACCCTCATGGAAAACCGGCGACACCAGTTTATTTAGCTATCTCACCGGCCAATCTTTGGGCTCTAGTGTTGGGGTTTTGCCTGTAGCTTATACTCCTTCTAACCTAGCTACTGTATTTCTAGTTTAGTTCCTATTTACCTGAGCAAAAATCACGAAGCTGTTTGAGTTGGTTTTGACTACGTTTTTTGATATTTAAAACTTGGATTTATGAATATCTTGATGTGATTAGGTCGTTGGACGTTTGTACGTCAACGACGAGGGTTATTTGGTTGTTCTTGCATGCGTAAGCTAGAGGTTCTAACCTATAAGCAATTCGTGTGCTGTATTGGTTTTCGGACTTGATTTTTATAGCATTTCGATTGTGTGTTGATATGTAGGAACCTTCGCATGGACTTCCGAGACGACGAAGCACATCGACTTCGACTAAGCAAGGATTTGGCAGGTGAGTATATTTATATCTACGGGGGAAGTCAGGTGGATAGCGTATAGCACCCCCACAACCATTGATATGGAAAAGCGATATATAAATTATATTTGGACAAAAGATATGCTACGAACTTACGGATATGATTAAAGGTTTTAATATGAGATGATAAGATAAAAGAAGACATTAGTGGATATGTTGGCTTGAGGATGCAAGGCAATGTACATGTTATATTCATATGCGAATAGATGATATGAGATTCTACATACATACAAATGAGAATGTGATGTATATGCAAGGTGACTTGATGTGAGATATTGTTATGATGAAAAGAGAATGTGATGAGATAAGATGATTTGGCTTAATATGTCGATATACGGATGTGAGACATGATATGAGTTTGATATAGATGTGACTTGAGCTATATATATATATATATATATATATGTGAATAAAGAGTGATATGTTGTACGTGACCTTAGATCCGTACCCTTATTTATGATACGTCCGACGGATCATACCGTATGAATTATGATATATGATATTTGACCCGTACCCTCGATTTTGAGGAGGCCGTACGGCGGACTATACAGTAAGAGATGTATATATGATGATTGATCCATACTTTTGACTCGGGATTAGTTTAGCCTTTTAGTCTTTTAATTACTTAAGTAGATGTTAGAATAGGGTTCGAGTCATACCTATTTTCAAAACCAACGAACCGTGTACATTTAAAAGGATAAACCGAGGGACGCTACGGATTTCAAACGTATTGCTTTTCTTTAAAAACACCGTTTTCCCTACTTTTCTAAAAATAAAGATTCATGCTATTTTAGATACTATAATTGTATGGCTCGTATATCGAGATATATCTTAGCTTGTTGCGTTACTATTTACCTTTCTGCTAAGTTCATTTTTCTCTCATTGCATTATATATATATATATACCTGTGCTTCCATTATTTGTTATGATATCATCTGCTAGTACACCTGCACAATTATCGATGATGCGCACGTTACACTCACACAAATTTGCCGGCTCACACATTCATCATCGGTAATTGCTATGTAACTTACACAGTAGAATTGCTATATCATGGTATTATTCTTAATTGTAAAGTACATTCATTGTTTAGTACTATCACTTGATATTCTTGCATGATATACTTGATATGCTCATATTACCGTTCTACGTTTGCATACATCGTACTTATGGTTATGTGTATTGAGATGCTGTTTTCATGAGATTTCTGGATTTGAGAACCGCAGATATATTTCAAAGGAAATTATAAATTGTTTTAAAAATGCAGTTTCTCTTGATGTGATTTCGATGCGTCCACCATGAGTTTTCTTGGTTCTGAGATTGTTTTCAAGACTCGATTCGAGGAGTTGGACAAACTGTCTGCAGCTACATGGTGGACCCGGTAAGGTACTCCAGGGCAAGAAGATCGTAGGGATGACATTGAGCCAGATAGGAGGGAGCACTACCTACCGGTGATAGTTTTTATCCGGCGGTTATCCGGAGGATACCGACCAGAGTCGTGAGATGGATATGGGCCGATCTGGACTGACAGAGCCTATGGGCTGATCCGGAATGACAGAGCCCGAGATATGGAGATTTACGTGTCGATACTGGACATGGGTTTCATGATGTTTCGAGTGTCGATGTTGGACACTCAGGTTCCATGATTTTGACGTGTCGTTGATGGACACATGTTGGTTGATATCCTCATGCATACAGGCATATGTTTTCATGATGATTCGAGTGTCGATGTTGGACACTCAGGTTCTATGATATTGATTGTGTCATTGATGGACATGTGGATGATATCCACATGCATACAGGTATATGATTTCAGATGTTTACTTGTATATGCCTTTGGCTTTGACTCTATTGTTGACATATATGCGTACATGGTCACTTTAGAGATCATAGTATTACCTTCATGATACAGTATGACCTAGGAATCGTTGTTTATTCGATTTATATCTGTTGATGTTTTCTACTCACGAATTGGCAACTCATCCCCGTTGTTCTATAGCTTTCTTGTAGGTTTGATCGCTTGGATCAGTAGCGGCATTGCTGGCACACAGTTCCTTCTGGGTGTTTTGCTTTGGTAGGTAGGACACACGCTGGACCGTGACCACTCTTGTACCCTTTATATTCTATTGTATCTAGATAAACTCCATCAATCAGAAACCAGACTTTGTATATTGGTAGACTTAGACAGACTTGTGTTTGCGAGACTTAGCACGATGGGTGTATGTTCGCTTCTTTTAAGGTTTTGATGCCTTGCTTTACTTATTTCTTCTGTGTTGATCTTCGCCGTTGGGCGTCGTATATTTATTGCTTACTTGCGTGGTTGTGATTCCGCTAATTGGCTAAGAGCTAGATCCCTCTTGGGGATGCCTATATATATTGCTTGTATGTGGTTTTGGATCAAAATATACAAGGGAGGTGCTGTCCAAATTTTTAAAGACGAATTTTTTTTCAACTATAGTATAATACACTTGCACTTTTATGTATCATACCTTTACTTTAAAAACTTCACCTCTATTTTTTCTTAAAAAAGGTTTAGATTTTCGGGTTTTGGCTTATTTGAATTAGGTAGGGTCCTATAGACTTCACATGATTCAAGTGCCAGCCATGTGCCTTTTTACGGGTCATGACAATATCTGTAGGAACACAGAACATCCGGTCATCTGCGTCGTGCCATGCAACGCACGGCACAAGCCATGATATGGAGATGCCAAGATCATGTTGCCCGAGCTATATGATCCTGCCGCATCTCTGGTCAGACCGACAATCAATAGTAGATACACCATATCTCTAGATGAATTCGAGAAAGAAGACCCCCGAACAAAGTCAAAATGTACGCACGAGCGTAACACTCTATCTGATACCGATCGGAGTCCTCGATGATGGTGTCGTAAAACTGATCATGTAACCACGACAGCCGTAAACATGAACCATGAAGCTGACTCATTGGCGGTACAATTCCCAAAAGTTGATTGCATAATGTTGGCCAATCATGAACTGTCATATTGGTCACTGTGAGACCGTCCATAAAAACTCCCAATACTACACTGACGTCCTGTAGCGTTAGTGTCATCTCACCAATCAGAAAATGAAACGCGTGTCTCGGGCTTCAAACGTTCTATCAATACTGTGGGTAGAGCGTGATCCAATTGCATACTGCCGATGAGTCTGACTCTATACAATCCACACTTAATAAGTATATCAGCTATCTTTGGTATCATCGGCAAGCAATCGTGGCTGCGGAATGTTCATCGCGATTAACTTTGTTTATTACCTCCTATTCTATATCATTTTGTTAATAATCAAGTGATATTAATCTGTGATTGCTACATCAGTACATATATCAGGTATTCTAGGCAGTTATGATGAAAACACGGCCCATTGTGCACAGTTACGGCAAATTCAGGCAAAAACTATAGCAGGGAGGATCACTGATCAAGATACAAGTGCGCAACATAAAATAAATCAATTTTGCAACATAAAATGCAACATGAATCAAGTGGGCATACAAGTGGATCAACATGGACATCCATGACTCCTGTGAATCATGAGTTGTGCAAGTGGGAAAATGGATCACAAGATAAAAAGTTGATGTGATGCACACTTTTGAGAGGGAAAAAGTATTGATCATTCGGTTTTAAACAACAGAGGGAAAACTGTTCCCTTATAAAAAATAGAAATGGCAACTCCCACATGTTAAACATATGATCACTCACGTGCAGAGTATGTGAGTAATGGTTTCAGATATGATTAAATCTTATAATAGCACCTATGTTCTAAACACGTGAGCACTCATGTGCAAAGCACGTGAGCACCTACTGCGGTTAGGATTAAATCCTATAGCAGCCCCCACATGCTAAACATGTGAGCACTCACATGCAAAACACGTGGGCACTCATGTACAAAGCACATGAGCACCTGCTACAGTTAGGATTAAATCCTATAGCAGCACCCATATGTTAAACACGTGAGCACTTAAGTGCAAAGCACGTGAGCACTGCAGCCCAAAATCGTTCCCTTATAAAAAAATAGAAGGGAAGCCCCCACGTGTGAAGCACGTGAGTACTCACATACAAAGCACGTGAGTACTTACATGCAAATCACGTGAGTACCTTGGCCATAATTATATGGCAGCGCTCATGTGTCGTACACGTGAGTTCCCCAGTGGAATTAAATTCTATATGATAGAATTAAATTCTAATCGGGAAATATTTTCTCCCGATCTTTCTGATATAGAAAGATTTTCTCTATTAAATAGAGAGCCTTTGAATTTAAAATCCAACAGTGATTATATTATCACCGATCAGATCATCTGATCGAATTAAATTCCATGTTAGGAAAATATTTTCTTAATCTTGTTAAACAAACAAGAAATATATTCTCTGTTAAATAGAGAGCCGTTGGATCAAAAAGCCAACAGTGATTTAAACACGTCTGATTGATTATAAAATCAATCAAGATCTCTCAATTAAAGATTTTCTTAAACAAATTGATTTTTCTTTTCTCCTATAAATAAGAGTAAGGAGATTAAATCTCAAAGAGAGAAGACCCACCATAAGCTTCTGCGAGATAGAAAATATTCTTCATAAGCTTCCACCAAAAACCGAGAATTTAATTCTCTTTTGAAGCAAGATTATCTTCCTCCTTCCAAGAAAAATGGCCTAGGTAAAAACATAGATAAAAATATCTCCTTTTCGTCTATTTTACATTTGAGACAAGGGTTTAACACTTTAAAAGAACTTAGTTCTTCCTCTAAATCTGAGATTCATAAGACAAATCTCCCATAAAGAGAATTTAATTCTCAAAGGGAGGATTTCGTTCTTTAAACTCAAAGATCCAGGAGAGAACAATGATATTTTACCACCCCCATATGAAAAGAAAAGAAAAGGAAAGAAAAGAAAAGAAAAGAGGGAGTTTATACTCCAGAAACTTAGTTCCTTCAAGATATGATTTTAGAAAGAACTTAGTTCTCATATGAACAAGATCTACAAAGGAAATTGAGAAGTGTTTAACTCCATTCTAATTTTAGAGTTAATCTCTGCAAGAATATGGAGGCACCCACGTGATATCCACGTGAGCGCCATAGTTTGAGCACCTCACGTGATATCCACTTGAGCGCTATAAAATTAGGCGGCTAAGTGCTTAGCACTACTTTAGCAGCTCTCATGTGATATCTATGTGAGCATCCAAGAAAACAACAACTCACGTCACCTCCACGTGAGCACCCAGAAGCTTAAAACTTAGAGTCTCATGTGAAAAGTTTGTGAGCACCCAAGGAAACAGAGTCTCACGTGAAAAGCACGTGGGCACCCGAGACTTAGAGTCTCATACGAAAAGCATGTGAGCACCTAAAACTCAGTAGCTCACGTGATATCCGCGTGAACGCTATATGATTGAGTGCTTAGCACTACTCACATGAAAAGCACGTGAGCGGAAAAGAAAACCAACGACTCACGTGATATCATATGAGCACTGAAGCAGAAAGGATATTATATCATATATTGAAGCTTAACCTTCTAGGCCTAGTGTTTAGCACTGTTGGGTTATGTAAAGCCCAAAAAACATATGACCTAGTGCTTAGCGCTGTTGGGTAACATAAAGCCCAATGTTTAGTCTTAAATAGACTAAGTCCCTGAAATTTTAAATTTCTTTGATTTTACAAATCAATCGAGACCATATGCTCATACTTTTAAGTCGACCTTAATCTAAAACAAGATTAACGGTCCTTAACCGTATTTTAAGTTGATCTTATTTTGAAACAAGATTAACGATCCTTAAACTTCTAAACTGATGGCAGATATAGCTTAGGTTCAATCCCAAATCTAAGTTTTACGAATTTGGATTAATCCGGGCCCCATGGGCGACGACAAAATTAGTCTTCATATACAATCCAAGGGCAACCCTAAAATAAACAATATATAACACAATAAGAAATGATATTTATGGAGAAGGAGAAATTTGTTATCGATTTGTAATAACGTAATTAACTGCAGGGGCTTGTGCTTGCAGGAAAAAGCGTCCGAACAATAAAAAAAACCTCACGTATGTGGGGGAACCTGATAAGTCTGCTACATAGGTGGCATCCATCCAAACCTCCGATATACAGTGCCATAAATCAACTTGGTACTTTCGGAGAGGTGGATAGATATGTTCCATATAGCATATGCCCCTAGATTCAGGCTGGGTGCGCTCCCTTGCCTCAGTCCGATTTTCGGCGGTAAACAGATTCTGGCACACCCGTTGGGACCTTTTTCTCTTTCCACTCCACACTTTGTGTGTCGTGTTTTGCGAAAAAATCACGGTATATTATGTTTATGTTGCCCTTGGACATTTGGGATACTAAAACTGGTGCTTTACCTTTGTGTAGATTTCAATAGCATCTTCCAGCAAGAAATGCGATTGTGCAACCAACTGCTACTCAAGCACTACCCCATCCGACATTATCATAGCTGGTCAAGCTATGACTCCTCTGCTATGCATACCCTCTGTTCACCGCCGAAAGACGCGGCCGGGACGTTAGGACGTCTGGCCTTGAATTTTGGGGGCAGATGCTATTTGGTTTTATCTATCTACCTTTCCGAAGATGCCAAGTTAATTTATGGCACCATGTATCGAAGGTTTAAACAGATGCGGCCGTTGTACCAGACTTCGTCAGATTCCCCCTCATTGGCGAGGGGTTTTTTGATTGTGGAGACGCTCTTCTCTGCAGGCGTAAGCCTCTGCAGTTAAATACGTTACCGCGAAGCGATAACCACTTTCTCCTGCACTAGATGTTCACTTCGTGTCGTGTATATTTGTTTTATTTTTGGTTGCCCGTGGATTGTATACGGAGACTAATTTATGTTGTCGCCCGTAGGGCGGGGATTAGTCCAAATCCGTATTTTCTTAGATTTAGGCTTAGCTTGATTTAAGGATCGTTAACCTTGTTTGAGATTAAGACCAATTTAAATATTTGTTAAGGAAACGTTGGTCTAATTTTTGGACTAAGATCTACTTATCAAGGTTTTAGGATCATTTAGATCCAAAGAAAGAGTATTTAGGCTCTATTATTTTAGTTTAAGGATGTCGTGGTCCGTTATTAGTTTAGGGACGTTGCGGTCCATGGACTAGTTTAAGGACATTACGGTCCATTGTTAGTTTAGGGACGTTTTGGTCCGTGGAATTGTTTAAGGTCATTACGGTCCATTTTAAGGACATTACAGTCCATAGTTAGTTTAAGGATATTACGATCCATAGTTAGCTTAAGGACATTACGGTCCATTTTAAGGACATTACAGTCCATAGTTAGTTTAAGGACATTACGGTCCGTAGTTAGTTTAAGGACATTACGGTTGATTGAATTTTTTGTTGTTGAGACCCGCCACCTCTCTGAAAACGTTGAAGAATTACAACAACATATATCAGAGGTGTGGGGAGATGTACCCTTGAACCAATGTCAGTTGGGTGATCTGTAGATGGGTTTCGGACTAATACAAATTTAGAAAAATTGTGAGCACATGGGCTCGATTGATCTGAATTAGGGACCTTTGGTCAACTTGGACTCAGTCCACTCAGTTTTGAATAAAGTGTTAAACACTTGTTTGGGCTCGGTCCCTTTTATGTGCACCAATACTAAGCATTGATATGGGCTCTGACTCTCACCCTATTTCTTTGTGTTTGTTTTTTTATATAGAGTGTTAAACACTCTTTGCGGCTCTGGGCTCTTTGGGCAGAGCGCTTTATATTAGACATCGCCCATGTAGGGGGTGTGGGGCGCTTGACGCTGGGCGCCAACTAATGAGTGCAGAGCACTCTTTATTTCGGCAGAGCCCACGTGAGGGGCACGTGGGGCGCTGGGCGCCAACCAACGAGTGCAGAGCACTCTTTATTTCGGCAGCGCCCACATGAGGGGCACGGGGGCGCTTGGCGCTATTTCCTTCTTAATGCATTTTTCTGCAGAATTCAATTCTTTGTTCTCCCTTAGATCTTCAATCCCCGAGAACAAATTCATCCCTACGAGAATTAAATTCTCATTTGTGGGAAACTTGTCTCATTGATATCAGATCCAGGGAAAGAACTATGTTATTTTATAAGGGTTAAACCCTTAGGTATGCCGATGAGATACTATGATCTCTATTTACCTTGAAGAAAGTTCTTCTTTTTTCTTCTCTCTTCAAGGTTCTTTTGCTTGCTCTTTTTTTTGAACTTAAAGTTTAAGGGGGGTTCCTCTCCCTAAGACTTGAATTCTTGGGGTCTTTATATAGTGGAGGCACATTTGTTGATTCAGTTAAGGAAATCTCTCTCTTAATTGATTTAGGGAATTTATCCACCGTTGGATCTTTGATCCAAGGACTTCTATTTTACAAAAAACATTGTTCTTGTTTTTAACAAGATTGGAAAACATTTTTCCATACAGAGCTTATTCTGTATCTTGGTGATTTTTAATCACCATTGGATCTTTAATCCAACGGTAACCCTTCTTGTTTAGAAAGATTGGGAAGACATTTTCTCCTACAGAGCTTATTCTGTATCTTGGTGATTTTTAATCACCATTGGATTTTTAATCCAACGGCGCTTTGATTTACAGAGCACAATTTTTCTTCTTTAGAAAGATTTGAGGAGTATTTTCTCAAACAGAATTTAATTCTGTAATTTGATGATTTATCATCTTCGTTGGATCTTTGATCTAAGGGTGGAGAACTTTTAGTTCTGGCACCGGCGCGCTCGTGCTTTGCACGTGAGGCACTGCCTCAGAGTTTTTAACTCTTGGCTCTGGCGCTCTCGTGCTTTGCAAGTGAGGTGCTGCCTTAGAGTTTTTAACCCTGGGCGCTGGTGCTCTCGTGCTTTGCACGTGAGGCGCTGCCTCAATTCAAATTTTGAACAGAGCCTTGCTCTCTTATTGAGGGGAAACAAATGCCCCCTACCGTTGCGCTCATGTGGCTCACACGTGAGTGTAGCGGTGGCAACTTTTTCATTGTTGGATCATCTTGGAAGTTGGATCGTCTTCCAGCGCCTATAAGTTAGGCCTTTAGCCCTTGGGATGATTTCTGTTCATCTTCTTCCTTTCTTATTTCTGAGAATTTAATTCTCCCTTCAGAGCTAAGATCTCTGCCCAAGGAAATTCCTTTTAGAGTTAGAACTCTCCCCAAATTTGGTAAGGATCGAACCTATTAACAGAGCTTTTCTCTTCTCAGATCGTAGATCTTAAAATGGATCTTTAGAGTTACTTAACCCATTAATTAGAACACTGTTCATCTTTATGAAGAACTCTTGGAGTTCATTTTGTAGATCTTAAAGATCTTGGAGTTTTTACTCTGCAAAAAGCTTTGCTTTTTCAGGGTTCTGATGGATTACTCCATCGTTTTCACAGAGCATGGCTCTTAGAAATTTTGGGGAATTTTTATTTCCCTCATAATTAAAGTTGACAGATGTAATTTTTGTTTGCAGAGCGCTTCTCTCGAGGGGGTTTCTGGAATTTAATTCCATCACATAAAAGGAATTTAATTCCTTACCGAAGAGCTTAGCTCTGCATGATCAGAGAGCCCTTCAGGAATTTCATTCCCTGGTGTCATTGAGCGTTTTCATAAGGTTGCACAATTTTAAATTTGCTGGATGTTTTAATAGGACTTGTTTTCTCCACGGGGATGTCAAGAGTTGTTTAAACTCCCGTATCTGTTTAATGAGAATTTTCTTGATCAGTTTGATCACTAAACTTTCACTGATTTTTCTTTTCAGATACTATGGTCTCTCATCTGTATTATCTCGACGAAATTTTTTCTTATAAAGACATTCGCGTCCAAGACCGCTGCTAAAACCAGGTGTTTACCAATGCCCAATGCGCTGAGGTTATGCTTCGCTTCGACGAGTACAACGGTTAACTACTTCCCCGTCGTTCCGCTCTTTTGAAGATCATTGTGGGAGTGATCTGGGCACTTCCTGGATTTTACGAGGCCATGCCTCTTAAGGCACTTGATGATGCTGAAGACAAGATGCCCTCGGTATATCTGATGGGCCTGATCTCGAAGAGGCGGCGAGATAATCTTGTTGATATCTTGCATTAAGTTTTTCAACAGACGACGATAATCTCTGCTTACCAAAGGACGGATGACATCAGCGAGGATCCTGACGCTCACATTCATGAGAAGGTGCACACGAAAATGGTCAGAAAAGCTAGAAGCATTTTAGACGGCCTCGCATCTGAATTCCTTGCTCCATGTCCCGGATTTAGTGTTTTGCCATTGCAAACATTTTTTTATGATTTTTTTTTGTTTTGTTGCTACCGTTGATGTATAAATTTCTTCAAGTATGAATGGAAAAATTTCCTTTTCTTTTGTACCGCTGCTCGTAGGCGCCTCATGTTAAATAGTAGTTACTTGTATATAGAATGCCGGGGGCCCTGTGTTATACGTGCAAGGCACGTGACGCGCCGCCTTAGAGCTTTTAACTCTCGGCGCTGGCGCCCTCGTGCAAGGCACGTGAGGCGCTGCCTCACTACTGCAAGGCACGTGAGGCGCTGCCTCATTACTGAGGAGGTCTTATAACCTTCTTTCTCTATTTCCTATGGGACAACTATTTCGTGCCCTATGCCCCCTTTTTCCGGACTTGGGAATAGCTCCACCATGCATGATGTTTTTTTTGTGCATAGCTTTGAATGCGTCTCTTTATAACTCGAGGCTGCATCTTCCTTCTTCTCTTCAAAGAGAAACCCATCTTTCATTAACAGATCTCAAACAAACCAGGAGCTATAGCCTTCAATCGCCCTCACGCTTGTCGGCAACCCTGGGAGGTACCCATCGAGGAAACGATTCCTCGCTTTGCTGCGTGGCTAGTAGATCCCCTTCTTACCGATGCTCAATGTGACGCGGTAATGCATGAGCTCCTGACTCATAAGGGGCTCTCTTCTTTCTATAGGCTCCATTTGGCTTCTGATGATCTTTCTATCCGTGCTCGCCGACACCCCCCCTCATCCAACAGAGATGACTCCGGCGATTCTCGATGCGGCGAAGGACAAGATTGAGTGCTTTCATGAGGCACGCTTGATTACCCAGTCTTTGAGGGACCAATCAGTGCATTTACTAAGTCAGATAAGAGTCCGGAGGGCCAACATGTCCGTTTTCGCTGATGAGTACGGTGCTAATCGGTGGGGAGCAACTCCTTGCGAAGACCAGCATTTCGACATGGTAGAGAGGGGAGAGAGAGAATTGGAAAACTTTATTAATTGTTTTGTTAACCCTTGTATCTCTGATCCCATATTTGGTGATCTTTTCCCTGTAGAGTAGTATATTTAAATCGATGTATTTCTCTTATTATTGACTGTTGAACGCTTTCTATTGAATCTTTCTGTTCATCATATATTCGTACGTGCATCCCACCTGTGTACATGAGCTTTACACTTTACCCTTAGGAATTTTTGCTAAGTGCGAGCACCCTTGTAGTGTCATACATAAATTAGCACGTTTAGGACACCATTTCCATTTAAGCAGGCATGTAGTCATGAATGCATGCTTAGTGGGGCGTAAACCAAAGACTCTCCTTACTGCCTTGCACAGTACATGGTCTGTGCATGTTTTGGATTGAGTATTGTCGTCGAGTGGAGGCTTGCTTACATGGTCTTGAGCGCATACGTCTTCCTTCTGAGCTCTTGACTGCAAAGACGAGCCTGCGGGGGTTGATCGAACGGCGCGCTGCCAACTAAGGCCACTCGTGCATACGAAATTTTGTGAGTGCTTCAAGAAGCTATCACCGAGGTGGTCTCTCTTGATAAAGTCGTCATCTTTACCCACGAGATGGTTGAAGCTCATAAAGTTGTTGGAAGGGAGCTTGAGAGTCGGTTTGCTTCTTATCGGACTCAACAGGTTCAGGCGAGGACTTATCTTACAGCCGTAACGAAGCTTGAGGCCGAGGTCCAGTGGAAGACCGACGAGCTTATGAGCCTGCTGCACCGTGCACCGGCTTAAGCATTTTTTGTCGTTGTGTATTTTTTTGTATTCATTTACCAATAGGAATATCTTGTATTCATTTTGATTCATGAATAAAGGACATATTTTATCTTATACTATCGTTTTCTTTTCTTTGTCGTGTCATTGGCATGTGACTTTAGCAAATGTGGCCTGTATATGGTGGATAATGGTTCATTTTGAACTCCTTTTGGGTAGCGATGGCTTAGGAAACAGGTTCAGGTATGCTGCCTAAGACTTTTCAACTTTATGAGCTGTGAGGGTCTCATAAAGACGTTTCTCTCCACGAGTCGAGAGGGTCTCATAGGTGTAATTTCTCCTTAGGGGTCGTAAGGACTCCTAAGTGTGTTTTCTCTTGAGAGTCGTAAGGATCTTACAAGAGAGTTTTCTTTTTACGGTTTAAGAGGTTGCGCAAGGACACTGATTTCCCTGGGGTCGAAACGAATCGAGATATTATTGGTTGACTTGATTCCGAGATGGAGCGTTGCTTCGGCGGGGAGGTCATTGGCTGACTTGTTTTCGAGACGGAGCGTTGCTCCGGTAGGGAGGTCATTGGCTGACTTTCTTTCGTGACGGAGCGTTGTTCCGGCGGTGAGGTCATTGGCTGACTTGTTTCCGAGACGGAGCGTTGTTCCGGCGCGGGGAGGTCATTGGCTGACTTGTTTCCGAGACGGATCGTTTTTCCGGCGGGGAGGTCACTGGTTGACTTATTTCCGAGACAGAGCGTCGATCCGGCGAGGAGGTCATTAGTTGACTTGTTTCTGAGACGAAGCATTGTTCCGACAGGGAGGTCATTGGTTGACTTGTTTCCGAGACGGAGCGTTGTTCCGGCGGGGAGGTCACTGGTTGACTTGTTTCCGAGACGGAGCGTTGTTCCGGCGGGGAGGTCACTGGTTGACTTATTTCCGAGATGGAGCGTTGTTCCGGTAGGGAGGTCACTGGTTGACTTGTTTTCGAGACGGAGCGTTGTTCCAGCGGGGAGGTCACTGGTTGACTTGTTTCCGAGATGGAGCGTTGTTCCGGTGGGGAGGTCACTGGTTGACTTGTTTCTGAGATGGACCGTTGTTCCGACGGGGAGGTCACTGGTTGAATTTTTTCTGAGATGGAGCGTTGTTCTGGCGGGGAGGTCATTGGTTGACTTGTTTCCGAGATGGAGCATTGTTCCGGCATGGAGGTCACTGGTTGACTTGTTTCCGAGACGGAGCGTTGTTCTGGCAGGGAAGTCACTGGTTGACTTGTTTCCGAGATGGAGCGTTGCCCCGGCGGGGAGGTCATTGGTTGACCTATTTCCGAGATGGAGCGTTGTTCCGGCAGGGAGGTCATTAGTTAACTTGTTTCCGGGTCGAAGTATTGTTCTGACGGGGAGGTCATTGGTTGACTTGTTTCCGGGTCGAAGCATTGTTCCGGCGGGGAGGTCATCGGTTGACTTGTTTTCGAGACGCAGCATTGTTCTAGCGGGGAGGTCATTGATTGACTTGCTTCGCTTTCTGCGGTGTCGGGAAGGACCGCCGTGTTGATCTTCTGGGATGCAGATATTGCCGTCAAGATCTGACTCTCTCTTTGACAGAGTCTGTTGGGAAACATGGTTCCCTTTTCGTTTATGCCCATGGATTGTATACAAGGGTCAGTATGGACTCGCCTGTAGGGAAAAAGTTTCATTCTTTCATTTTTTTTATTTCCTTCCACGATGCTCTATCATTTCAGCATTTTATATCGTGAAAGTTGCGATTGTCCAATCATTTCGGCTATTTTTCGCGGTGCCCAATCATTTTGGCTATTTTCCTTTTTACTCACTGCTTTTTATTGCGAGTTGCCCAATCATTTCTGCTATTTTTATTTTATTATATATATATTTTAATGTATTTTTGGCTCGCTGATTTTGTTGCGAGTATGGACTTGAAATCTGATACCAATCTTAGCATCAGTATCGCTGCGACTGGAATATTTTCAGGAGCGAATCATCACTTACCGTGAAAGGACTTGGAATTTGTTACCGATTTCGGCATCAACATCGCTATAACTGGGATATTACCAGGAGTGAATCATCATTTGCCTTTGTCGATTCGAACAAAGGGGGCTTAGAAAACAGGGTTAGGATCCTGTCGACTAAGGTTTTTGACTTCATGAGCCGTAAGGGTCTCATAAAAGGTGTTTCTCCCTACGAGTCGTGAGGATCTCGCAGGTGCGCTTTCTCCTTAGGAATCGTGAGGATTCATAAGTGTGTTTTCTCTTGAGAGTCGTAAGGATCTCGCAAGAGCATTTTCTCCTTGCAAGTCGAGAGGACCTACAAGTGTTGTTCACTAGATAGGGGAATTTCACACCATTGGTGGAATTGGGTGAGGGAAGCTTTATTTATGCCTGTGGATTGTATACAAGGGTCAATATTGAACCGTTTGTAGGGCAATCTAGGGAATGTGATGGCTTAAGAACAGGTTCAGATCCCTGTAGCTTAAGGCTTTTGAATCCTATGAGCCGTGAGGGTCTCATAAGGGGATTCTCTTTACGAGTCGTGAGGATCTCGTAATTATAATTTCTCCTTAGGAATCATGGGGATCCCTAAGTGTGTTGCTTCCTTGTGAGTCGTAAGGATCTTATGCAGATATTTTCTCCTTACAAGGTCGAGAGGACCTTGCAAGTGTGCATGAATTTCTTTTTACGAGTCCGCGCCCTTTCGGGTTTTCACAAACTCGCCGGTAGCCCTGCTGTTTTTACTCACGGAGCCCTTTCGGGTTTTCATCCGTGCCCATTTCGCTTATGGACGTATCGTTTTTTTTTGCCGCGTTAGCCTGAGGATGCTGCGGTTCATAGCAGTTTAGGGACGTTTCGGTCCGCTATTAGTTTCAGGACATTGCGGTCCATTGTTAGTTTAGGAATGTTTCGGTCCGTTATTAGTTTCAGGGCATTACAGTCCATTGTTAGTTTAGGGACGTTTCGGTCCGTAGCTAGTTTCAGGACATTACGGTCCATTGTTAGTTTAGGGACGTTTCGGTCCGTAGCTAGTCTCAGGACATTACGGTTTATTGTTAGTTTAGGGACGTTTTGGTCCGTAGCTAGTTTCAGGACATTGCAGCCCATTGTTAGTTTAGGGACGTTTCGGTCCGTTGTTAGTTTTCTGCAGCGAAGTTTTGCCGGATAGCACTTACAGAGTTTGGTACTCAGGAAGACAGCGAGCGGACACAAGCTTCGTCATCTATCATTAACCTGGGCTGTGACTCGTCACGCGTAGTATTTCTTAAGGAATCGGCCGTTTATTGGCCGGAAGGGTCTTTCGCCATGCATATCCATGAGCAAGTAAGCCCCACCTTGGTAGACTTTGTATATGACGTACGGGCCCTCATAGTTTGGCTCGAATTTTCCACATTTGGCACGATTGGGTATCATAGGTCTTTTGACAACTAGCACGAGTTCGCCTTGGCGGAATGTTCTCGGCCTAATTAATCTTTCGTATGAGCGCGTCATCCTCGCTTTGTAAGCTTCTAGATTTTTATGCGCCATGAGACGAGTTTCATCGAGGGCGTCGAGCTCCTCAAGTCGAAGATGAGCATTCTCTTCATTTGTTAGTTCGTAATGAACCGCCACTCGTAGAGAGGATAGCTCTATCTCCAAGGGGAGTACCGCTTCCGTGCCGAATACCAATGCATACGGTGTTGTATTCGTAGCCGTTTTGAACGTAGTTCGATACGCACAGAGAGCTTCATGCAGTCTCTCATACCATTCCTTTTTATTTTTAGACACCGTCTTCTTTATGATCTTTGTCAAGGTTTTGTTGAAAGCCTTACCTAGACCGTTAGCTCGGGGATTATAGACCGAAGAGTATCTCCAGTCTATATTATGATGCTGTGCGAAGCGGCTGATTCTGTGAATTCTGTAGGCCGGCCCGTTATCGGAGATAATCCGTCGTGGAGTGCCGAACCGATAGATGACGCGTGTCTTGAAGAAATGGAGGATGTTCTCCGTCTTCACTTCTTTTAGCGGTACTGCTTCTGCCCACTTAGAGAAATAATCAGTTGTCGCCAATATGAACCGATGTCCTTTGGATGACGTTGGTTCGATGGGCCCAATTATATCGGTTCCCCACATTTCAAACGGCCAGCTAGCCACTGTTGGGTGTAGCGGGTTTGGATGCTGGTGGATGAAGTCTCCATGAATTTGGCACGAGTGGCGCTGCTTCGCGTATTCGAGACAGTTCTGAATCATCGTGGGCCAACAGTAGCCCATCCTTTTGATCTTCATCTTCATCTTCGGCCCGGCTTGATGAGAACCGCAGAGTCCGTCGTGAGTTTCTTGGACGACTCTCCTTTCTTATTTTGGTCCTAGGCATCTCAGCCACAGAGAGTCAAACGATCTCTTATATAGAGTATCATTGACGAAGGTGAAAGACATAACTCGTTTCATGAGCTGATGTTTTGAGGATGTATCATCCGGTGTTTGACGGGATTTGAAGTAGTCTATAAAGACTTCTCTCCAATCCTTAGCCTTTTCTTGGTCCTCTATTTGTAGGGCTGTTTGCTTGGTCGCTTCCTGCTCTTCAGACGACTCTGGAGATATTTCTCCTGGTGCAAGAACTCGACCGCTTTGTACAATGGTCCTTACGTCATCGAGGTTTTCGTCAGCCAGTTCTTTAGAGAGTTTAGCTAATGCATCCGCTTTGCTATTTTCTGTACGTGGTATGCTTTCTAGGGCGCAAGAAGGGATTTGAGTCAGCAATTGTTGCACTCTCTCATCGTACTTTACTAACTCAGGTTTGCATGTTTGATAGTCACCGTTTACTTGACTAACGACCACCTGGGAGTCTCCGTATATGAGGAGGTCTTCGATTCTCATGTCGACAGCGATCTCAAGACCTGCTATCAAATCCTTATATTCTGCTTCATTGTTTGTCCTCGGCTCTGTTAAGGAAAAGGAAAAGCGCATTATCCCTCCTTGTGGAGTCACGAAGATGAAGCCTACCCCAGATTTGATTATGGGAGAGGTGTGCTTTCGCTTCTTCCGACAGCGTTATCACATGACAGGTACGAGATCGTTTCCATGACCGATGTTGATCTGGTTCTACTCTCGCCATATACGTTGCTTTTGGCACATGCCTTTGTGGTGGGGCTACCCTCCAACTGTTGGATAGAGTGAACCTGCCCGGTCGGTATTAATCTTCGATCCAGTTTTTGAAGGTGAAGCAATCTTCAAGAGGATGTCCTATTGCTCGGTGATAGGAGCAATAATCCGGTTGATAGACCTCGTTTGCTTGTTCGGGGTGCTTGGACTCCGGGAGCGTCATCATCTGAAGTTTCATGACAAGGTCAAAGATTCTCCTTGTCTTGCCTTGAGGGAAAGAATATGCTCGACCCATCTTTTTCATAAGAGACAGATTCCGGCTGACTATTTCTCGATCGCGTGGCCTTTTAGATTCGTTTTGCCGCTGTCGAACGTTTTTTCCGTTCTTTAACTTGTTTTTTCCTCCACGTCGGGCCTTTTTCTTGTCTTGGGAATGCATGGCGGGCTGACGGTGGAGGGCATTGTCATCCTCCGTAGCCTTCTGAAGGAGGCGTTGCGTCTTGACTTTCTCGTAAATGGTCATTTCGCGGCTGTGTTCGTTCCGAACCTTTTGACTCGCTTCCTTTACTAGCTTGTCCATCTGTTCTTCAAATGACGGACTCGGCATTTTTATGACAGGAACTCGTTCTGGTTTAGCTTCAGCGTCTTTTAAAAGAGCACCCCTTTCTTCATCGAGGTCATTTATGACATGGCAGCCATGGAATTGCTCCCGTTTCTTGGACTGGACATATCCAAGCCCAATCGTTTCCATTTTTCCGTTGGGCAATTTTCACTGAGTTCCGGGGACGTTCCAAATCTTGTTGTAGAACTGAGCTTGTCGAGGAGTCTGTTTGAGAGGTATGCCTTGGCATCTTAATAACCTTCTCAATCCCTCCGTGTAGTATCTGGGCAGACGGATGGGTTGGAGCCCGTCGAGCGCAAAATCGGCACCATGCCAGACTTCTCTTTCGACTTTAGTCTCCGTGGATCGATAGAATATGATCGCTTTTTTGCCTCTTCGCCTGGGAGGGACATAGAATGTCTGCAGCTCTTGCACACTATATGTCTCAAGCTCATCCAGCTCTCTGTAGTACTGCCATGGAACCATGGCGATTTGCAAACTCTGATCATCACCAGTGAGAGCCTGTGTTGATGGACGGACCGAGAACACTGCGTTGACTTCGTCTTCAGAGTCACTACCAAAGACCAGAATAGGGGTCGATGGTCCCGGCCTGTTGAATTGGGGCTGCCCCGAATAGTCTATCTCTTCTTCCTCCTCGGTATCGCTCCCGAAGACCGGGATAGTGGCGATAGCTTTTTTTTGTTTTCCGGTTTATGACATCTTTCCGTGTCTTCGAAATCTGGTAGGAAGTACTTGACATCTTCATATTTGCGGACTTCATTTACGGAGAATGGATTTAGTTCCCTCGTCACGGTATACTTGAGACCATCTTTGAAATACTTCATACACTGATGTTGTGTATAAGGGATGATGTACTCGTGTAACTAAGGCCTGCCGAGTAAAGCGTTATAGCAGGTCTTGGCGTCAATGACATGAAATTTGATGTCGGTGACGAGCAAACCGAAGCGTAACGTTAGTATTATAGACCCGAGTGTTTATAATGACTGGGAATCAAAACCGGAAATGGTGATTTGTCTCGAGCGAGGTGCTGAACGCTCATGCAGATTTCTTTTAGCACCCTCACATTTAGGAGGTTGACAGAGTACCCGTTGTCAACTAAGACCTTCCCTATCTTGATGTCATGATAGTACCCGGTGACATACAGGGGACGTGTAACACTTCAGAAAAATAAAATATTATTTTTGGGAATTTTTAATAATTAAATAATATTATATTGAATATTTTAATATTTCGGTATAATTAAATACCGATAAATTGGAAAAAAATTTGGAAAATTATGGAAACTACTAAAATGAGGGTACTTTATGTGATTCATGCAAATTATGAGAGTTTATGATTTATTTGACACTAATTTTGTGCTAATCGCGATTAGATATCGCTAATCGGGCACTAATCGTGTTTTATGCACATGTCATTTTTTCCACACTTGTTACATTTTCCTACATGATTTTGGGTGTATGGTTATTGTTTTGGGTTTACTATTGAGGGGAGAAGAAAAGAAAGGGAAAAGAAACAGAAAAGAAAAGAAAAAGGTGAAAGAATGATTATAAGAGAGAAAGGGTAGGTATGGGGGGAGTCAACCCTTTTTTGAACCATCCCCCATCATTTCTTCACACCATTCTCTCTCCCTTTCCCCCTTGAGCTGCTGCTGCCCTTCCCCTCTTCTTCCTCCACCTTCAATCCCCCAAAAACACCATGGGTCCAACCCCAGAACCCCATTTCCATTTCACAAAAATTGTTCACAAGCTCGAGAGGAACACCATGGACCAAGAAAGAATGGATTTTGATAACTTTATGCAACTCAAGAAAATTCTTGAGTTGCCAAAGGAAGTAAATTCTGCACCTTTAGAGTATTATTTCAATTCCTTGTGCATCAATATTTGTTTCATGTCGATATGGTGTGGTCTGATGGACGTTGGAAATTCCAAGTTAGGGTTTAGGGTTTGATTTGAAATCAAAGGTGAATTGAGATGTAATTAGGGACTATAACCCCTGGTGTGATGTTACATTGGACCAAACTTGAGATTAAAACCCAGAATACGGATTTATAGAAACGATATCGGGAAAAACAGAAATTCTGTGAGTGTTTTTGGGAATTTGCTATCACCCGAGCCACCTGAAAATAATTTTGGTTTGATAGTAAGATGTGCAGGCACCTAGGAACCACCACCTAAAGCCCTAGCCCCTAACACCTTTTTCCGGCCGCAAATAAATCCTTTCTGGCCGCAATTTGCGGCCAGAGCAGGTGGGTATGATCTCATTTTTTTTTCAGGGCCCTATCTCCAGTAAACTTGACCCTTGGCATATGCAATTTTGACTGATTCCATATAGGGTAGAATCTGGGGTAGTTTTCTGGTGTTGGCGCATGGTTTACGACTTGTTTTAGCATGGATTTTGGTATTTGGTGATTCGTTTCTGTCGGGTGGCGTTTGAACGTCAACGGCAAAGGGTTATTGATCGTGTTTGCATGCGAGAACATAGGTTTTTACCTATGGGTGTAGCGTATGCCGTTTTGGTTTCCGATGTGATTTTCATGTGCTTTAGCGTTTGTGATATCCTTATAGGTACCCCACGTGACGTCGAGGCGTTGAAGATAAAGATGGCGACATCGGCATCGGCACGCATGAAGCAAGGTGAGTAGATCTATATCTACCGGGGAAGTCGGGTGGATGGCGTATAGCACCCCCGCAAACTTTTGATGGAAAACCGATTTATAGAATATGGTTAGGAAACCTAGATTAGGAAACTAGGGTTAGAATGAGATAGCTACAAAACCATATTAGAAACTAGAGGATAGTTAGATTAGATACTTATACTTGTAGTGATTGAATGTTTATGCAATTCGATTTGAGAGGTGATTTAAATGCGATGAAAGAATATAAGACTGATATGATGATATGATGATATGATGGTATACGGATGCGAGAAGATCGAGTTGATTTATACCTTGCCGGTCCCCTGATATGAGATTATTACGAATGTGACCTGGGACATAGATATATATCCATATATATAATGTTGTGAATTATGGATGATAGGCCGTATGTTATATTAGGCCGTACCCTCAATTGTCGTGTAGGATGATAGGATCCCTTTTAGTATGATGCGGCCGCACGATGATATTCCGTGCGCGATGAGTTTGACTTGATGATTGATCCTTACCCTTGACTAGAGATTGTCGTACGATGGATTATACCGTACGCGATGTTATTGGGCTAGATGCCGATTGATAGATTCACCGACTCGGACATAGAATGGTTACGTATACCTTATAGCTGTTTGCTGATGATTTACCTTATGCTGCATTCATATCATTTCCATTGCATTGCTTATACCTGTGCTAGTACACTTGCACCATTATCGATGATGCGTGTGTTACACGTACACAGATTTGCCGGCTCACACACTTCATCATCGATAATTGCCATGTCACTACACAGTAGGGTTGCTGCATCATGACATATACATTGATATATTCATACTTGCGGATATACACATTTGTATATCCATATTCGTGGACATATACATTGATATATTCATACTTGCGGATATACACACTTGTACATCCATATTTGTGCACACATACATTGGTACATCTATACTTGCGCATATACATATTGTACCTACATAGATAACTGATTTTATTGGGAGATTAGGAACCGCATGTTATATTTTAAAAACTGGAATCATTTTAAAAGAGCGGTTTCCCCTTAATATGTCATATCACTGTTCCAGGCTGCATGATATATTGATATGCTTACATTTCTGTTATATGTCGCATACATCATGCTCTACGCATTTTACGCATTGAGATATGCTGTTTTTATGAGATTTCTGGATTTGAGAACCGTGGCTATTTCAAAAGGAAGCATGTACTATTTTAAAAACCCGGTTTCTCTTGATATGATATTTCAGTGTGTCCACCATGCGTTTTCTCGGTTCTGAGAGTGGCATGTGAAACCCGATTCGAGGAGTGGTAGGCACCGATTGCGGGTACATGGAGGACCCGGTGAGATACCCCGGGGCAAGAAGACTCGTATATGCTAGACGGTGAGCCCGGCAGGGGGAGCACTACCTACCGGTGATAGTAATTAGACTCGGCGGTTATCCAGAGGATACCGACCGGAGTAGCGAGATGGATATGAGGGCCGACCAGGGTGTGCGGCGCCTGAGGGCCGATCTGAGGATGCGGCGCCTGAGATATATAAGGATTTACGTGCCGATGCTGGGCACGGTTTTCATGATGTTTTCGAGTGTCGATGCTAGGCACTCAGGTTCCATGATTTGATGTGTCGGGAGGGACACCGTCGATATATATATATATATATATATATATATATATATATATCCTCATACTTTCATGCACACTCTTTTATGATATTTACATGCATGATATTGTTGCGTCAGTGGTTGACGCGTGGACTAGATCCACATACATACACACATACATACACCGATTCTACTATCGGAGATTTTGCACATGCTTATAGATATTGATTTATGGGTGGACGAGATCCACATATCCGCATGCATTGATTATTACTGTTGGATGTTATCCACATGCATATAGGTATTGACTACCTTGTTGGCACATATACTACCCGGTCACCCTAGATATCATAGTATTACCTTTTGATATAGTTGACCTAAGAGTTATTGTTTATTTGATTTCTACTTGTAGATATATTTCTATTCATGAGTTGGCAACTCACCCCCGTTGTGCCACAGTTCTTGCAGGTTAACCGCTTGGATCAGTAGCGGCTTCGCTGGCACACAGTTTCCTTTGGGTGTTTTGCAGTGGTAGGTGGGATATTTGTATCATTCCCACTCTTGTACCTATATTTCATATTGTATCTAGTTAACTCTATCAATTAAAAGTTGTAATTGTATAAGTGATGAGACTTAGTGAGACTTGTAGTTGCGAGATTTGAGCGATGGGTTTTATATTCACTTTTGGGGTTATATTTGCTCATTTCTTTATCTTTTTGTGGTGAACTTCGCCGTTGGGCGTCGTATAGTTATTTATACTGTATTGCATGGTTGTGATCCGCCGTTTGGCGAATGGCTAGCGCCCGCTTGGGGATGCCATTATTCTTGTTATGTATTGTGGTTTTGGATCAAAATGTACAAAGGAGGTGCTGCCAAAATTTTTAAAAGACGGAACATGTTTTCAAACTAGTAAATTTCACTTGCATCATTCATGTTTCTTTCCTTGCAATTAAGCACACTTGATTTCATTATACCTTTATTTTAAAAAACTTCACCTCCTTTATTTTCTTAAAAAGGTTTAGATTTCTGGGTTTCAGCTTACTTGAATTCTGTTACGCCTTTAGACGTTGCGTGATTCAAGTGCTGGTCACGAGCTAACATTTCGGGTCATGACAAAGTTGGTATCAGAGCGCTAAGTTTAACCTTTGTTCGAGTCTATGTTTGACTATGCAGAGTCTAGGGCGAGAGTGTATTTCGGAACCTAGGCTTGACCTTACGGAACTTAGACTTGAATGGCGGGGTATTAGACCCGAACTTTCGTTTTATAGGCTGACCATGATTGATGGAATAGGTAGCTTGAGTAGAGTGACGTATCGTATTTATATTCCGCGGCATATTTACGATACAATACTCCACTTAAAAAACCTTAGGATGTACATATTTTTGAGACCAGTGATTCTCTTCGTATCCATGATTATATATCCATTGGATATCCTCGATTCTATTAGTTCCATGATCATACTTTCGTTGATGCTGTCCCTTCTTATGATCATGTATACATACTGGATTTGTCGTTTCCTCTCATGCCGTTGATATGCTCTTCGATACTCGATTGAGGTTCCTGTCACCCTAGTTTGATGCGCAGTTTGAACTGCTGCTAGTGTTGCGGTCAGAGCGAGCTCGTCCGGTACGAAGGCTGACCATTGTGTTTTCTGGTGACATGAGAACGTCTCGAGTTAGTATTTTATGTTGTGACCTCTTGTAGAGGTGGGTGCTTGGTTTCACACCGGATGATCGGGCCATTGACAGAGGCTGCCAGTTGCGAGAGGACTATTGATGTACAGCATACCTCAGAGATTTTGATGTCGCCTACCGTGTAGACAGGTGACCCAGCTGTTGCTGAGATTGACGGGATGCTGCTTCCAGAGATTACGAGCTAAGATCGCCGGAGCTTCCAGGCAGAAATACGACAGATGATAGCTAGTCTATCCTGACTTGAGAGACGAAGGTGATTCGTCAGATTGATGCACCGACGCAGGCCCGGTTGAGTTGAAGATTTCCAATGTGGAAAGAATCTTACTCAGACCCAGAGCAGACCGATCCAGAGACGACCGCCGAGGTATCGCCTTTCCTGGAGGATTGAGGCATTGTTTAGCATGCGGGCGAAGAATAGTCACATGTGGTATTGGAGAAGCTAAAAGGTTCGAACGAGTGCCAGGACACCATTTTCCTAAGTTTAAAGTGTTCGGAGGAACATGCAGGTAATTCTGTGGACCCTCTAGAAGAATGAAACCCTAACTCGACATGATGACCATGGAACCGCTTTGAACCTTAGGGTTTGTGGCAGTTTAGCGGTGCCATCATTGAGGCTTGGGTTTGCCCTTCTACGGCTGGTCCAGAGGTGCTGTGGTATGTACCAGATATATTTTAGACTGCGTTCAGGTGTTGAGCCTTCGGAAAATTTTGGGACCTTGATGACTCGATCAAAAAGTTTGACGTCGTCCGGATATCAAGTGATAAGAGACCAGTAAGCTGACCAGCTTTGGATAGAGGACCTTACCCAGATGTGTAGTGAGTTGATCGAGGACAGACGAGTAGTGAGTATTCCTCCAATGGTTGGGACGAGTTCCCGAGGACATGTTCGGCCAGATATCTTCTACAGAGTGATGAAGCTACAGAGTACGCGATTTCGAGTCCGTGCGAGAGACTTCGGATTGACCGTGGCCGAGAACAGTTGCAGTGCGCAGATAGCGTGGCGTGACGTCATAGTGAGAGATGATAAAGACGAGTGAAACCAGAAGTTCGTGCGAGACGCTGACGAGCTGTTATTACTCCCCGTCGAGATCAGAGACCTGATATGCTTGTAGAGGCGTTGGGATACGACCAGTTTCCGAGGAAATGTGTTTGGAACACACAGATGTCCGGAGAACGAGAAAGATCATATAAGAGTACTAGCCTCCGTACAGTTCGGCATAGGCGAGATCGGAAGAGACCTTGAGCAGGACTCCTTCCAGGACACTGCTGCAATGAGATTTGCATCAAGGATCAGATGTGTCACGTATAGTCAGAGGACCAGAGGCCGATGCCAGCAACGTGCTGCTTTATGAGTGGTCATGATGATTGACCGAGAGATGACCAGAGAAGTGCCAGAATGGAATCGTCCCCGTTAGCACACCTGACAGGGCCGATGAGCCGATAGATTGCGAGATTGGTAATCTGCAGAGAAGATAAGGACCCAGAGACCGAGGACGCCAGACCGTGAGCAGGAGACGAGCGGATGTTCTTGTTCTGCCGGTTATTAGGCGCACCGATTTATTTTTCGACATTGTAGGAGGTGTACCTCGATGTCCTTTATTGCGATTTGCGTTGTGATCCGAGTATCACGCTTATATAGCTTGGATTTGAGTTTTGATGACGAGTTTCCTGATATTGATTTCGTGCACCATGGCTGCACCTACTGGGTATTTACATTTGTGCATAGTTATTGCATTTGAGATATGTTTTTATACACCGTTGTGTTGATTTGCGATTTGTGCATGCTTATTGCGTTTGATGTCGATTTTGATACTCGATATTGTTTTGTGCACCTTGTGCACCTGATTGGATTCTTGTGCACATCAAATGCACCCGATATTGTTGTCGTGCACACCCGTTGCACTAGAAAGATGCTTTCGTGCACACCCGCTGCACCTAGATTTGCTTTGTGCTTATTGTGGCACCTGTATTTGGATTTGATTTCCATGCGCACAAGACGCATGTGATTATTGGATACGCCTTTTGAGGCTGATTTTGCTTTTGAGCACCTTGTTTTTATGTTGGGCACTATATTGTGTAGTAGCCAAACAGGACTGATCTGAGGACAGTACCTGAGTACTTTGCATGCATTAGAAGTTTACCAAGTGGTTTTCGAAAAAGAGGAGCTATAGTCTCGCTATTTCCTACGTGTCCGTGAGCGACACGAACGTTTATAAAGGAAAACCTTTTGGGATATTTTGAAAACGACGGAACGTGTAATTAAAAAAATATATATGGACATATATTATTATTTTAAAATGAGCGTCCGTCAGTTATGCCGTGAGTTACGCATTCCCGCGGCAATTTAGAAAAGATCTTTGCATGTGTTTTATTCAGATTTTGGAATTTTCAAAGACGCGTACTATACACGTATTATAGTGTTTGACTAGTGTATTTTGGATTTCAGTAGTAGATTTCGAGATCTGTATCTCTATTGTAACTCCGAGGATATGCGTGCAAATCCGATGATTTGCGTGACGCTTGACGAAGTTCGATTTTGAATTTTTACTCGTTTTCACGCACACTTGGCGCGTTATGCTATTTCAGCGTTTTCCATGATTTTGGAACCCCGACGACTTGGAGTTTTACTGAAATGTTTTAGCATGGAGGGGTTTAAATTTAAATTCGGGAACCGAATTTCTTTAAGGGGGGAAGATTGTAACACTTCAGAAAAATAAAATATTATTTTTGGGAATTTTTAATAATTAAATAATATTATATTGAATATTTTAATATTTCGGTATAATTAAATACCGATAAATTGGAAAAAAAATTTGAAAATTATGGAAATTACTAAAATGAGGGTACTTTATGTGATTCATGCAAATTATGAGAGTTTATGATTTATTTGACACTAATTTTGTGCTAATCGCGATTAGATATCGCTAATCGGGCACTAATCGTGTTTTATGCACATGTCATTTTTTCCACACTTGTTACATTTTCCTACATGATTTTGGGTGTATGGTTATTGTTTTGGGTTTACTATTGAGGGAAGAAGAAAAGAAATGGAAAAGAAAAAGAAAAGAAAAGAAAAAGGTGAAAGAATGATTATGAGAGAGAAAGGGTAGGTAAGGGGGGAGGGAGTCAACCCTTTTTTGATCCATCCCCCATCATTTCTTCACACCATTCTCTCTCCCTTTCCCCCTTGAGCTGCTGCTGCCCTTCCCCTCTTCTTCCTCCACCTTCAATCCCCCAAAAACACCATGGGTCCAACCCCAAAACCCCATTTCCACTTCACAAAAATTGTTCACAAGCTCGAGAGGAACACCATGGACCAAGAAAGAATGGATTTTGAGGACTTTGTGCAACTCAAGAATATTCTTGAGTTGCCAAAGGAGGTAAATTCTGCACCATTAGAGTAGTATTTCAATTCCTTGCGCATCAATACTTGTTTCATGTCGATATGGTGTGGTTTGATGGACCTTGGAAATTCTAAGTTAGGGTTTAGGTTTTGATTTGAAATCAAAGGTGAATTGAGGTGTAATTAGGACTATAACCCCTGGTGTGACGTTACATTGGACCAAACTTGAGATTAAAACCCAGAATACGGATTTATAGAAACGATATCGGGAAAAACAGAAATTCTGTGAGTGTTTTTGGGAATCTGCTATCACCCGAGCCACCTGAAAATAATTTTGGTTTGATAGTAAGATGTGCAGGCACCTAGGAACCACCACCCAAAGCCCTAGCCCCTAACACCTTTTACCGGCCGCAAATAAATCCTTTCTGGCCGCAATTTGCGGCCAGAGCAGGTGGGTTTGGTCACGTTTTTGTTTCAGGGCCCTATCTCCAGTAAACTTGACCCTTGGCATATGCAATTTTGACTGATTCCATCTAGGGTAGAATCTGGGGTAGTTTTCTTGTGTTGGCGCAAGGTTTACGGCTTGTTTTACCATGGATTTTGGTATTTGGTGATTCGTTTCTGTCGGGTGGCGTTTGAACGTCAACGACAAAGGGTTATTGATCATGTTTGCATGCGAGAACATAGGTTTTTACCTATGGGTGTAGCGTATGCCGTTTTGGTTTCCGATGTGATTTTCATGTGCTTTAGCGTTTGTGATATCCTTGTAGGTACCCCACGTGACGTCGAGGCGTTGAAGATAAAGATGGTGACATCGGCATCGGCACGCATGAAGTAAGGTGAGTAGATCTATATCTACCGGGGAAGTCGGGTGGATGGCGTATATCAACCCCGCAAACTTTTGATGGAAAACCGATTTATAGATTATGGTTAGGAAACCTAGATTAGGAAACTAGGGTTAGAATGAGACAGCTACGAAACCATATTAGAAACTAGAGGATAGTTAGATTAGATACTTATACTTGTAGTGATTGAATGTTTATGCAATTCGATTTGATAGGTGATTTAAATGCGATGAAAGAATATAAGGCTGATATGATGATATGATGATATGATTGTTAGTTATATGTATGCCCTAGAGGCCATTACTATACATAGGATGTGTATTGTAGTGGGTGCTTGGACATATATAGAGAGGACTTTCTTGCTCGACATGATAGTATGCTATCTGATTGATCTTTACCTTAACGTGTACACTGATTGTCTCTCTGTTACATGTTGGTAAAGCCCTTAGGATGTGTACTTGACTACCTGGACTATGATGCGGATCATACTAGTGGGGACAAGGTAGTCCATAAGTACATCCTTCAAAGTCCCTAGTCGTGGGTATATCGAGACGGGGCATCGATATACCAGAGTAGACTAGCGTATACCTTCTCGACCCATACAGATGGGCGATGGATGATCCCATATCCATTGGTGTTTGACATCAGAGATGATATACGGGTGCTCAGTGGAGACTGGGTACACTGGACGGACTCGCCGAGAACTCCCAGATGGTATTATACCTTACGTCAGATGGCAGTTCTCTGGTGACACTGGTACAGAGTAGTCTGTTGACCCGAGATCGTCATAGAGTCTTGTGTGGTTCCCACTGTGCTTTGATTTCCAACTTACCACGTCCAAGAGGGCGTGCAAAATGGTGGTTTTTGGGTACAGTCCCGAGTCACATGGAGGCAATGAGCGATAGGAGGGGATTCGTCTCTCCCGGTATAGGGGGTTGATGTTGCGCTGTGTTCGATTGGCTATAACCGGAAATCCCTGGCCAGGGTTGCTGAGATTTACTGGTAAGTGTTACCAGTAGTTTCTCGAACTGTTATAGACCTCATATCGACACGACTTATCGAGCTGTTGGGGTCTGACGTTTACCACCCCTAGGCGAGATATGCGACATATCAGACGACGAGACCGGACTGTACGGTAAGTGTTACTGGTTGGATTCACAGGAGTATGAGCGGGCTTGCTCGTCGATCTTCTAATCGCTCAATACCCGGGTGGCCGTTACGTTTAGCAGACCGCTTGCAGCTTGTGGGTGTTTGATATGATCATCACCTGCTGCCGGCGTATTGACGAGTCTTTAGAGTCCTACACAGAGGTTTCCTGGCTCAAGCGAAACGAAATAGGAGCGCATATGAGATATGTGCGGGACCGAGAATAATGCGTGTATGTGATACCGTATTATATTCTCGCGATTTGAATGTATCGAATGGTTGTATGTGATATAACCTAGTTATCGAATCAACGATTGATTCGATAAGCCGATACATTGGATATTAGTCGGTTATATGCGATATGACCGGATCGTTAAATCAAGTGTTGATTTAATGATTTAATGTATAATTATATATTTGATATATTACTTTGCATTAACTAATATTTGTTCACTTTAAATGGATTTTCTCACTTGATGTGCACATTATATATGTGATATATTTTTTGTGCACTTGATTGTATCATGTTTGATGATACTTGCATGTTTGTGTGTATGTTTGATTAAACCTTAGTTAAGTAAATGGTTAGGGTTTTAATTAATTAATTAATTTATTTATTTATTCTTTTTGGAAAAGATAAAATGGTGGCTTTATTTTTCTTTCTTTGCTTGAAGCTTCTTGAAGCTTCAAAGCATCTTTGAAAGTCCACCACTTTGTCTTCATCCTAAACCTAACCATTCACCTAACTATAGTTTACTCTCTACACATAATCATGGTTGAAATTATGATAAGTATTGATTTATTTTCTTTTTGGAATAATACTCATCATAATTATCTTCTTCTTCTTCTTCTTCTTCAAGATGAAGAAGCTTGATTCCATCAATGGTGATTTGATGAAAAGAGTGAGAAATCCAATTCTAAATTGAACCCACCTCCTATTTCTTCATCCTCTACCTCTTGACAAGTAGTATAGGGTGTTTTCTTCACAAGTTTCATGACTTGGTGAAGTGGGAGCTTGATCTTGTGATGCCTCGACGTAGATCATCTTTGGCATCGTTGTCGATGACCTAGCCCGCCCATTTCTCTGATGAAGCCGACGCTAGAGCCCGGGATTGGATTTGGACAGCAAGGGGACTTCATCATGGAGCTATGGAGGTGGAGAACCGGATCTACAAAGGTTGTATTTCCGTTCACTTAGTTAAATTGTTAACTAGCTTCATGTTTCGCCTAAAATTCTAGTTAACGATCCGTATTAGGGTTTCTCGGCACTTGTAAAATTTGAAATTGGCATGGTTGATGCCTTGTGAGACCTCATTAGTGTGCCTAGGAACCCTACAGTGGTATCAAAGCCTAGCTAGAACCTTAGGCGAAGTGTAGACGACGTTTGAAATCCGAACGAACATCGAAACCCCAATCCAAAATGCTCTCTGGAAATTTTCTGAAAATTTGGTTTTTTGTGAATTAAAAATTGCTAAAAAATTCAGCAGGGTATTATTTGAATTACTGTGAAATTCGAGGGGCTAAATCGTCCAAAGAGCGGCGGAACCGCGGCAGAAGCATGGCTTCTGCGGCGGTTCCGCGGCCAATAAGTCTCTTCAGTCACTTCTTTTTGCACAGTAACTTCTTTATTTTAATGCTGAGTTTTCTGGGAATTTTTTAATAATTATTCAAGAGTTGAATATTCTGGGTTGTTTTGGGGATTCGATTATTCGATCGGATTATCAGACTTTGTCTATGTGGCTTTCGGGGTATTTTTAGAAACTGTTAAAAAGTTCGACCGGATATAAATACCCACCTTTTCCCCTGTCGGGAAATTTCCAAGTGTTGTATCTTTCCGTGGTTTAATAACGTTCTAAGTAGTGCAAGTAACGCGATGGTCCCTCTAGAAGACAACAAACCTTAACTCGATTATGTGACCGTCTTGAACTGCCCTTTGAACCTTCGGGTTTGGGGCAGTACGGCGTGCCATATGTGAGGCGTGGGCTTGACCCTTCTACGGCTGGACCGTTGGTACTGAGGCATGAACTGGATGTTTTTAAACTTGTTTCATGTGTTGATCTGTTTCGGGAAAACTTGGGTGTTCGTTTGTTCGATCGGAAAGTTTAACATTTTCTATTTATCCGGAATGTGATACAATAATTGGAATTCACAAGAAGTTATGAGATAACTGAATGAATGTTATAAACATAGCACTTTAGTCTCACTTGACCGGTTGCCACGGAATTTTGATGCGATCAAAAGTCCGTCGCAATCACGTAGCGTACGCGGATACTCGCCGGGTAAACTTAATAGACAGCCTCACTCCATAGCCCCGACCAAGTGACTGTAGGAGAACCCCGTCGCCGAAAGCATCCGTCCGGGTGCTCGCGGTAGCGGTGTTCCGCCTTGGTGCACTTCGTCGACGGCGTCGGGGGTGCGGCCGCCTACTAAAGTTTGCGACGAGCATTCGATCAGGATTTCGGGAATCTTGTTGAATTGCCCGACTTGATATTGAAAAGAGTTTTCGATAATGAGACTAAAATGCGGGGTTTATAATTGTTAGGCATGTGATGTCTAAGGAATTCATTTGATTAGGCACGCGATGTCTATGCAGGTTGCGGATTCCAACTGTTGTAGTTTTACACTTTCTTTTCTGTGACCGTAAGTGTAATATGTGATATCGCCGGTTTCGTTGCTATATGTCAACGACAATTGGGATACGCATGTTTACTTACGTTGATGACATGTGATGTTATGTGTTGCTGGATATGTTATATTGGATCGTCGTGTTTGAATAGCCGGGTTTTTTTTATGTGAGATGAGTGTTTTTCATTTTCATTCATGTAAAAACTTGTATGTAATATTCTTTTATTGGGGCACTTCCAGGTTGCGGAAGATGTCACCTTTTGTATATTATTTACTTTTCCACACTAGGATAGACCCAAGGAGGAGGGCACAAGTAATCGGGTTCTGGAGTCCAGTGGGAGACCAACTCGAGGAGTCGAGTCCGGGTCTTCTAACTCTAGAATTGGTAGGGTTGCTTGCCGCTCTCGTAGGGGTCTAGGGGTGTGGGTTTGGCTATTCATCACGACCGTGGAATCCGTGTTTTATACTGGCTCGTATTGAAAACACGGACGTCCTAGTATATCCAATATTTCATATGATTCTTCTGCTGCGATATCTATGATGTGATCATTTGATGTTCTGTGATAGATACTGTATATAGTATATATGATATATTATATAGACGTTACTTATGTTTTACACCCGCGCTAGCCCTGCCCCGCTCTGCCGTTAGTCACCTAACCTAACGGTGCACGAGGGGACATCGAGGCGAATGCGGATGGCATAAGTGTACGTCGTATTTATCTGTGATGTTTAGGTAACTTAAATGATGGGACTTCATTAATATGATTAATGAAATAAAAAGAAACCTAAGATGTTGTAGAATCGAATTTCTAAAAATAAAACAGGTAGCTACAGTTCTTGCTTTGCACAGCGGTATATATGATATATCCTGCACCTTATTCGATGAGGAAAGGACCGAGATCCCTTCACCGGGAGTGACTCCTTTAGCAATAACTGGCAGATGCTACACACTCGGTTTGTCTTTTGATTGCTTTTAAGAGTTTTTACTTTGCACAGTGATATATATGATATATCCCGCACCTTATTCGACGAGGAAAGGGCCGACGATCCCTTCACCGGGAGTGACCCCTTTAGCAAAACTAGAAAAGCCTAAAAAACACTCCATTTTAAAATCATTTGATTCTACAACGATATCAAGTTCATTACGCAATAGGTTTTCAGAAAAACCTGTCGTAGCCCTCCTTCATTTCAGATAAGTACTAGTTAGTATTCGTGCTGCGGTAGTTTGGCCTCCGTCAAGGCGTAGTGTACGGTAGTTAACTAGTGCTTATCTGCTAGCATATGATGCGATTGGATTAGGGTATTCGTACGGCGTTGTTTGGCCTCCGTCAAGGGTCGTGCGGGTGGGTTAATTCAATCAGGAAATGACGGGTTGAACTTGACTAGCGGACTATGGGTAGTTTGGCCTCCGTCAAGGTCATAGGACGCTAGGGGCAAAATTATCCGGAATTTCAAGTGTTGAAATTTGCAATGAGATTGCATACCTTCTATGAGATAGTTGGATCCCGATACCCACTGCGAGTAATTGTTACTCCTGGGAGAGTTTTACACATTACAATTAGCCGATCAAGTAGGTGTCTAGAAAGGTGTCAACGGGGTTACGCCTCTGGGAAAACGAGGTTTACATTAATTAGGTTCGTGCGAAAGCACGGGGGACCTCCCTCAAAGTACCGACACTGGCCTGGCTGAAAGATTGGCGAACTTGTAGTGTGTAATTAATCCCGGCTAGTCTTTCCTTTTTGGGTTTAAAGGAAGATTTGATAAAAACCAGTGGGAGCCATCCTGATTAGATAAAATAATAACCAATATATTCTTGCAAGAGCATACGCTGAGTGTTTTCTTCTCTCTCTCTCCAGGTAGCGACCATATCACGCCTTAATCAAGATAATAATACGGATGTATTGACCGAACCCGCTTGTTATACTGAGCTGGGGAACGTTGGTCCCGCTCCAACTTATAATTGTTATAAGACAGAGCAGGAAATAGGGGATTACCAGAATTCCCGTGCCACCCAAACGAAGAGAGTGCATGCTGATGCATCATCTTCGGGTGTGTTCTTTATACTGAACTGTTTCTCTATTCTCTACGTCCTGGGTATTTGAAACCGGATCAGGATTCCAGATATGTAATCTGTTACATGGGCTACAGATAGGTAAATAACTGAGAACGGGTGATAAGTTTCATGAGACAGAAAACGGGGCAAGTGTTGCAGCCAAGTCTGTTGGTCACTGTCACCCTGTATTACCAATACATTGATTCTGAACGAATGTTATTAGATACCGAACCTGATATACAAAATCATATCAGTCTCTTTATTAGTAAAGAAAGGATATAATTTTGTATTGTTGGATAATGTTTTGAACATTTCCTATATCAAAAGTTGATCGGTTCGGGCACGTTATCTAAAAGCATTGATGTTCTAAATCAAACTACAGTTCTTAGTATACGGAACACACATAAGAGGAAGAGTTCAGAAATGAACGAATTCTTCTTGAGGCATTGTAGACTAGGTCATATCAATGCGACCCGACTAGCTTAAGTTACATATAGATGCATATTTAAATCAGTTTGAATTTACATCTTGTGAAACTTGCCAGTCATGTCACAGAGATAAGATGACCATAGCTCCGTTTACTGTAAACAGAGAAAGAGTTAGTGAACTCTTGGGATGATACATGTTGATGTATGTAGGTCCCCTGTCTACACTTGCCAAGACAGGTTCTCTGTACTTCATTACATTCTCTGATGATCTCTCAAGATTCGGACATATGTTCCTGTTGAAACACAAGTCAGAACCTTTTGAGATATTCACAGAATATAAGTTAGAAGTAGAGAACCAAAACGGGTATAAGTATTATGTCCTTTGATGAGATCAAGGAGGAGAATACTTGAGCACGGAAATCCTGGATTATTCTAAAGGAGAATGAGATTCTCTCTCAGCATTACTCCTCCGTATACACCATAGCACGATGGTATATCGGGGCAGAGCAGTAGCACCCTATTCGTTATGGGGCGCTCTATGATGAGTACTACTGAGTTACCTGTTTCCTTTTGGGAGTTATGCACTTGAGAAGATGCATACCCATTGAATAGGGTTCAAATCAAATCAGTTGCCTACCATTTCATATGTGATATGATAAGGGAAGAGCCCATATCTTAAGTTGGTTAAGATTTGGGGTTGTCCGGCCTATGTCTAAAAGCAAAATTCGGACAAGCTCGAGGCAAGATCTGTTATGTAGAACTGGAAATGTTCCAGCTATACAAACTGCAGCTGATGATTTGATAGAACCAAAGGATTCAATAGTTACCAACGAACCTCAGCCTCTCCGCCGATCTAGTGAGGTTCCTCACCCGCCTGAGAGATACTTCGGTGGGAGCGAGGATTGCATCATGAGATGATGACCCAACTAGTTTCGAGCTGGCCATCAGGAGTGGGACTCTGTAAGAATGGCTGGATGCTTAGCGATCTGAGATGGAATCCATGTACACCAACAAAGTATGGACTTTGGTTGCTATATCTGAAGGGTTAAATCCCCATCAGGAGCAAGTATATCTTGAGAAGATTACTTGGTGTAGATGGAAAAGTTGAGACTTTCAAAGCTAGACTTGTTAAAGCTTTTTCGTCATCGACCAGGCGTGGATAATGATGAAACCTTTTCAAGTGGCTATGCTTAAGTCCATCCAGATCCTACTTGCCACGGCTACATACCATGACTACGATATCTGGCGGTTGGGTGTCATGACTGCTTTTCTAAATGATGTTTTAGAAGAGAGAGTCTATAAGTACACAGCCAGAGGGCTTCGTAGACAGTGGGAGCAGCGGAAACGTGTACAAGATGCTTTATAAGATAAAGCAGGTATCGCGGAGTTGGAACATCTATTTTGATGTAGTAGTCAAAGAGTTTGACATCATCAAAATGGTAGATGAACCTTGTATAAACAAAAAGGTAGTAGGGAGTATAGTAACGATCCTCGTAGAGTACGTGGATGACATGCTCTTGATAGGGAAGCAGTTTCCTATGCTACGCTCGGTCAATCTCCGCTTATCACAATGATTCTCCATATAGGATCAAAGTGATACCTCCTAAATCCTGGGTTTTGAATCTATGAGATAGATCTAATTGGATGTTAGGATTCTCACTAGTTGTAGTGAGATGGTATCAATCAATCCTGGGGAGAATCACTGGAAGGGTTCCAGGGTGATAAGGACGACTGAAAGTCAGTCACAGGCATTGTCTTTACCCTCAGTAAAGGGACGGTATGTTGGAAGAGTTCCAAGCTAGATACCGTGGCATACTAGACGATAAAGGCTGGATACATCGCTACTAAAGATGCTACCAAAGTGGCTGTCTGGGTGTATATTTGTTCATGAGATGAACTTAGTTCCTCCCATTGTGTGACAATGGAGTTGTGGCTTATTCCAAGGAACGTCCGTCCCATCAGTGATCCAGACATATTCTAAGGCAGTATCACCTGATCATGGAGATGTTTGATCTCCAGGGTGATCGAGGTTAGGAGAGTAGACTCAGAGGACAACACGGCGGATCCACTCACAAAGGCCTTTTCCCAGAGAGAGACTTTTATGGGATGGTTGAGTATGAGATACTACAACCACTGCTATCAGATGGCCCTAGTGCAAGTGGGAGATTGTTAGTTATATGTATGCCCTAGAGGCAATTACTATACATAGGATGTGTATTGTAATGGGTGCTTGGACATATATAGGGAGGACTTTTTTGCTCGACATGATAGTATGCTATCTGGTTGATCTTTACCTTAACATGTACACTGATTGTCTCTCTGTTACATGTTGGTAAAGCCCTTAGGATGTGTACTTGACTACCTGGACTATGATGCGGATCATACTAGTGGGGACATGGTAGTCCATAAGTACATCCTTCAAAGTCCCTAGTCGTGGGTATATCGAGACGGGGCATCGATATACCAGAGTAGACTAGCGTATACCTTCTCGATGTAGGGTTCCTAGGCACTCTAATGAGGTCTCACAAGGCATCAACCATGCCAATTTCAAATTTTACAAGTGCCGAGAAACCCTAATACGGATCGTTAACTAGAATTTTAGGCGGAACAAGCAACTAGTTAACAACTTAACTAAGTGAACGGAAATACAACCTTTGTAGATCCGGTTCTCCACCTCCATAGCTCCGCGATGAAGTCCCCTTGCTGTCCAAATCAAATCCCGGGCTCTAGCGTCGGCTTCATCGGAGAAATGGGCGGGCTAGGTCATCGACTACGATGCCGAAGATGATCTACGTCGAGGCATCACAAGATCAAGCTCCCACTTCACCAAGTCATGAAACTTGTAAAGAAAACACCCTATACTACTTGGCAAGAGGTAGAGGATGAAGAAATAGGAAGTGGGTTCACTTTAGAATTGGATTTCTCACTCTATTCATCAAATCACCATTGATGGTTGCTAGCTTTTTCTTCTTGAAGAAGAAGAAGAAGATGAAGATGATTATGATAAGTATTAATTAAAATTGCAAAATAAAATGAATACTTATCATAATATGAAGCATGGTTAGGTGTAGAGAATTGACTAAGGTTAGATGAATGGTTAGGGTTAAGCATGAAGACAAAATGGTCACTTTGGTCAAAGCTTCATGAAGCTTCAACAAGCTTCAAGAATGAAAGCAACCATTTTCTTTTCTTTTGCCATTTATTTTTAATCCAGATTAAAAAGATAATAGAATGAATAAATAAAAACCCTAACCATTTACTTAACCAAGGTATAATTCTTTACACAAACCCTAGCATTCATGTATCATCAAACATGATACAATCAAGTGCACAAAAGTATATCACATATACAACTTGTGTACATCTAGTGAGAAAATCCAATTTAAATGAACCAATACTAGTTAATGCAAAGTAATATATCAAATATATAATTATGCATTAAATCATTAAATCAACGCTTGATTTAACGATCCGGTCATATCACATATAACCGACTAATATCCAATGTATCGGCTTATCGAATCAATCGTTGATTCGATAACTAGGTTATATCACATACAACCATTCGATATATTCATCGCGAGAATGGAATACGGTATCACATACACGCATTATTCTCGGTCCCGCACATATCTCATATGCGCTCCTATTTCGTTTCGCTTGAGCCAGGAAACCTCTGTGTAGGACTCTAAAGACTCGTCAATACGCCGGCAGCAGATGATGATCATATCAAACACCCACAAGCCGCAAGCGGTCTGCTAAACGTAACGGCCACCCGGGTATTGAGCGATCAGAAGATCGACGAGCAAGCCCGCTCATACTCCTGTGAATCCAACCAGTAACACTTACCGTACAGTCCGGTCTCGTCGTCTGATATGTCGCATATCTCGCCTAGGGGTGGTAAACGTCAGACCCCAACAGCTCGATAAGTCGTGTCGATATGAGGTCTATAACAGTTCGAGAAACTACTGGTAACACTTACCAGTAAATCTCTGCAACCCTGGCCAGGGATTTCCGGTTATAGCCAATCGAACACAGCGCAACATCAACCCCCTATACCGGGAGAGACGAATCCCCTCCTATCGCTCATTGCCTCCATGTGATTCGGGACTGTACCCAAAAACCACCGTTTTGCACGCCCTCTTGGATGTGGTAAGTTGGAAATCAAAGCACAGTGGGAACCACACAAGACTCTATGACGATCTCGGGTCAACAGACTACTCTGTACCAGTGTCACCAGAGAACTGCCATCTGACGTAAGGTATAATACCATCTGGGAGTTCTCGGCGAGTCCGTCCAGTGTACCCAGTCTCCACTGAGCACCCGTATATCATCTCCGATGTCAAACACCAATGGATATGGGATCATCCATCGCCCATCTGTATGGGTCGAGAAGGTATACGCTAGTCTACTCTGGTATATCGATGCCCCGTCTCGATATACCCACGACTAGGGACTTTGAAGGATGTACTTATGGACTACCATGTCCCCACTAGTATGATCCGCATCATAGTCCAGGTAGTCAAGTACACATCCTAAGGGCTTTACCAACATGTAACAGAGAGACAATCAGTGTACACGTTAAGGTAAAGATCAACCAGATAGCATACTATCATGTCGAGCAAGAAAGTCCTCCCTATATATGTCCAAGCACCCACTACAATACACATCCTATATATAGTAATGGCCTCTAGGGCATACATATAACTAACACTCGACCCATACAGATGGGCGATGGATGATCCCATATCCATTGGTGTTTGACATCAGAGATGATATTCGGGTGCTCAGTGGAGACTGGGTACACTGGACGGACTCGCCGAGAACTCCCAGATGGTATTATACCTTACGTCAGATGGCAGTTCTCTGGTGACACTGGTACAGAGTAGTCTGTTGACCCGAGATCGTCATAGAGTCTTGTGTGGTTCCCACTGTGCTTTGATTTCCACCTTACCACGTCCAAGAGGGCGTGCAAAATGGTGGTTTTTGGGTACAGTCCCGAGTCAAATAGAGGCAATGAGCGATAGGAGGGGATTCGTCTCTCCCGGTATAGGGGGTTGATGTTGCGCTGTGTTCGATTGGCTATAACCGGAAATCCCTGGCCAGGGTTGCTGAGATTTACTGGTAAGTGTTACCAGTAGTTTCTCGAACTGTTATAGACCTCATATCGACACGACTTATCGAGCTGTTGGGGTCTGACGTTTACCACCCCTAGGCGAGATATGCGACATATCAGACGACGAGACCGGACTGTACGGTAAGTGTTACTGGTTGGATTCACAGGAGTATGAGCGGGCTTGCTCGTCGATCTTCTAATCGCTCAATACCCGGGTGGCCGTTAAGTTTAGCAGACCGCTTGCGGCTTGTGAGTGTTTGATATGATCATCACCTGCTGCCGGCGTATTGACGAGTCTTTAGAGTTCTACACAGAGGTTTCCTGGCTCAAGCGAAACGAAATAGGAGCGCATATGAGATATGTGCGGGACCGAGAATAATGTGTGTATGTGATACCGTATTATATTCTCGCGATTTGAATGTATCGAATGGTTGTATGTGATATAACCTAGTTATCGAATCAACGATTGATTCGATAAGCCGATATATTGGATATTAGTCGGTTATATGCGATATGACCGGATCGTTAAATCAAGTGTTGATTTAATGATTTAATGTATAATTATATATTTGATATATTACTTTGCATTAACTAATATTTGTTCACTTTAAATGGATTTTCTCACTTGATGTGCACATTATATATGTGATATATTTTTTGTGCACTTGATTGTATCATGTTTGATGATACTTGCATGTTTGTGTGTATGTTTGATTAAACCTTAGTTAAGTAAATGGTTAGGGTTTTAATTAATTAATTTATTTATTTCTTTATTCTTTTTGGAAAAGATAAAATGGTGGCTTTATTTTTCCTTCTTTGCTTGAAGCTTCTTGAAGCTTCAAAGCATCTTTGAAAGTCCACCACTTTGTCTTCATCCTAAACCTAACCATTCACCTAACTATAGTTTACTCTCTACACATAATCATGGTTGAAATTATGATAAGTATTGATTTATTTTCTTTTTGGAATAATACTCATCATAATTATCTTCTTCTTCTTCTTCTTCTTCTTCAAGATGAAGAAGCTTGATTCCATCAATGGTGATTTGATGAAAAGAGTGAGAAATCCAATTCTAAAGTGAACCCACCTCCTATTTCTTCATCCTCTACCTCTTGCCAAGTAGTATAGGGTGTTTTCTTCACAAGTTTCATGACTTGGTGAAGTGGGAGCTTGATCTTGTGATGCCTCGACGTAGATCATCTTTGGCATCGTTGTCGATGACCTAGCCCGCCCATTTCTCCGATTAAGCCGACGCTAGAGCCCGGGATTGGATTTGGACAGCAAGGGGACTTCATCATGGAGCAATGGAGGTGGAGAACCGGATCTACAAAGGTTGTATTTCCGTTCACTTAGTTAAATTGTTAACTAGCTTCATGTTTCGCCTAAAATTCTAGTTAACGATCCGTATTAGGGTTTCTCGGCACTTGTAAAATTTGAAATTGGCATGGTTGATGCCTTGTGAGACCTCATTAGTGTGCCTAGGAACCCTACAATGATGGTATACGGATGCGAGGAGATCGAGTTGATTTATACCATGCCGGTCCCCTGATATGAGATTATTACGGATGTGACCTGGGACATAGATATATATCCATATATATAATACTGTGAATCATGGATGATATGCCGTATGTGATATTAGGCCGTATCCTCAATTGTCGTATAGGATGATAGGATCCCTTTTAGTATGATGCCGCCGCATGATGATATTCCGTGCGCGATGAGTTTGACTTGATGATTGATCCTTACCCTTGACTAGAGGTTGCCATACGATGGATTATACCGTACGTGATATTATTGGGCTAGATGCCGATTGATAGATTCACCGACTCGGACATAGAATGGTTACGTATACCTTATAGCTGTTAGCTGATGATTTACCTTATGCTGCATTCATATCATTTCCATTGCATTGCTTATACCTGTGCTAGTACACTTGCACCATTATCGATGATGCGTATGTTACATGTACACAGATTTGCCGGCTCACACACTTCATCATCGATAATTGCCATGTCACTACACAGTAGGGTTGCTGCATCATGACATATACATTGATATATTCATATTTGCGGATATACACATTTGTATATCCATATTCGTGCACATATACATTGATATATTCATACTTGCGGATATACACATTTGTATATCCATATTCGTGCACATATACATTGATATATTCATACTTGCGGATATACACATTTGTATATCCATATTCGTGCACATATACATTGATATATTCATACTTGCGGATATACACATTTGTATATCCATATTCGTGCACATATACATTGATATATTCATACTTGCGGATATACACACTTGTACATCCATATTTGTGCACACATACATTGTTACATCTATACTTGCGCATATACATATTGTACCTACATAGATAACTGATTTTATTGGGAGATTGGGAACCGCATGTTTTATTTTAAAAACTGGAATCATTTTAAAAGAGCGGTTTCCCCTTAATATGTCATATCACTGTTCCAGGCTGCATGATATATTGATATGCTTACATTTCTGTTATATGTCGCATACATCATGCTCTACGCATTTTACACATTGAGATATGCTGTTTTTATGAGATTTCTGGATTTGAGAACCGTGACAATTTCAAAAGAAAGCATGTACTATTTTAAAAACCCGGTTTCTCTTGATATGATATTTCAGTGCGTCCACCATGCGTTTTCTCGGTTCTGAGAGTGGCATGTGAAACCCGATTCGAGGAGTGGTAGACACCGATTGAGGGTACATGGTGGACCCGGTGAGGTACCCCGGGGCAAGAAGACTCGTATATGCTAGACGGTGAGCCCGGCAGGGGAGCACTACCTACCGGTGATAGTAATTGGACTCGACGGTTATCCGAAGGATACCGACCGGAGTAGCGAGATGGATATGAAGGCCGACCAGGGTGTGCGGCGCCTAAGATATATGAGGATTTACGTGCCGATGCTGGGCACGGTTTTCATGATGTTTTCGAGTGTCGATGCTAGGCACTCAGGTTCCATGATTTGATGTGTCGGGAGGGACACCGTTGATATATATATATATCCTCATACTTTCATGCACACTCTTTTATGATATTTACATGAATGATATTGTTGCGTCAGTGGTTGACGCGTGGACTAGATCCACATACATACATACATACATACATAGACCGATTCTACTATCGGAGATTTTGCACATGCTTATAGATATTGATTTATGGGTGGACGAGATCCACATATCCGCATGCATTGATTATTACTGTTGGATGTTATCCACATGCATATAGGTATTGACTACCTTGTTGGCACATATACTATCCGGTCATCCTAGATATCATAGTATTATCTTTTGATATAGTTGACCCAGGAGTCATTGTTTATTTGATTTCTACTTGTAGATATATTTCTATTCATGAGTTGGCAACTCATCCCCATTGTGCCACAGTTCTTACAGGTTGACCGCTTGGATTAGTAGCGGCTTCGCTGGCACACAGTTTCCTTTGGGTGTTTTGCAGTGGTAGGTGGGATATTTGTATCATTCCCACTCTTGTACCTATATTTCATATTGTATCTAGTTAACTCCATCAATCAAAAGTTGTAATTGTATAAGTGATGAGACTTAGTGAGACTTGTAGTTGCGAGATTTGAGCGATGGGTTTTATATTCACTTTTGGGGTTATATTTGCTCATTTCTTTATCTTTTTGTGGTGAACTTTGCCGTTGGGCGTCGTATACTTATTTATACTGTATTGCATGGTTGTGATCCGCCGTTTGGCGAAGAGCTAGCTCCCGCTTGGGGATGCCATTATTCTTGTTATGTATTGTGGTTTTGGATCAAAATGTACAAAGGAGGTGCTGCCAAATTTTTTAAAAGACGGAACATGTTTTCAAACTAGTAAATTTCACTTGCATCATTCATGTTTCTTTCCCTGCAATTAAGCACACTTGATTTCATTATACCTTTATTTTAAAAAACTTCATCTCCTTTATTTTCTTAAAAAGGTTTAGATTTCTGGGTTTCAGCTTACATGAATTCCGTTACGCCTTTAGACGTTGCGTGATTCAAGTGCTGGTCACGAGCTAACATTTCGGGTCATGACAAGACGGTTAAGCTCGTATGTTCCGAGGAAGAGATCTTCATCGCCGAAAGTGATGTCAGCTGTGTGCACTTCTTCCAGTTCGTCCTTCATCTTTTCATCGGCATGGAAAGCTTGAAACTGCTCAGGCTCTTGTAATGCCCTGATCAGAGAATCTCGTCCCTATTTAGACAACAGAAGGGCATCCAAAATGCTTAGCTGTGAGGGTATCTTCCTCAGGAGTGCTAAGACATTGTAATCCCCTTTGTTTTTCTTGGGCGGGTCCTTGGCTGCCAGCTCTTCGACGACTCGATCATCGAGGTCGATATCCTCAGGGACTTTTTCCTCCCCCTTATCTTTTTTGTTCGATCCCTTGTTTGTAGGTCCGAGATTCTTTTCAGGAAACGTACGACTACGCACCTAAATGTTTTCACAGTTCTTTATCTCTTCCTCTTTTCCTGAGGTAGATTCCTTGAAGAGAGGGCCGATGGCTATTTCTTCATCAGAATCGCTTCCGAAGGTGAGAACTTGCGATCCCCCGGAGTCAACCATGTGACTGTTGCCGGCAGTTCTTTTGTGCTCATCTGTCATGCTTCTTTGCACCCGACGAGTTTTGCGCTTCATCCACTTGAAATGTTGTCGGTGAGCAACGTATCCCTGCCACCACTTTTTAAAGGCCATGCATTCTTCGGTAGGGTGTGCAATCCTTTAATGGTATAAGTGGTAGTTAGGATGTACATCCACTTCGTCAAGGTGTATACTGCCAGGAGTATTTTCTTTGAAAGATGGAAGCTTCATTCCCATTGACAGGGCTTTAGTGAACCATTTCCTTGTTTTAAGCCTGTTTTTGTCTGCTTCGGGCGTGTTTCGATCTGGTTGGAGTGCTTTGTGACTTATCCCTACCAAGATTTCTTTAACTTGATGCCGACGCCTGGCCCTTTAGAATATGGCCATTTCACGCTCTTGATCAGCTTTGCTCTTCTGACCGGCTTCGTCCAGCAGCATGTCAATCATCTCGTCTGACGGTTCTAAGGATTTTGGCACCGATACTGCCCCTGACTCCTCTATATTATCTTCTGACGCAGAGTGAGCTTCTTCGTCATTTACTGATGAATGAGAGATCATGTGACAACTTGCCACATAATCCTCAGGTTCTTCTGACGAGTCTTCTCCCTCATCATTGTTATTATCTCCGCTCTCAAAGATATAGTTGAGAAACTCTTGGAGTGTGACTGGGGTCCGCACCTTCTGGTTATATTCCTCCAGTGCGTCAATATGCCCTTGCATATCCGTGTGCTTGTCATCAGGTTGCGCGGGCTTCTTGGTCTTCTTCTTTTTCTTTAAAGACTTTGACGGCTGGGCCTGGGTATTTTGCCCATTACTTTCAACTCTCGGTGCTGGGCGCGGTTTCAGCATCCCCTTAATGATCTCGGGCTCTAGCGAGCTTTTCCACCTGATTGCCGGGCATGCTTGAAGGTCCTTTAGCACTCTTTTGGTCTTAGCTGAAAGGGCAACTTTCCACGGAGCTTCCTCTACAAATGAGCATGATGCCCCCGGCGTGTCCACCTTTTTAGGAGCGTGCGGTTGTGGCGGGTTTACCCTCCAGTTTTCAGACAACGCGTACCTACCCTGTTGGTACTGGTCCTCACTCCAGTTTTTGAAAATGAAGCAATCTTTGATTGGTTAGCCCACTATTTGGTGGTAGGGGCAGTAATTGGGATTGTTGACATCACCCGGTTGCAGTGGGCATCTCGGATCTGGTAGAGTGATAAGCCGGTTGTGCACCGCCAATTCGAACAGTCTTCTTGTTTTATCCCGAGGGAATGAGTAAGGACGTCTCATCTTTTCTCCAAGTGATCGCTGTTTATCGTTTTGGCGAGCAGCTGGTTTCGAATCACTCAGCTGCTGCTGAGCATTGTCGACGAAGGTAGCTTTCCCTTTACCCTTTTCATTTCGAGGCTCCGTTTTTTAGGATGTCGGTCTATGGCCCATCTGGTCCATCTAGGCCAGCTTGTCGATCAAGGCTTGGAAAGTGGTCGGCTTGAAGAACATCATAAATTGGGATATAGTTGCCTGTGGATCAAGGGTCCCCACGAACATGCCTACGTCAGGAGCTTCTTCTATGCGTTGTTCACATCTCGACCAAAGGTTCCGCCACCGAATCGCATACTGAACCTAAGTCACTCCTGGTTTCACCCTGGCATTGACCAATGCCGTGATCGCGGTGTGTTCGCTGGCGCTTGCGAAACGCTGGGTGAATAGAAACTCCATTTCTGTGACTGTTTTGATGGAGTCATTCGGAAATTCCGAGTACCATTCAAATGCCGTCTCCGCTAAGCTGCAGATGAATTAGTGAAGCAACAGTTTGTCGTCACCTCCAGTATTGCCGCATAGAGCCCTGAACTGAGCGACGTGCTGATGGGGGTTGCCTGTCCCCTTATACATGTGAAATTTAGGGATCGTATATCTCGGCGGGTATTTAATTTGATCGTACCAGCTTGGATACGGTCTCCCAGTTCTGACGACTTGGCCAGTAGCTTCGCTTGCCGGATGAGCTCGTATTTATTGAGCCATGTAGTCATCAAGCGTAGCTTTCGAGATCGTCTCCTCCCTGGCTGCTGATAAAGCTGGAAAAAGGTTTCATGTCTCCCCTCTTTCTTCTTCAATGATCATTGAGGGATCTTCGGCTGGAGGGTCCGGCTGGATCATCATCCCCACCATATCTTGGAACAGGAGCGCTATTTGTTTTATGTTAGCCGCTTGTTCCTCTACTTCTTTATCTTTTTACTCGAGCATCCTTCGAAGGAACTCGGTGTCGGTTTCTTGCTCCTGGCGTTGATCCAACGATACTTCTGGGCTTTCTTTCTTCCCAGTAAGTGCGGCCATCTTTGTCAGCATCTCCTGGAGTTTTTATTGTTGCTCCTGAGCCTTTGTTACGGACCGCGTAAGTGGTCGATGACACCCAGAAGCACGGCTTTCCTCTTTTTCGGAAGCCATGTAAATGGTGTGCACTACCAAGCCCCCAGACTTGGGGCGTTTAGGTTCAGTGCCCTTGAGATTTTTCGTAGGCACGGGGACCTTCTCCGGCCTTCTTCTTTTATTGGTGGTCGAAGTTGAGGGGGCTGTTGCAGACGATACTTTCCGTAGTATGACGGCGGGATGATCCTCCTCTTGCCGGACCTTGATTTTCTCCGATCGGCAGGAGTAGTCTTTGTCGATTATAGAGTCTTGGACTCTTCGCCAGACTCTATGGATCTTGGAGGACAGCCACTGAGAGGGCTATTCTGGGTTGGCCTTTGTAATGTTCTCCTCCGGTGGAGGAGTTTTTTTCAACATGGCAGTTGGAGAGTTCTTGCGAACCCTACTGAGCGGCTCAAAGCTGTTCCCAATTGGAACGACAGCATCAACTTTCACCATTGGAGCTGGTGGGGTAAGTCCAGAAGGGGAATTGCCCCCAGCTTTCCTCACTCGGCGCCAGTGACGACGTCGAGCATGTCGTGTAGCCGGGATCACCTTTATCGTCGGAGTAGCTTCGTCATGCCTCCTGCTTTGAGGAGAGGCTGTTATTGGCGCCAGCCTGTCAAAGACTGACATCCGCTGGGAAGGAATGGTCAACCTGTCGAAGGCCGACTTTCGAGTAGGGGAAGCACTTATAATGAACTCACCCGTAGCAGGAGTTGGATAGCCTTCTCTGGTATTGCGAGCCTCTTCGTGGGCCCATTTGAGCTTAGGCTCAGCCTGTCGAAGGCTGAGGTAGTAAACTTGGAAGACCCGCTGAGAGGGGCCGCGGTAGTTGCAAGCCGACCGAAGACCGACTTCTTCGGAGCTTCCGGTGATGGCACCGGGGCGCTGAAGCTTGCTGGTGGGATCATGGTCCTAAAGAAAAGTCCAGTGGTGGCCAGAGTCACCTGTTCCACTGGCATGGCGAAGATGGAGGCCGCTTGGGGCCTGTAAGTTACTCTTCTAGATGGGACGGAGCAAGAGTTGCTGTTGTAGGTATATTTCGAAGCCATTGATCTTCTTTTCTGTGTCAGAAGCAAAACACCAAATCTTAGTATCTTGAATCCACAGGCAACCATAGCAGACCACGATTTTTTCGTGAAACATGACATACGAAGTGTGGAGTGGAAAGAGGAAAAGGTCCCACCGGGCATGCCTGAATCTGTTCACCACCGAAAGACGCATCCGGGACGTTAGGACGTCTGGCCTGAATTTTGGGGGCAGATGCTATTTGGTTTTATCTGTCTACCTCTCCGAAGATGCCAAGTTAATTTATGGCACCATGTATCGAAGGTGTAAACAAATGCGGCCGTTATAGAAGACTTCGTCAGATTCCCCCTCGTTGGTGATGGGTTTTTTGATTGTGGGGACGCTCTTCACTGCAGGCGCAAACACCTACAGTTAATTATGTTACCGCGTAGTGATAACAACTTTCTCCTACTCCAGATGTTCACTTCGTGTCGTGTGTATTTGTTTTATTTTTGGTTGCCTGTGGATTGTATACGGAGACTAATTTGTGTTGTCTCCCGTAGGGCGGGGATTAGTCCAAATCCGTATTTTCTTAGATTTAGGCTTAGCTTGATTTAAGGATCGTTAACCTTGTTTGAGATTAAGACCAACTTAAATGTTTGTTAAGAATACGTTAGTCTAATTTTTAGACTAAGATCTACTTAACAAGGTTTTAGGATCATTTAGATCCAAAGAAAGAGCATTTAGGCTCTATTATTTTAGTTTAAGGACGTCGCGGTCCGTTATTAGTTTAGGGACGTTGCGGTCCATGGACTAGTGTAAGGACATTACAGTCCATTGTTAGTTTAGGGACGTTTCGGTCCGTGGAATTGTTTAAGGACATTACGGTCCATTTTAAGGACATTATGGTCCATAGTTAGTTTAAGGACATTACGGTCCATTTTAAGGATATTGCAGTCCATAATTAGTTTAAGGACATTACGGTCCATAGTTAGTTTAAGGACATTACGGTCCATTGAATTGTTAGTTGTCGGGACCCGCTACCTCTCTGAAGATATTGAAGAATTACAATGACATATATCAGAGGTGTGGGGAGATGTACCCATGAACCAATGTCAGTTGGGAGATCTGTAGTTGGGTTTGGGACTAAAACCAATTTAGAAAAATTGTGAGCACATGGGCTCGATTGATCTGAATCAGGGACTTTTGGTCAACTTGGACTCAGTCCACTCAGTTTTGAATAAAGTGTTAAACACTTGTTTGGGCTCAGTCCCTTTTATATGCACCAATGCTAAGCATTGATATGGGCTCTAACTCTCACCCTATTTCTTTGTGTTTTTTTATATTGAGTGTTAAACACTTTTTGTGGTTCTAGGCTCTATGGACAGAGCACTTTATATTAGACAGCGCCCACGTGGGGGGTGTGGGGCACTTGACGCTTGACGCCAACCAATGAGTGCAGAGCACTCTTTATTTCGGCAGCGCCCATGTGAGGGGCACGTGGGGCGCTTGGCGCCAACCAACGAGTGCAGAGCATTCTTTATTTCGGCAACGCCCACGTGAAGGGCATATGGGGCGCTTGGCGCTATTTCCTTCTTTATGCATTTTTCTGCAGAGTTCATTTCTTTGTTCTCCCCGGGATCTTCAATCCCCGAGAACAAATTCATCCCTACGAGAATTAAATTCTCATTTATGGGAGACGTGTCTCATGGATCTCAGATCCAGGGAAAGAAATATGTTCTTTTATAAGGGTTAAACCCTCAGGTATGCCGATGAGATACTATGATCTCTATTTACCTTGAAGAAAGTTCATCTTTTGTCTTCTCTCTTCAAGCTCTTTTTGCTTGCTCTTCTTTTTGAACTTAAAGTTTATGGGGGGGTTCCTCTCCCTAAGACTTGAAGTCTTGGGGTCTTTATATAGTGGAGGCACATTTGTTGATTCAGTTAAGGAAATCTCTCATTGTGAGATTTCTTAATTGATTTGGGGAATTTATCCACCGTTGGATTTTTGATCCAAGGTCTTCTGTTTTACAAAAGACATTTTTCTTGTTTTTAACAAGATTAGGAAAATATTTTCCCAAACAGAGCTTATTCTGTATCTTGGTGATTTTTAATCACTATTGGATCTTTAATCCAACGGTAACCCTTCTTGTTTAGAAAGATTGGGAAGATATTTTCCCCTACAGAGCTTATTCTGTATCTTGGTGATTTTTAATCACCATTGGATCTTTAATCCAACGGTGCTTTGATTTACAGAGTACAATCATTCTTGTTTAGAAAGATTTGAGGAGTATTTCCTCAATCATAATTTAATTCTGTAATTTGATGATTTATCATCTTCGTTGGATTTTTGATCCAAGGGTGGAGAACTTTTAGTTCTGGCGCCGGCGCGCTCGTGCTATGCATGTGAGGCGCTACCTCGGAGTTTTTAACTCTTGGCGCTGGCGCTCTCGTGCTTTGCACGTGAGGCGCTGCCTCAGAGTTTTTAACCCTGGGCGCTGGCGCTCTCGTGCTTTGCACATGAGGCACTGCCTCAGTTCAAATTTTGAACAGAGCCTTGTTCTCTTATTGGGGGGAAACACCCACTGCTTAGATGATGCAGACAGTTAACGACCTTTAGTTTGGGACGATGCCTTTGTTCCCTACATATAATGCTGTAAGTCAGAAGAAGTCAGTTTTTGATTGGCTGGCTACCGCTCCAAGCTCTGATGCTAAGCCAGAAGGCACCATTTTCAAAAGAATGGGGGCAAGCTCTGTGGGCCCCTCTAAAACCCCATGATTCCAAAGAAGGCCGTATTCAAGCGTTTATCCTTTGGAGCGTTAACTACTGCCCCTGAGGCTCCCAAAAATGCTTCCCCACCAAGGCAGTCTATCTTCCACAGGTTGGCCCCTCAAATCTTTGCTGCTACTCCACCAGACAATCGGCTTTCAAGCGATTGTCGCCTACCAAAGGACAAGAACAATGCTGGGGGAAGATACAAGAAGCTCCCAAAGGTGAAGAGGTTCCTGTTTCTAGAAATGCTCGATGTCGATACTGGCGCCGAATAAGGCAAGCTGGGGGCAGTTCCCCATCTAGATTGACCCCACCCGCTTTAATGATCCAGGCTGCTATTCTAACTGGGAATAGCTTCGAGGAACTGAAAATGGTGAAGCGCAACTCCCCAATTGCTATACTAAAGAAAACTCCACCTCCCACCAAGATGTATGATGAGCCAAAAGTGGTTCGATCGGTGAAACGACTTTCCTCGACCATCCACAAGGTCTGGAAAGAAATACAGGGGTCAGTAATCAACAAAGATTACTCTTCCCGACCTAAGAAGCTGAAGAGTTATGATAAACACCGTTCCCACCAACCCAAGGAGTCTCCTGTCATGATGGTTCCTCCAAAACTGGCTTCTCACAAAAGAGAGAGGTTGAGAAGATTCAAAGACCCAAGGCAAACTCTGAAGGTCAACACTCCAAACACCCAAAGTCTAGAGTCATGGTAGTTCATACCATTTATATTATGAACTCCAAAAAGGATGAAAGCAAGGCTTCCGTCGCTCATAGACCAATCACACAGTCTGTAACAATAGACCAATAGAAGCTGCAGGAGTTGATGGCTCAAGCGACAGAAATTATTAGTCCTCCGCCTGGTGGAAATCTGGATGAAGCTTCTGAAGAAAGAATGGAGCAGAAATCTGATACTGAATATATGAAACGCATGCTCCAGAAGAAGGTTGAAAAGGCTGTGGAAATGGATGCCAGAATGGATAAGATGGCCCACTTATTCCAAAGTATGATCGAGATAATGGATCAGCCCGAACCACCAGCAGATGAACCATCGGTGGTCATCATTGAAGATAAAGGAGAGAATTCCAATCCTCTCCAAGTCTCATCCGTGGCAAAGGAGGAAATAATCTCTAAATCAAAACTGGATGAATATATCGCCCAACAGTTCAAATCTCACCTAGCCAGTGAAGCCTCCGGCAAGTTGACAAAGACTGTCCGACCTTACCCGATGTGTTATAACCAAATACAATACCCATCAGGATATACGATCCCGACGTTCCCCATATATAAAGGAACCGGAAACTCGAAGCAGCACATCACCTAGTTCAGGTCCAAATGCGGCAACACTGGGAGTAACGATATATTTCTCTTTCGACGGTTCATTAGCAGTCTAGAGGACGTGGCTTTCGAATGGTACTCGGAGATTCCTAATGACTCGATCAAAACCTTTGATGAGATGGAGCTCCTCATTTCCCAGAGATTCTCAAGTGCGAGCGACCACACTACCTGTAGAGTGTTTTTCGTTACTCTATTGAGATAGGAATATGCGTCGCTTGTCAGGCGTATTACAGATTCCACCTGTATGGGATAGCCCGGGTTTATTGATTGTGGGGATCTAAATCTCCGACAACCGTGGACTAAGCTGCTGTTAATTAACCCTCGCTTTTGGAGCGAAGGAACCTCCGATTGACGGGTAAAACTGGTCCTGCGAACTCAATGTGCAGAGTGCGTGTGTTGCGTTTTGAAGGGGTCTTAGACATATAGGGGGCCTCGCAGAGTGTTACTTATATGTATGCCCTAAAGGCCATTGTTGTACATGTGATGTATATTATAATGGATGCTTGGATATATATAGAGAGGACTTTCTTGCTCGATATGATAGTATGCTATCTGGTTTCACTTTATCTTAACATGTTAATGAATATTGTTTTGTGATCACGCGTTGATAAATCCCTTAAGATATGCACTCGACTACTAGGACTATGATGAGATCATACTAGTAGGGCCAGGGTAGTCAACGAGTACATCCTATAACTGTTCCTAGTCGAGAGTGTATCGAGACAGGGCATCGATACTCCAAAGTAGACTAGTGTACACGCATCTTGACCCATATGATGGGCGATAGATGATCCTATATCCATTGGTGTTGGACATCAAAGATAGTGTACGGGTGCTCAGTGGAGACTGGGTACACTGAATGGACTCGCCGAGAACTCCTGGATGGTATTATACCTATCGTCAGATAGCAGTTCTCCGGTGACACTGGTACAGGTTAGTCTATAGACCCAAGATCGTCATAGAGTCTTGTGTGATTCCCACTGTGCTTTGATTTCCACCTTACCACATCCAAGAAGGCATGCAAAATGGTGGCTTTTGGGTACAGTCCCGAATCACATGGAGGCAATGAGCGATAGGAGGGGTTTCGTCTTTCCCGGTATAGGGAGTTGATGTTGTGCTGTGTTCGATTGGCTATAACTGGAAGTCCCTGGCCAGGGCTGATATGGAGATTTACTGGTAAGAGTTATCAGTAGTTTCTCGACCCGTTATGAGCCTTACATCGAGACGACTTATCGGTTACTGGGGTCTGACGTTTACCACCCCTAGACTAGATATGAAACATATCAGGTGAAGAGACCGGACTGTACGGTAGTGTTTACTGATTGGATTTGCAGGAGAATGTACAGGCTTGCTTGTTGATCTTCTGATTGCTCAATACACGGGTGGCTGTTACATTTAGCTGACCGCTTGCACCATGTGGGTGTTTGATATGATCATCACCTACTGCCGGCGTATTGACGATTCTTTAGAGTCATACACAGAGGTTTCCTGGCTCAGGCAAAACGGAGTAGGAGCACATATGTGATATGTGCGACACCGAGAATAATACGATATAAGATACCGTATTCTATTCTCGCGATATATGATATCGGCCGGGTATATGTGATATAGCCGGGTCATCGAATCAAGTGTTGATTCGATGAATCGGTACATGTTATATTAGTCGGTTATATGCTATATAGCCGGATTGTCGGATCAAGTGTTGATTCGATAATTTAATGTATAATTATATATGTGATATATTACATTACGTTAACTAATATAAGCTCGCTTTATTGATTCATTTTCTCACCGGATAATACATTGATATATATGCGATATATGTTAATTATATTATTTTCTTTTGTTGCAAAATATATTATATATATGTGATATATAATATTGTAACAAGTTATGATTACAAATACAACATGATTTGTGGAGATTAAACAAGTTAGGGTAGCATTTGGGTTAGCTTTTTCATGAAGCTTTATTTTGTTTTAAGCTTAGATATTTTGTATTGATATTTTGTGTAGATATTTCTTAACCCAACCCAAACCCTTTACCCTAGTTAATTCTTTATAAGGATTAAGCCTTCATTCTTAACCCAAGGTTGGATTTGTAACCACAACAATAATTCATTATTCATCACAAAAGAATTTTCTTCTTCTTCTTCATTCTCTTGAAAGAAAACCTTGACTAGCTTTTCATTTTGTGATGATAAATGGTGAGAAATTGAAAATAAAAAAGAGCTAAATTCCTACTTCATCATCCTCATCTATTCTAGCCACTTAGATTAGGGTGTTCACTTCTCTAATAATTTGTTTAGTGAAGTGTAAGCTTGGGTTAAAGATTCTTCAAGGTAGATCATCTTCGAAAAGGAAGACTTCAAGCAAGCATGGATCATTCGTCTTGTGGAGCCTCTCTAGAGTCTGGAAGTTCATGGATCGCGGAGAAAAGACTACTACTCGGAGCTTATGAAGCGAAGGAACAGACTACAAAGGATGTAATCCCTCTCTCTTAGATGTAAAGTTGTTTACATGCTTTGTTAACCCTAATTCTCTAGTTAAGATCTCGGTTAGGGTTCGTTTAGCACCCCAAAATTTTTTAAGTAGCATGATTGATGCTTGCCAAAACCTTCACAAGGTGATAAGCTAACCCTACTGTGGTATCAGAGCCAAGCTAGAGCATAGGCGTTGTCTAGAAGAAGTTAGAAGTCCGATCGAACCCCGAAACACCGAGAATTGACCCCTTGCTGGAAAATTTTTCAAAAATTGAAAATTTTCATATTAAAAATACTCAGAAAATCATGCAGGGAATTTTATGGACCCACCTGAAGAAAGGATCCCTAACTCGCTATAGTGACCGCGTGACCGCGGCCAAAACCTGGTTTTAGCGGCGGTTCCGCGGCGCCACTGTGGAGGCTTGGGACGGGTACTTCAGCGACGTTCCATAGGTGCTGGGGCATGTATTCATATCATAATTTTGCATTATTATATTTCCCATTCTTAGTCATTTTACAAATAAACAGGTGCTTTTAACCCATGTTTGCTACATAGTTGCAGGTTACAGGTTCTCAGAACAAAAACAGTGAAAAAGACAAAAGACGATACAAAAGTGAGACTACGACCGATAAATGGAGGAATCTTGATCATGCCTAGATTTTGAGGGAGAATGAAGATCAATGAACAAGTTCACAAAGTACAAAAGCAGCGCAAGGTTCAAGACTTCGACACGAAGCAATGGTAAAAGTCCACGACATTATGCACTGTGAAAAACTGGAAGAAAACCAGAAGACATTCTGAAGATCCAACTGAAGAAAATAGAGGACAACTGCAAGAAGACCAAGACCTGAAAGATTGAGCCAACAAGACCCTTATATGGCCGCGGATCCACGGCCAAACATGGCACTTGGCCGCGGTTCCGCGGCCATGTTGAGCCCGGGTCGGTGGAAACTTCTGTGACGGTGTGGCGCGCGTTGACTAGTCTTCTTAGGGGTATACTTGTAACTGCAGATATGAATCGATTGTAACCTTAGGGTTTCTATGTTCTATAAATAGAAACCCTAAAACCTGTTTTAGGTTATGCCTATTTTCATAGATCTAAAAAATTCAGAAATCCTTTGTATGGTTTAAGAGCATCAATAAAGTAAGCAGCTTTTTTTTTTGCCCTAGTTCTTAGTTTTTATTTCTGCCCTAGATAGATTTATTATTTGCCTTAGTTTAATTTAGATTAGAACTTTTTATTAATCTGCAGTAGTTAGATAATTAATCTTTTTAAATCGAAAACTCAAATAAAAATATGTTTTTTATCGATCCCCTAATGAGTGAGTAGTTCATCACTTGTTAGGGTTAGGAATAGGAAAGGCTTGAGAGATGAAAATCTCTCACCCCTTTCTTGCCCATCACATATTGAATAATAGGACTCCATGCATACATACACACACCGCTCCCTACGGCACCCTACCCACGAGGTAACGGTGATACCGTAGTATAAAAGACCGGTTGTGCATGTTTTCCATAAAGGTTAGGGTAAGGATTAAGAAAGGACGGACAAGGACCTAGAGAAAGAAACATCGTTTCTTCCCGATCGTCCCAATCCACTTTATTAATAATTACCATAACACCTAAAGAGATCTAATTTAGGGCATTGAAAGCGGTGGGAAATCTCTAATTTTCCAAACTTAACCTAAACCTAACCCTAGCAAGATTCTAAATCCTAGTCTAAATCAACTTAGCTTTTAGTGATAAACATCCCACACCGTTTGTAATTAACTCGTTAGAACAATAAGGAAATACACATCCCTGTGGACCGACCCGTATTCACCGGCTAGCTACCAAGCGACGTCGTTCTTGATTGCGGTAAAAATATTTTTGATCCCAAAACATCGTACATACAAATCAAATGGCGCCATTGCCGGGGATGGCGTAGTATTTTCTTTTTGCAATTTCGGGTTAATATAAATTAAAAAATCATAAAAACTGAAAAAATTAAAAAATATATAAAAAATTTATCATCTTTTTATTGTTTGAAGGGTGTTTCGTGTGAATTTTGCAGGATCAACGAACGAGTTCGGATCTGCAAAAATCCAGAGATCTAAATAGAAAACCCTACATCTGAACAACAGAGAAAATTCAAACCAGAGGGGCAGAAAAATTTTTGGGAACCGAGCCGCAGAGATAACCGCGGAACCGCGGCGGGAAGCGTGTGTTGGCGGCGGAATCGCGGCAGGAGCGTGACGTCAGCGAGTGAAAAATCACTGTAAGCTCCCTTTCTTCTTCTCTGAATCCCCTGATATCTCCTCTGTAAAATTTGCCTGCAGGATTTTTTGCGCTAAAAAATCTCTCCCCCTTCCAATAATTGATCTTGTGCAGGATTCTTTGCGCCACGCTAAAAAAATTGTTTGTAAGTGATTGTTTACTGCTTTGCATATTTTAAATTGACTTTAAAGGGCTTGAACACCAATCCAGATTGGGTGGGGATTTCATCACCCTTATCAGGACCCCAAAAATCACATAAGGCATATTGCATTGACCATCAATTAATTAAAAAAAGATTAGACTCAGCCCTAAGGACTTCGCACTCAATATGACAAAGGAATAGTTGTAGGCATCGACCGTTGATCATAACCTGACTTTGTGGTGTCTAGGCAAGTGTGTCTAAGGCAAGTGGTTACTTAATTAGGCCCACTACTTACATAGTGGAGAACCTCCCACTTACCTGGCATTTACCTGGTCACAATTGGCGGTGAAGAGGCGGTTTGAGGTCCTACTTCTTGCCTTTTGGAACAGTTAGGAGCTGTCTAGCTGACCTAGGTGACCCTAGATCTAGGCCTGATTGTGCATTTGTGGTTGATTGAACGTGTGTCTAAGCCTTTTATCAAAAATCTTTTTTGCAAAAAGTTCCACATAAAAAAAACACAAAAAAGGGGAAGATCTTTACAAAAACTTGCAACTTGTCGCTAAGAAATCCATGCACCCTACTTACACCTACTTTCTTCTCATTAAAGTTTTCTTACCCCCACATAAAAAAAAGGGGAAGATATTTACAAAAAGCGCCCCAACGAATCGCGCTCCAGGATCTTTTCTACCCGATCCGCACCACCTTACCTATTTTTCTTTCACTCCCACCGGCAAATGGGGACAATTTTGAGATCAAACCCCACTTCATCAATATGTTGCCAAAATTTCACGGACTGGAATCCGAAGATGCCTATATCTTCATAAACAAATTCCAAAACGTTTGCGTAATGATGAAAACAACACAATTATCAGATGATGCTATAAGGCTAAGGGTCATTCCTTTCACCTTATGTGACTTAGCCGAGAAGTGGTTATACAGCACAGGATCACATTCAATTAAAAATTGGGAAGAATTTGGTAAAGCTTTTCTTAAAAAGTTTTATCCACATCACAAGACCGCGAGAATTCATAATGAGATCATTCAATTTTCCCAGCTTCCTTCCGAACCCTTTTAGAAGTGTTTTGAAAGATTCAAAGACCTACTTGTTCAATGCCCTCACCATGGGATCGAAAACTGGCAACTTTGCCAAACTTTATATGAAGGATTGAATCCAGCAACGAAGCAGTTGCTGGAAACTATTTGTCAAGGTCACTTTCTGTAATGTTTTGAAAATCGTTTCGGTGAAATTTCGAAAAAACGGTAAAATAAGGGGGTTTTCTGTAAAAAGTCAAAATGCAAATATCTTTATTATAAAATTAAATATACATATTTTAGCTATGTAATTGCTAGTATTTGGTGTTTATTGAACCACTGCTGAAATTTCAAATTTTCTGAAAATTTTTCCGAAATTAATTATTTTAATATTATTTTAAGCCGGTAAGAAAATACATTAAATTAGCGATAAATAAAAATTTAAATGGGCTAATTTTAATCTTTAAAATCATGTTAATTAAAATCTAGTTGTAATATAATTTTTTAGTATTTTATTTCAAGTTTTAATTGATTTATTTTATGGAAAACAAAAATATAGTTATTTTGAACTAAAACTTGCAAATATGGTATTGTGGGGGGTCTTTTTGCATAGAATTTTTTTGTAAAGTCTCTCACACTCACCCTCACTCCCCTTGGCCGGCCCCACACTATTGTAGCAGCCCAAGAATTTTATTTCCCTCTTTTTGACCTTAAATCATGTGAGAAATGGGTTAAAATAAGGTTTTTATATATAGTAAAGTAGGTGGGGGTATTATGGTAATTTGGGAGGGGCTTTGACTTGGATTCTTTTCCACAACTCCCCCACACCTCTCCCCACTCCCTCCTCAGCCGAAATTCCTGCAATAAACAGCCCCAAAATTTCCCCTCTCATTTTTCTTCTAAACTCATCAAAATTCCATTTAAACTTCACAATTTCAAGCCCATCCTTCATCCATTCTTCTTAACCTTTCTTGCATGGATTTTGGATGCTAGGAGGCCATATTTGGAGTTAAAATTTCTTGCTAGATCTCTAGATCTAGAGGTATAATTCTTACCCATTTAAATTCTTATGGTTAGATTTCTTTAAATGAGTTGTTTTAGTGTTAATATTGGTGCTATTTTCATCTAGGATCTTCAAGAGAATGGTTTGAGTTAAACTAGGGTTTTTAGCACACCATTATTAAGTTAATTATTCTATTTTTCTATCTAGTGTTTTATACAAACCAAATCTAAGAGTTTAACTTGCTTTTTGGGCTTCAAATTAGTGCTAATTTAGTGTTTCATGTATAGTTTGGGTTGGATTTTGTTAGTTATAAAATTCAAGAAAGGGTTTGAATGCAAGTTAGGGTTTTGTGAAATTGGTGTATGGTTGTGTAATGTATTAGGCTCTTATGGCTTGTTAAAGCAAAGTTAGTAGCTAGTTGTTAATTGTTAGTTTAAAAATTATGATAATTACGCTAATTTGCTAACTAGCTATTTAAAATTGGTTAAATAATTGGGTTAAAAATGTAATTATGTTTTTATGACATCATTAACATTATTATGAGTGGTTTAATATCTTAGGTTATGCAAAACCAAGCTTAATTGTTGAATTGTGAATTTTGCTTTAAAAGGTGTTAAAAATTGATATTTTTGCAAACTAGGATTTTGGAATTTATGCAAATTGATGAGAATAAATTATAGGAATGGTTTATATGACTTTGTTATGATATTTAGTGAATATTGTGGATGCTAGGTTCGTTTATACATCGAGTTTTGTACTAAAACGGTGATTTGTGCTTGCTAGATTTTCGGAAAAATGACTTTTTAAGTGAAATTGGGGTTTTTGTGAATTTTAAGCTATTTTATATTATAATTAGTGCTTGTAATTGTACAAATGAGTGTGTTGGGAGTTTTCTCGATGGTTTGGCGTTTGTACGCCGACGTCGAGGGTTTTTGGGTCGATTTGCGAAGCAACCATAGGTTTTGACCTATGTGGGATTCGTGCGTCGTTTTGGTCATGAGTCGGATTTTAATGCGGTATGGTGCGTTATGATATGTAGGTACCCCATGTGGACTTCGAGACGACAAGCAAGCGCGTGGCGACGTCGGCACCGGAGAACGAGGACCAGGTGAGTAGATTTATATCTACGGGGAGAAGTCGGGTGGATGGCGTATAGCACCCCCGCTGTCCGTGGTGGTGTATACGGATGCGTATACACACCAACAATTTATTATATGTTATTTGGGATTAATAACGATGTTTAGGATGGATATTGGTGTGTTGGATTATTTTAGTGTTGCGAACCCTAGGGTAGTGTTGCACTACACATACACACCTACATATTTGCATACATTCCTATTTATATGTGCTCATGGGATTCTTTATAGTTATGTGATCACATGGGTATGGGACTATGTGTTCACATACGGATTTGAGGATGATACTTGGGACTGAGCTGAGTCGATGAGATTTGTTTTGTGGTTGTGATATCGGTGATATGGCAGGATTCGTACTTAAGGTACGCCCTGGTGTTATAGCGGATCTTGGGGCGGCGATACGGGTGAATAGTGTTATAAATAAAATGGTCGACATGTGATCGTGATATGAGGCATGATATGCTAGGATATTGATATTAGGCCGTATCGGACGATGTATACCCTTGATGATGCTATGTGCTGACGGTATCGGTTTGTACGAGATTGTCGATCTGTAGTCAGATCATGAGTATATTGAGGATATTAGTATTGTACTAGACATAGGTCAGTACCCTAGACTATGATCTTGAATAAAGAGGATACCAAAGGAATGGTGTGAGGAATATGATATTGACCCGTACCCAGATTTGGGGATGCCGTACGACGGATTTACGTACGAGCTATATCTTGATGATTGATCCGCACTATTGACTTGGGATGGCTGATTGTAGATATGGTATCGGATATTATATTATTGAGGCGGGATCACCGACTAATATATATACAGGTATGTATATGGATCGACTCAGATGTTAGGCGGTTTCCTTACCTGTAGTCCAGCTTGTTAGCTTAGCCCTTTAGTTTAGTTTAGTTGTTAGATTAGATTCGATTCTTACCTATTTCAAAAACTAACGAATCGTGAGTATTTTAAAAGACAGCCCAAGGGATCCTACGGATATTTCAAAAGATGTATCTTTTCATAAAAACATCGTAGCCCCTATTTTCAAAACCCCATGATTCGTGTTATTTCAAAAGGCACCATTTGTAGGACTTATATTAGATTAATGCAGGTTAGTTACAGTTGCGTCTAGTATTCAGCTCCCTCTTATTATTGTGGTTCGCTTCGCATCGCATACTTATGTTATAATTTCTTATTGCAATGTTGATATCATATTGTTAGGACACCAGCACCATTACCGATGATGCGTATGTACCACGTACACTTACTTGCCGGCTCACACACATCTTCATCGGTAATTGCCATGTCACGTACACCTTAGAAAATATTATTGCTTGACTTGGCTTGTTAGTTAGTAATTTGACATGATATTAGTGTGCCTGCCTTATATGCCAGCTTAACATTGTAGTTATTACTTGTCACTTCATGCATACTGTTATTCATTGTTATGCCTATATTCATGGTTTTTACATGCTATTGATGATTTGGATTCGGATTTCCATGAAATTTTCTGGATTTGGGGGGAAAACCGCAAAACTTATATAAACTGATTTCTCTCTTTTTAAATAAAAAGTGCGGTTTTTCCCATGATGTATGAGTCGTCCACCATGAGTTTGCTGATGGATTTCGAGACCCGATTCGAGGAGACGGATGAACCGTTTCGGGTACATGGTGGACCCGGTAAGGTACCCCGGGGCAAGAAGCGCGTGATGTTGACGATGTGAGCCTGGCAGGGGAGCACTACCTACCGGTGATTTTACCCGACGCGTCGGATATCCGGAGGATACCGTCGTGGTCTTGAGATGGATGGTAGGGGCCGGTCTGGACTGACGGCGCCCTAGATATTGTGATTGAGATATTGAGATTTCGAGATATTGAGGTACAGAGACTGTGATACAGAGATATGGAGATATTGGGATTACGTTTTGTGCCGATGCTAGGCACTGTTTTATGTTGATTTCATTATGATACCTCATTTTAAAAATACAAAGGAAATCTCACTAAATTATGAAAACGGTTCTTCATTTATATGTATTCTGTTTTCATGCATTCATACCTCATTCATGTGATATATTGCTACTTGAGGCACTGACACGGGCACATGAGATTACACTCGGGTTAGATATTTACCCTAGCCTTGTTATAGGCTACGTGTTATTCATATATTTGAGGATATATTATGATCATTGACCTAGGATGCGTTATTTATGCGATTTCTATACGTAGATATTTTTCTATTCACGAGTTGGCAACTCACCCCTGTTGTGCCCCAGTTTCTTGCAGGTTTGCCGTACAGGTTTCTTTACGGCTTGCGGGCATAGTTTCCTTTGGGTGATTTGCTAGTAGGTGGGTTTACTTGTATCGTACCCCCATTTTTTATCTTGTATATTATTATTCTGTTGTATCTAGAAGTTCCATCAACCAAACATGTATTTATTTGAGATAGAGACCAGTAATGTTTATTCTTTCGACCTTAGAGTCGCGCGTTGTATTTCTGTGGTTTTCTTGTGGTTTTTGAGTTTCCTTTTGAATTTTGATCCTCGCCCTTGGCGTTGTATATTATATTGCTTGTGTGGTTGTGACCGTCGATTGACGAAGAGCTAGTTCCCGCTTGGGGATGCCTTTTTATTGATTTCGTATACTATTCATGTTGCATCCCATTTGGGGGCCAGTATTTACAAAGGAGACTCTGCCGAAATTTTCGGGAAATTTTTGATGTTTTTAAAACCGCCTAATTCGGCTTATGCTATTGAAACTACTTGCTTTAAGTTGGTTTTTCCTGCACTCTACATCTTTCTTGGTTTGGATTTCTGGGTTTTCGGTTTACTTAGATTACGTACGCCTCGAGACGTTTGTAGTTTAAGTGCCGGTCATGTTCCGTACTTTCGGGTCGTGACACTTTCTAACCAAATCTAGTGAGGAAGCGTGGCAGTTTCTCGACGATCTTGCTGAACAAACACTTTAGTGGGAAAGTACCAAGACCACCTCTTCTTCTTCAATTGGTCAGTCTAGGGCAGGCATACATCAATTAGATATGTCGATTGCTATGAAGGCCGAGATGGCCGCACTTACGAAAAAGCTAGAAGCAATTGAGACCAAAATCTCATCGCCTTCTCCTGCCCCTGCTTTACCCCCACGAACTGTTTGCGCTTGTTGTTCGGATCCATCACATCTTACTGAAGAGTGTCCTTACAATCCACCTGTTCAAGGACAAGATCAAGTCAATGCTGCATTTCAGCAACGACAAAGAAATGATCCATACTCTTCGACTTTTAATCCTGGTTGGAGGAGTCACCCAAATTTTGCTTGGAATCAACATCAGCAATTCCAAGAAAACAACAACTTTCAAAGGCCTCCTCCTCCACAACAACAAGCACCTCCACAAACTCAATACCAGCAACATTTCCAACCGCAACCTTATCCAAACCAAATGAACAATTTTGTGCCCAACAACTCTTACCCTCAAAACAATTTTGTTCAACCAAATAATGATAAGGTTACCTCGCTAGAAAGAAGTCTAGATGCGTTCCTAAAGCAATCTACACAATCCGCAGTAAGGTTGGAGACTTCCATTCAATCTTTAGTGCAAAACAGTGCTTCACACGATCAAAGTATCAAATCTATTGAGACACAAATTGCACAACTCAATACTGCGTTGAGCGAGCGAGAAAAGGGAAAGCTTCCATCTCAACCACTGCCAAATCCCGGTCACGCACATGTTGCATACGAACAGCAAAATCATAACGTAAATGCTGTGACCACGTTGAGATCCGGAAAAGTGGTTCAAAATAACGTGGGTATTAATAATGACACCCCTGCCGGTGGTTATTCTTCACCTTCTTCTTCTTCATCTTCATCTTCTTCGTTAGAGCCTATTCTTCATTCTTCACGAGGCTCTACTTCGAATGGACCCACTTCTCACATCACGAACACATCTACACGGGGATCCGTTCCAACTCCACAATCTGATCCACAAAAATTGGACTCGACAAATCTTCAAAATGTTCCTTTTCCAAACAGGTTGAGATCTAATAAACCAACTCCACAAATGGAGAAGATTGTAGAGTTGTTCAAACAGGTTAGCATAAATATACCTCTCTTGGATGCAATCCAACAAGTTCCTTCTTACGCGAAAATCTTAAAGGACTTATGCACCAAGAAGAGGAAGTCACAAGTACCTAAGAATGTTTTTGTAGCTAGTGCTGTTAGCGATGCTCTTGTCCAATCTTTACGCCAAAAACATAAAGACCCCGGCTGTCCTACTATTTCGATAACAATTGGGGACAAGAACATCAATAGAGCACTATTAGATCTTGGTGCTAGTGTCAATTTGCTACCCTATTCAGTGTACGAGCAATTAGGCGTTGGAAAGCTTAAACCCACTCATTGTACTCTCCAAATGGCCAACCGATCCATCACCCATCCTAGAGGAGAGTTGGAGGATGTGTTAATTAAAGTAGGGGATTTCATTTTCCCCGTTGACTTCATCGTTATGGATACACAACCTGTAGCTAACCCCCGGAGTCAAATTCCGGTGATACTTGGTCGACCATTCCTTGCGACTTCCAATGCGGTGATCAATTGTCGTAATGGTTCAATGAACCTATCTTTTGGAAATATGGCAATTGAACTCAATATTTTTAAGTTGGGGAATCAGCCTTCCGAGCCTAATGTTAGTATACTTGATGTTTGCTCGATCCACGAGATCACGGAGGAGGACTGTGAGCTCGAAAAGTTTATGTTCGATCACAGCAGTGTTGACGCCTCTAGTGCGTTCCTCCTAGAATCCGACACAGCTTTCACGCCGGAGAACGATTATGAGTGTTTCACCTTTTTGGACGATTTTGAAGACTCACCACCCGAGCTTGAGTCTTTTAATTTTTCGGATGAGTTAGTTGAACCATCCGACTCGGTTGCGTACACTCGATTTGAACCGTAAATGGAATCCTTCGAGTTTGAAACAGTTTCACCTATGTTACCTTCAATTGTTTCACCTCCTAAACTCGAACTAAAGCTTTTGCCGTCTCACCTTAAATATGCTTACCTAGGTGAGAATGAGACCCTTCCCGTTATCATATCGGCCTCTCTAGCTCTCGAGCAAGAGAAGGCCCTTTTAATGGTCTTACAAAATAATCGGCAAGCTTTTGGCTGGTCTATGGCGGATATCAAGGGGATTAGTCCCCTCATAGTTGAACATCATATAAACTTGATGGATGATGCCAAGCCGGTGAGGGATCCACAAAGACGCCTCAACCCCATAATGAAGGAGGCTGTCAAGATGGAGATTGTAAAATGTCTTTATAGTGGTATCATTTACCCTATCTCCGATAGTCAGTGGGTTAGTCCCATTCATGTTGTCCCAAAGAAATCGGGCATTACGGTCATAACCAATGAGGCAAATGAGTTAATACCTACTCGCACCCAAACTGGGTGGCGAGTTTGCATCGACTATAGAGAACTCAATGCCGCAACAAGGAAAGACCACTTTCCTTTACCTTTCATTGACCAAATGCTAGAACGATTGGTCGGGCACGAGTTTTACTGCTTTTTGGATGGCTATTCCGGCTATAACCAAGTCCCCATCGCCGAAAAGGATCAAGACAAGACCACATTTACTTGTCCTTTCGGTACTTTTGCTTATCGTCGCATGCCCTTTAGGTTATGCAATGCACCCGCTACATTCCAGCGGTGTATGATGGGGATCTTTTCAGACATGGTTGAAAAGTTTTTGGAGATTTTTATGGATGATTTCTCCATTTTTGGTGACTCCTTCGACGAGTGTTTGCTACACCTTGACGCAGTTCTTACCCGATGTAGGGATAAGAACCTCACTTTAAATTGGGAGAAGTGCCACTTTATGGTACGAGAGGGTATTGTCTTAGGACATGTCATCTCGCAAAATGGCATAGAGTTTGATAAAGCCAAGATTGAAGTCATTTCCAATCTTCCTCCTCCTAAATGCGTCAAAGAAATACGAGCCTTCCTTGGCCATGCCGGTTTTCATAGACGGTTCATCAAGGATTTTAGCAAGATTGCTAGACCCTTGACTCTCTTATTATCCAAGGGCACAACATTTGATTTTGACTCAACTTGCATGGAAGCATTCGAGTCATTGAAACACTCACTCATTTCTGCGCCCATTCTTTCATCTCCAGACTGGACGCATCCTTTTGAAATTATGTGCGATGCATCAGATTTCGCCATTGGTGTTGTTCTTGGACAACACATTAATAAGATGCCGCACGTGATTTATTACGCTAGCCGAACATTAAATGAGGTCCAACTGAACTACACAACAATAGAAAAGGAATTTTTAGCAGTTGTGTTTGCACTTGAAAAATTCCGGCCTTATTTAATCGGCTCTCCAGTGATTGTGTATACGGACCATTCAGCTCTTCGCCACCTTTTTGCGAAGAAGGATGCCAAATCGAGGCTAATACGTTGGATCCTCTTGCTACAAGAGTTTGACCTTGTCATAAGGGACAAAAGAGGATGTGAAAATGTAATGGCCGATCACCTTTCAAGACTTCCTTCTTCGCCTACATTTGAAATTCCAATTAAAGATGTTTTTCCCGATGAGCAACTCTTAACCGTGTCATGCGAACCATGGTTCGCTGATATAGTAAACTACTTGGCCACTGGCTTGATACCTAAAGATTGGTCGAAACAGGATAAACTCCGATTCTTGTCCCAAGTAAATCATTTTTACTGGGATGAACCGTATCTTTTTAAATACTGTTCCGACCAAATCATTCGTCGGTGTGTACCTGAAAATGAGTTTAAGAGTGTGCTGTCTTTTTGCCACGATCAAGCGTGTGGCGGGCATTTTGGCCCAAAGAAGACAGCCGAGAAAATCTTGCAGTGTGGTTTCTATTGGCCACGACTCTTTAAGGATGCATATGAATACTGCAAGATATACTCCCGGTGCCAACACTTAGGCCGGATATCGCGGAGAAACGAAATGCCGCTCCAACCAATTTTGGTTGTGGATATTTTTGATGTTTGGGGAATAGACTTCATGGGACCATTTCCCAATTCCTTTGGGAATGTGTATATTCTTTTGGCTGTTGACTATGTGTCAAAATGGGTCGAGGCTGTGCCTAGCCGAACGAACGATAACAAGGTTGTCGTTCGATTTCTTAAAGAACATATCTTTTCTAGGTTTTGGCACCCTCGAGCAATTATAAGTGATAATGGATCTCACTTTTGCAATAGGAATTTTGAGTCCTTAATGCGCAAATATTCCATTACTCACAAACTGTCAACGCCATACCATCCCCAAACATGTGGGCAAGCCGAGGTTTCGAATCAGCAAATTAAGCAAATCTTGGAGAAAACGGTTTCTAAAAACCGTAAAGATTGGTCACACAAACTTCTTGATGCACTATGGGCATTCCGTACTGCATACAAGACCGATCTTGGTCTGTCTCCATACCGGCTTGTTTATGGAAAGGCTTGCCACCTCCCAGTTGAGATTGAGCACAAAGCATTTTGGGCTATCAAGGAGTTGAATTTATCAATGGGAGATGCGGGCAGCAATTGAAAGCTGCAATTAAACGAACTAGAAGAGCTGCGGGATGAGGCTTATGATAATGCTGTCATTGTTAAAAACCGAACTAAGGTTTTCCATGACAAACACCTTGTAAGTCCGTGTTGCCCACCCCGGTGCTTACGGGGAGGCGGAAAACATAATAAAAATCGGATTTTTAATGACTTAGGCAACATGGACTATGCTTGTGAGGATCTTTGCTAAACATAAACTAGCTAACCCTAACTACAAAGTAGCTAAGTGAAGAAAGGTTATACCTTTGGTCTTTAGTCCTTCTCTCCTTGCTCCTAGGTATGGTAGAAAAGGATCACCTTGCTTGTCTTCTCCCGTCAAAGAAGGATCCACCCGAAAGCCACCACCTTTAGCTTCAACTCCAAGCTAGGAGTAACTAGAGTGCAAGAAATGCTAAGACTTGAACCCTAGAAGTGAGTAGAAAAGATCAAGAGAGGGTTTTTCTCAAGCTTTTTGTTTCTCAACACATGAGAGGGAGAGAGCTTGAGGGAGAGGATGAGCAAGAGAGAGAAATAGAATGAGAGAATGAATTATTTGTGAGCCTTTCTCACTAATATGTGTGTATAATTTTTAATTGAATAATTAGCTAGATAATTATCATGGTAAATCATGACATGACCATTATCATTTCAAATTGCAAAGATCAAAAAGCATCTTCCAAAAGAAATTATGATGGTCAAAGTGTCAACCTTGGTCAACAAGTCAAAGAAGTCAAAAGGTCAACAACCACAACCATGGATAATTATTAAACTAATTACTAATTAACAATAACACACACATAAATATTAGGGTTAATAAAATGACAAAGGCCATTAACCCTAAACAAGGTCCTCTCCCCCAATCTCAAGCAACTGTGCATACGCACCCGCATTCGTGATCCGAGGAACACGAACACAATGAGAAAAACCAATCTCAAATCATATACTAGGATCCGGCTTAAACCAAAGCCCGCCAGTATAGACTGTCCGGACAGCAAACGTGCACAAGTGCGCGGATGCGAACGAACCCTGTCGCAAAACCATGCGACCTCTACTCGTTTTGCCTAAAGGCGAATAGCTCTCTGTGTGGGACTCTAAAGACTCGACACTACGCTGGCAGTGGGTTTAACCACAGACCGCAAGCGGCACTAGCTGTACGTAACGGTCCCCAGGTAGATGTCGATAAGAAGACCGACGAGGTGAACCCCATCTGCTCTCCTACTGAGCCTGTATGTGACAGTCTCCGTACAGTCCGGTCTGTTCGTCTGATACATCGCATGGCGGGCCTAGGGGGGCGGTGAACGTCAGTCCCCTAATAGCGGTACAAGTCGTGTCGGAGTGTAGCCCAGAACACCCTGAGATAACACTGGAAACCTACCAGTATATCTCGCTTGCCCTGGCCAGGGACTACTCGTGTAATGGCTCTCCTGGACACAGCGCGATGTCAACCCCCAATACCGGGAGAGACGAATCCTGTCTAACCGTCACTGCCTCCAAGTGCTTCGGGACTGCACCCAAAAACTACCTGTTTGCACAGCTCCTTTGAGCCGTGGTAGGGTAGTAATCAAAGTGCAGTGGGAACACACTCGAGGCGAAGTGACAGTGTCAAGTCAGCGGACTAAGCTGTACTCATGTCACCTGGGAACTGATAACTGACGATAGGTATATTACCAACCAACAGTTCCCAACGAGTCCTGTCCAGTGTACTCGTAACCTAACGAGCACCCGCATACTATCCCAAGTACGACGTACTAACGGCTGTGGGACAGACCGTCTCCCACACTGGGATGAGAAGCGCATACGCTAGTCTACTCCGGAGTATCGATGCCCTGTCTCGATAGTCCAACGACCAGGGACCTGTATAAGGATGTGCTTATAGATTACCCAGCTCCCACGAGTGCGAGCGCCATCACAACGCTGGTAATCAAGCAAAGATCCTAAGGGCTCTACTAATATGTATACCAGCAATATGCTAAAAGAAACACATGCACATATTAAAGCAGAGACAAACCAAGTAGCATACTACCATTTCGAGCAAGATTGTATATACAACTGTGAATATCCCAAGCTTCCATTAAGTAATATACAAGCTAGTATGATACAGTAATGGCCTCTAGGGCATATACACTAACAATCTCCCACTTGCACTAAGGCCATGTACTGGCGTATCGAAGACCTATCATCTCGATCAGCCGCTCGAACTGAGTCTGGGGCAAGGCCTTGGTGAATGGATCTGCTGTGTTATCCTCTGATGCAACTCTCCGGACCTCGATCTCCTGGCGATCTACGATCTCCCTGATCAGGTGATACCGCCTTAAGATGTGTCTGGATTTCTGATGGGACCTGGGTTCCTTCGCTAAAGCTATAGCCCCGTTGTTGTCGCAATACAGAGGTATTGGGTCAACAATGGACGGAACCACCTGAAGTTCTTTCAAGAACTTCCTCATCCAGACAGCTTCTTTTGCGGCATCAGATGCAGCGATGTATTCCGCTTCCATAGTCGAGTCAGCAACGGTTTCCTGTTTGGAGCTCTTCCAACACACCGCCCCTCCATTGAGGGTAAAGACAAAACCCGACATGGACTTGGAATCATCCTTGTCACTCTGGAAGCTGGAGTCAGCAAAGGCCTCAACCTGCAGGTCTTTTCCGCCATACACCAAGAACATCTCCTTAGTCCTTCTCAGGTACTTGAGAATGTTCTTTACTGCTATCCAATGTTTCTCCCCAGGGTTTGACTGATACCTGCTTACCACACTCAGTGCATAAGCCACATCCGGTCTGGTACACAACATCGCATACATTATAGAGCCTACCGCAGAAGCGTAGGGTATAATAGACATGCGATCCCTCTCCAAATCAGTCTTGGGAGACATCTCTTTGGAGAGGGTGATCCCGTGACAAGCCGGTAGATTACCGCGCTTGGAATCTTCCATACTGAATCTCTTCAGTATGGTGTCGATGTACCTGGACTGCGAGAGTCCTAATATCCTCTTGGATCTGTCACGGTAGATCCGGATACCCAGAATGTAGGAGGCATCACCCAGGTCTTTCATGGAGAACCTGTGTGACAAGAACCCCTTGACAGATTGTAGCATAGGAATGTCATTTCCTATTAAGAGAATGTCATCCACGTATAAAACGAGGAATACTACAGTTCTCGCTACAAATCTACAATAGATGCATGGTTCATCTGGATTTTTGATAAAGCCAAATTCTTTGACTGTCTCATCAAAACAGATGTTCCAACTCCGCGATGCCTGCTTGAGTCCATAAATGGACTTGAGCAACTTGCACACCTTTCCGCTGCTCCCACCCTGAATGAAACCCTCTGGCTGGTCCATATAGACACACTCCTCTAAATGACCATTTAGAAAAGCTGTCTTTACGTCCATCTGCCAAATCTCATAATCGTGGAAAGCAGCGATGGCAAGAAGGATCCGAATGGATTTCAGCATAGCTACTGGAGAAAAGGTTTCGTCATAGTCCAAACCAGGTCGCTGACGAAAACCCTTTGCTACCAGTCTAGCTTTATAGGTCTCAACCTGTCCATCTACACCAATCTTCCTTTTGAAGATCCACTTGCATCCTACGGGTTTTACCCCGTCTGGAGCAATGTCCAACGTCCATACTTTGTTGGTGTACATGGACTCCATCTCGGTCCGCATTGCATCCAGCCATTTTACCGAGTCGACGCTCTGAATGGCTTGCTGGAAGCTAGTAGGTTCATCACAATCCAGGATGCAGTCTTCTCTATCCCCGTCAATGAGAAAACCGTAGTATCTCTCGGGCGGATGAGACTGCCTACTACTCCTGCGGAGTGGCATAGGAATGTCCTGTTCTTTCGAACCTGCTGGTTCCTCTAAGCTTTCAGTAATGGTTTGTGGTTCTGGAATTTCTTCCAGTTCTACTGCGCTCCCGCTTATCTGATTTTCTAAAAACTCAGTTTCCAAGAAGCGGGCATGACGAGAAACAAGGACTTTTTGCTCCTCTGCGTAATAGAAGAGATACCCCTTGGAGTTCTTTGGGTATCCCACAAACTTGCACTGTACTGAGCGTGCCTCGAGCTTGTCCGCATGCTGCTTTTTTACAAAAGCTGGACATCCCCATGTCTTAAAGGATTTAAGACAGGGTCTCTTCCCACTCCACATCTGATATGGTGTGGTAGGCACTGTTTTAGTAGGAACCTGGTTCAAGAGATGTGCAGCTGTTTCCAGTGCATAACCCCAGAAAGATCGCGGTAACTCAGCCTTACTCATCATGGACCGTACCATATCCAATAGGGTTCGGTTCCGTCTCTCCGATACACCGTTGTGTTGCGGAGTGTATGGAGGAGTAAGCTGAGAGAGAATTCCATTCTCTTTTAAGTAATTCAGGAATTCGGCACTTAAGTATTCTCCTCCTCGATCCGATCTTAGGATCTTGATACTTTTGCCGGTTTGTTTCTCCACTTCACTCTTATATTCCTGGAACTTTTCAAAGGCCTCGGACTTATGTTTCATTAAGAAGACATAACCGTACCTTGAAAAATCATCCGTAAAAGTAATGAAGTAAGAGTAACCGCTTCGCGCATGTGTAGACATTGGACCGCACACGTCACTGTGTACGAGTCCCAAGAGCTCGCTCGCTCTTTCTCCGTGTCCAGTGAACGGAGCCTTTGTCATCTTTCCCATGAGACAAGATTCACAAGTGGCATAAGACTGATACTCGAACGGATCCAAGTATCCTTCTTTATGTAACTTAGTCAACCGTGTCTCATTGATGTGACCTAGTCTACAATGCCACAAGAAAGCCTGATTAATATCTGGAGACTTTCTTTTATGTGTATTCTGGATATTGAAAACCTGTGGTTGGTTTAAAACGTAAATACCGTTGTTTAATGTACCTGACCCAATCAAAACTTGATTAAGGTGAATGTTCACTACATTACTTACAAATGCAAATTCATAACCTTCTTTAGATAATAAAGATACAGAAATGATATTACAGGTTGCATTTGGTACATAATAACAACTACGCAAAACCAAAAAGTGTCCATCTGATAATCCCAGGTGATAGTCCCCCACGGCCTCTGCATCCATGCTAGCACCGTTCGCAACTCTGAGGGTCATGTCACCTGCCTTCAAAACTCTACGCTTTCTCAACGCCTGTAAAGAATTACAGATATGAGATCCTGATCCGGTATCCAATACCCAGGAAGTAGAGTTTATTGATAGACAATTTTCAATAACATACACACCTGAAGCTGAAGCTGCAACTCGCTTCAAATCCTGTGTTCTGGCTTTCCAAGCCTTGCAATCTTGTTTCCAGTGGCCACTTTTGTGACAATAGAAGCATTCTTCCTTCCCCACCAGCTTCCCCGCTACTTTTGTTGCTTTACCCTTTCCCTTCACATCCACTTTACCGACACCGCCTCTTGGTTTGGCGGGGGCTTTCTTCTTCTTGCCCTTGGCTTTCGCCCTGGACCTAGAAGAGGAAGATCCTCCTACAAACAAAGTGGATGTCTCCCTACCCTTCTGTAGGGTGCCCTCAGCAGTCCTCAACATGTTCAGAAGCTCGGCAAGTTCTACCTCCTTTCCTTGCATGTTGAAGTTAAGAATGAACTGGGCGTAAGTGGAAGGAAGGGACTGGAGAATCAGATCAGTATAGAGTTCATTCTCCAACGTGGTCCCAAGGTCCGCGAGCTCCTCTATGTAGCCGATCATCTTAAGCACGTGGTCCGCTACCGATGATCCGACGGCCAACCTTGCCGAAAAGAGCTTCTTCGACACTTCGTATCTTGCGATACGAGACTGCTCTCCATACAGTTCTTTTGTATGGAGAAATATGGACTCTAGGTCCATATTCTCGTGCCTCCTCTGATGGTCATTGTCCATCGAGGCTAGTACGAGGCATTTGGCCCTCGCGCAATCTATCTCCCATGTCTTACGGATTTCTACATCCGCGACGCTGGAGGTGGGACCTGGGACGGGGGGAGCTTTGGTGGTAAGTATATACCCCAGCTTGTCATAAGTGATAGCCATCTTGACATTCCTGAGCCAATCTTTGTAGTTTGGCCCTGTCAATATGTTTTTATCTAATAGTAACTTAAGTCCGGTCATCTTGAATGGTCGCTGCAATTAGGAGAGAGAAAAGAAACACTTTAGCATGATGCTCTTGCAAGTTTAGAGTGGTTTTTAGTTTGTCTAAACTGGATGGCTCCCACTGTCTCTCGAATCCCTTCTCAAACCGTAAAGAAAAGGATTAGCCGGGATCATTCTCACCGTACAATACTTGCTTAACCGTTCAGCCAGGCCAGTGTCGGTACTTCGAGGGAGGTTTTCCAACGCTTTCGCGAAGTTCCTTAATTAAGTAACCTCTTTTCCCTGTGGGCGTAGCCCCGCTAACACCTTTCTAGGCACCTACTAGGTTTATAGCATTGATCGTTAAGTGAGAGTTTTCCCGAGGAGTAGCATATACTCACAGTAGGATCGGGATCCAAATATCATCGCGTGATAAAACCGAAGGAATCCTACCAGAATCATCACACTCCAAATGGTATGCAAATCTAGCAAGTTTCAGTACTTATGAAACTCCCGATGTGGATTTTTGCCCCATGCTCTTATGACCTTGACTAAGGCCAACAAATCATAAGTCACATGTCAAGTTCTACCCGTCGTTATCCAGGTTAATTTGAACCCACCCGTATCCACCCTTGACTATGGCCAACAAGGCAATACGACTGTCTCAAACCAACGCATTCTATCTATGCAACATATGAATACCCACCAGCTACCAAACACTGTGCCTTGACTAAGGCCAACAAACACAGCTTGAATACCGTTGATTATTCATATGAAACGACGGAGGGCTACGGATGGTTTTGGCGAAACCGTGAACGTAGTGAACTTGATATAATCGATGGAACGAGATAGCTTTTAAAAGGAGTGGTTCAAGCTCCGCGTTTAAAAGTTTAGTTTTTGAAAAGAACCGAGTGGTTTTCAAAGTGTTCCAATCGACTTTTACTTGGTTTATTTCTTGCATTAGTTCTTTTAATGCGTCCCATCATTTAATCCTACCATTGCAGAAAACAACCAAAATATGACGTACGCTTATGCCATTCGCATTCGCCACGGGGCCCCGTCATCACCCGTTAGGTTACTTAACTAACGACAGAGCGGGGGCTGGGCTAGCGCGGCTGTAAAACATAAGCAACGCCTAAATAGTTATTATATATAAATATATAGCAATGATAGACATTACAGATCACAGATGAATACATTGGATATACTAGGAATCCGCAATGCGTTCGAGCCTGCAACGCAAAGCGGATTACACGGTCGCGGTGAATAGCCAATACCCCACCCAAGACCCCTACGGGTGCGGCAAACTACCCGCCAAGCACCCGAAGCGAAGCAACCTCCCTCACCACCGTGAGTAGGCCACTCAGCACTTCGAGATACCCGGTAGTTTGTGCACCCCCTCCATGGGTCTATCCTAGGAGCAAAAACAGTAAAAAGAATTATACAATGACGGCTACAACCCCGACCCGGTTGTGCGGCCATACAAAGAATATTATTACATCAATTTACATGTTACAAATGAATGAAAGAAAATAACGCTCATCTCACATCCAACCCGGCTATTCACCCGCGACAATCCAATCCATTCATATCCACAAACCAACAATCACAGATCACAGAGATGTATAACCCCGACTAATCGACTTATAGCGATTAGCCGACGTTCAATACATACAAGCATCACAGATATAACCGATATAGTTAAAGTGTAGTGAAGTTCCGAAAAATACGGATTTATAGGCCCCCAAAAGTAAATTTTAGTTCTGGAAAATCTAGGCACATATAACATATCCTAAAAATCCTAAAACCAACTCAGAAACAAACTGCAGCAAAAACGATACAGAGAGTTGACAAGACGGCCGCGCTTCCGCGGCAAGAGCTTCCTTATGCCGCGGAACCGCGGTCCTCTTGGCTCCTCTCTGGTTCGTATTTGGTGGTGTTTCACACAAAACCCTGAGACAATTTTACAAGTATACAGTTTTTCATTTTAACCAGGAAAAATTTTAACAGAAAGTTGGATTTTGAAAAAGTTTGGTTTTAGGGTTTTTTCGGTTTCGAAACTTCGTTACACTTAACTACTTAGCTAGTTTGAGTTTAGTTAGGCTCTGATACCACTGTAAGTCCGTGTTGCCCACCCCGGTGCTTACGGGGAGGCGGAAAACATAATAAAAATCGGATTTTTAATGACTTAGGCAACATGGACTATGCTTGTGAGGATCTTTGCTAAACATAAACTAGCTAACCCTAACTACAAAGTAGCTAAGTGAAGAAAGGTTATACCTTTGGTCTTTAGTCCTTCTCTCCTTGCTCCTAGGTATGGTAGAAAAGGATCACCTTGCTTGTCTTCTCCCGTCAAAGAAGGATCCACCCGAAAGCCACCACCTTTAGCTTCAACTCCAAGCTAGGAGTAACTAGAGTGCAAGAAATGCTAAGACTTGAACCCTAGAAGTGAGTAGAAAAGATCAAGAGAGGGTTTTTCTCAAGCTTTTTGTTTCTCAACACATGAGAGGGAGAGAGCTTGAGGGAGAGGATGAGCAAGAGAGAGAAATAGAATGAGAGAATGAATTATTTGTGAGCCTTTCTCACTAATATGTGTGTATAATTTTTAATTGAATAATTAGCTAGATAATTATCATGGTAAATCATGACATGACCATTATCATTTCAAATTGCAAAGATCAAAAAGCATCTTCCAAAAGAAATTATGATGGTCAAAGTGTCAACCTTGGTCAACAAGTCAAAGAAGTCAAAAGGTCAACAACCACAACCATGGATAATTATTAAACTAATTACTAATTAACAATAACACACACATAAATATTAGGGTTAATAAAATGACAAAGGCCATTAACCCTAAACAAGGTCCTCTCCCCCAATCTCAAGCAACTGTGCATACGCACCCGCATTCGTGATCCGAGGAACACGAACACAATGAGAAAAACCAATCTCAAATCATATACTAGGATCCGGCTTAAACCAAAGCCCGCCAGTATAGACTGTCCGGACAGCAAACGTGCACAAGTGCGCGGATGCGAACGAACCCTGTCGCAAAACCATGCGACCTCTACTCGTTTTGCCTAAAGGCGAATAGCTCTCTGTGTGGGACTCTAAAGACTCGACACTACGCTGGCAGTGGGTTTAACCACAGACCGCAAGCGGCACTAGCTGTACGTAACGGTCCCCAGGTAGATGTCGATAAGAAGACCGACGAGGTGAACCCCATCTGCTCTCCTACTGAGCCTGTATGTGACAGTCTCCGTACAGTCCGGTCTGTTCGTCTGATACATCGCATGGCGGGCCTAGGGGGGCGGTGAACGTTAGTCCCCTAATAGCGGTACAAGTCGTGTCGGAGTGTAGCCCAGAACACCCTGAGATAACACTGGAAACCTACCAGTATATCTCGCTTGCCCTGGCCAGGGACTACTCGTGTAATGGCTCTCCTGGACACAGCGCGATGTCAACCCCCAATACCGGGAGAGACGAATCCTGTCTAACCGTCACTGCCTCCAAGTGCTTCGGGACTGCACCCAAAAACTACCTGTTTGCACAGCTCCTTTGAGCCGTGGTAGGGTAGTAATCAAAGTGCAGTGGGAACACACTCGAGGCGAAGTGACAGTGTCAAGTCAGCGGACTAAGCTGTACTCATGTCACCTGGGAACTGATAACTGACGATAGGTATATTACCAACCAACAGTTCCCAACGAGTCCTGTCCAGTGTACTCGTAACCTAACGAGCACCCGCATACTATCCCAAGTACGACGTACTAACGGCTGTGGGACAGACCGTCTCCCACACTGGGATGAGAAGCGCATACGCTAGTCTACTCCGGAGTATCGATGCCCTGTCTCGATAGTCCAACGACCAGGGACCTGTATAAGGATGTGCTTATAGATTACCCAGCTCCCACGAGTGCGAGCGCCATCACAACGCTGGTAATCAAGCAAAGATCCTAAGGGCTCTACTAATATGTATACCAGCAATATGCTAAAAGAAACACATGCACATATTAAAGCAGAGACAAACCAAGTAGCATACTACCATTTCGAGCAAGATTGTATATACAACTGTGAATATCCCAAGCTTCCATTAAGTAATATACAAGCTAGTATGATACAGTAATGGCCTCTAGGGCATATACACTAACACACCTTATGTGCAAAACATTTAAATCTGGTCAACAGGTTTTGCTTTACGACACTCGGTTACACTTTCACCCCAGCAAGCTTAAATCTAGGTGGAAAGGGCCATTTTTAGTACGTACCGTATATCCGCACGGTGTGGTAGATCTTGAAAACCCGGAGGACGATACTTTGTTTAAACTGAATGGACATCGACTGAAACCGTTCCTCACTGCAGACCCGTCGGAGGAGCTCCTGTTTTTGCAGGAGCCGATTTACACTGATTGAACTTCCTCCATTTTACCCCCAAATTTTTGATCTTCTTGCCAAAACTTTATTTCAGATAAGTTTGGGGGTGTGTATCATTTGTAAATATATAAATACAAAATAACATAAAAAAAATAAAAATAAATTGAAAATAAATTTTTTTTGACATTTTTGTAGAATTGCAGATTAAATAAATAAATAAAATTTTTATTTGCAAATAAATTTCTCTTTTTAGAGGGGTTTATTTGCAAATACCCATCATTTCCCCTATATAAAGAACCGAGCCCCCTGTTTTCTCTAACCCTATTTTCTACATCTCTAAAAAAACCCTAGCCACCGCAAGAAGTTTTCTGCAGAGAGATCTCGATCCGCCGCCGCTCATCCGCCGCGGAACCGCCGCCAGACGCCGCTCCCGCCGCACAACCGCCGCGATCTCTGTTCTTCACCCCCTAAAACTTCAGGGGAGGTACGATCTGTTAAAACCCCTCTCTGTTTTCCAATTTTTAGATCTGTAGAACATATCATGGCACATAGCATGCAGCTAGAACGCGATTTTTCGCAAGTTTTCTCACATGAAGTATATGGTAGCTATTTCGCGAACGAAATCACGCGTAGGGGTTGGAACTATTTAATTTATAATCACCCTTATGCGTATGCATTGCCGGACTTAGTAAATCAATTTTACGAGTCTATGGAGGATGGGTGTCTCACCCTCCTTGGTTTTATTAAATTATAATGGGGTGATCGAGAAATCATCATTGATAGGGATATAATACATGAGGTCAGACTAATCCCTCGCATACCTACACATGACCAACCCCTGCAATTCGAGGATTACATGCCCTTGATAAGCAACGATTGCTCGAGGGAGCCGCGAAAGGGTATTCAAGCGAAAACCCTTTTCACGAATGTTTTGACTGTGTGTCGGTGGGCACAAAATAATATTTTCGGTAGCTCCCATAACACAACATTTTTTACACCCTCCTTACATATTGTGCACACCCTTATAACAAAGAACCCCAGTTTTGATATGTGCACAGTATTGCTAAACTCTATAGGTGCGGGTAAACGGGCCGCTAATTACCCTTATCCCATGCTGGTTACACAATTATGTCGATATTTCCTCCCCGCGGAGGAGTTCGAATTTTATATGCATGGAGGCATTCCAGTCAGACCTCTTATCGAGGGCGTTTCTACGTCCTACTAACGATTGACAGATGTGTGGTCTTGAACCGAACCAGCAGAACATGTATTTGCCCGCACACCTAGCTCTAGCTCGACAGCGAGCGAAGGAGAAATGACCCCACTTGAACATGCACAATTGATGAGGAGAGGAGTTAGGGGTATTGATGCGTTGAGGGAGGAATTTAGGGCGACAGCGAGGGAGCACGACCGTCGATTGACGGAGGTTGAGCGGGGTATTCAAACCCTGTTGGCTAGGGAGGAGCGTTCACATTCACGCTCGAGAGCGCGGCGTCGGGCCGAGCAGTGAGGGCACTGCTTTGGTTAAGTTTGGGGGAGATGGTGGTTGTATATAGTTATCTTTTGCATTGCATATTTTTAATTTTTTTTGTATATATTTTTCTTTTTCTTTTGCATGTTTAAATTCTGCATTGCATCATTATATAAAAATCATAAAAATCGAAAAAAATTTTGAAAAATAAAAAAATAATAGAAAAATAAAAATCAAATAAAAACTGAAAAACTTGAAAAATTATAAAAAATTAAAACATTCAATTTTGGCCTTAATTGACTAGAGTTTGCCAAATAGGTTAACTAGCTAGGAACAACTAGATCTTAGACTTAGTAAATTAAAAACCCTAAAAATAACCTTTCTTAAAATTTAACGGTAGAAAGTATATGTCTTGTAGTTTATTTAGAAATAGGCAAATTTCGAGTTGACTTCTTGGGCTAAGTTAAAACAAGGGAAAAGTATTGATATTTTTATTAAAGTATAAGTCTGAAAAATAATTCCTAAGCTCAAGTCTAAATTCTGAAAATATATACCCTACAAAATTGCACAAACACGAACCTTGAAACTTGGAATAGTAGAAGAGACCTTGAAATGCTCTTGTCTAGAAGTCCTTAGTATGAAGGAAAATAATAAAAAAATACAAGTGTGAATAAAGAGATAAAAAAAATGAACACTGGTTCTTGTAATTACTTAAGGCAGCATAAATAGAAAAAATATTTAGCAAGGGTGCTTTATCACCTAGTGCCTTAGACCAACTGGTTTGGGAGTCACTGCTATAAGCCTTAGGTATTACAAGACTAGGAATTAAGCCTTAATGTGCAAACACATTTTGTAATCGGTCGTTGGTACCTCAAGAAGTATTAACGGTCGCATGAAGAATGTGTGAGCAAATTTCATCTAAAAATTCACCAATTGAAAAGTACTTTGGACGATGGACAAGAGTATAATAGCTTGATTTGAATTTCCAAGTGTAGGGGTGATATACACACACACGTAGGGGTATGTGATTGGGGTTTAGATAATAGATAGGAATTAAAGATAAGACTTATATCTTTAATAGAGATGATAAAAATTCCTAAGTTGAGATGGAATCCTAGAAGGAAAACTTAAAAGATGCCAAAAGCTAAGTAAATTCACAAGAATATATATAATCTTAAGTTAAATGATAAGGAAGCGTGAAGAATACGGGTGGATAATTTATGAGTCGAAGATAATAGAATTCCTTGTTGGAAAACCTAATTGGAGAATAAAAGTTAATAAGCCAAATTGATAGGATTTTGTGGGTAGTATCCGCTGAAAACCCTCAGGGACAACACTCCTCCTACTAGGGACACCTAGAGGTTTAACAGCTTGTTGCACGAGCTCAGTGCAATCGCGTTTCCCTGTGAAAGTGAGGCTAGGTCTTTTTCAAGAATAAAACTTGGTTTGCTCGAGGACGAGCAAAAGATAAGTTTGGGGGTATTTGTTCGTATCATAATTTTGCATTATTATATTCCCCATTCTTAGTCATTTTACAAATAAACAGGTGCTTTTGACCCATGTCTACTACATAGTTGCAGGTTACAGGTTCTCGGAACAAAAATACTGAAAAAGACAAAAGACGATACAAAAGTAAGACTACGGCCGATAAATGGTAGAATCATGATCATGCCTACATTTTGAGGGACAATGAAGATCAATGAACAAGTTCACAAAGTACAAAGGCAGCGCAAGGTTCAAGACTTCGACACGAAGCAACGGTAAAAGTCCACGACATTATGCACTGTGAAAAACTGGAAGAAAACCAGAAGACATTCTGAAGAACCAACTGAAAAAAACAGAGGACAACTGCAAGAAGACCAAGACCTGAAAGATTGAGCCAACAAGACCCTTATATGGCCACGGATCCGCAGCCAAACATGGTACTTGGCCGCGGTTCCGCGGCCGTGTTGAGCCCGGGTCGGTGGAAACTTCTGTGACGGTGTGGCGCGCGTTGTCTAGTCTTCTTAGGGGTATACTTGTAATTGCAGATATGACTCGATTGTAACCCTAGGGTTTCTATGTTCTATAAATAGAAACCCTAAAACCTATTTTAGGTTATGCCTCTTTTCATAGATCTAAAAAGTTCAGAAATCCTTTGTATGGTTTGAGAGCATCAATAAAGTAAGCAGCTTTTTTTTTTGCCCTAGTTCTTAGTTTTTATTTCTGCCCTAGATAGATTTATTATTTGCCTTAGTTTAATTTAGATTAGAACTTTTTATTAATCTGCAGTAGTTAGATAATTAATCTTTTTAAATCGAAAACACAAATAATTTTTTTTTATCGATCCCCTAATGAGTGAGTAGTTCCTCACTTATTAGGGTTAGGAATAGGAAAGGCTTGAGAGATGAAAATCTCTCACCACTTTCTTTCCCATCACATATTGAATAATAGGACTCCATGCATCCATACACACACCGCTCCCTACGGCACCCTACCCACGAGGTAACGGTGATACCGTAGTATAAAAGACCGGTTGTGCATGTTTTCCATGGAGGTTAGGGTAAGGATTAAGAAAGGACGGACAAGGACCTAGAAAAAGAAACATCTTTTCTTCCCGATCGTCCAAATCCCCTTTATTAATAATTACCATAACACCTAAAGAGATCTAATTTAGGGCATTGAAAGCGGTGGGAAATCTCTAATTTTCCAAACTTAACCTAAACCTAACCCTAGCAAGATTCTAAATCCTAGTCTAAATCAACTTAGCTTTTAGTGATAAACATCCCACACCGTTTGGAATTAACTCGTTAGAACAATTAGGAAATACACAACATCCCTGTGGACCGACCCGTATTCACCGGCTAGCTACCAAGCGACGTCGTTCTTGATTGCAGTAAAAATATTTTTGATCACAAAATATCGTACATACAAATCAGCATGCTACTGGGAATTTTTATTTTCTGCTCAAGTGTTGAGCTCACTGGGGTATTTTGGGAATTCGTTGTGTCTGTTGAATTATCTAACTTCGCCTAGTTATTTGTGATGTTTATATATTGCTGTGATATGTTATATTGGATCGTTGTGTATTGAATAGCCGGGGTTTTTTTGTGAGATGAGAGTTTTCCTTTTCATTCATGTAAAATTCATTTGTATGTAATATTCTTTTATTGAGGCTCTTCCGGGTTGAGGATGATGTCACCATTGTATATTATTTACTTTTCCGCATTAGGTTAGACCCAAGTCGGAGAGCATAAGTAACCGGGTTCTAGGGTCCAGTGGGAGGCCATCTCGAGGAGTCGAGACCGGGTCTCCTAACCTTAGAATTGGTAGGGTTACTTGCTGCTCTCGTAGGGGTCTTGGGATGTGGGTTTGGCTATTCATCGCAACTGTGGAATCCGTGTTTTATACAGGCTCAAAATAAAACACGGATGTCCTAGTATATCCAATATTTCATATGTTGACTTCTGCTGCAATGTTCTGTGATGAGATCATATTACTGTCTTAGACGAATGCTTATACTATATGTTGATATATAAATATTACTGCTTTCGTTTCTTCTGTGATGCTTAGGAAGCTTAACTGATGGGATTTATTAATGAGATTAACAAAAGAAAAGAAACCTAAAAATGTTGTAGAATCAAATTTTCAAAAGGGGTAGCTACAGTTCTTGCTTTGCACAGCGGTATTCCTTGTAGAATATCCAGCACCTTATTCGATAAGGAAAGAGCCGAGATCTCTTCACCGGGAGTGACCTATTTAGCAAAGCTGGCAAATGCTACAAACTCACGGTTTAGTTTTTGATTGCTTCTATAGTTCTTGCTTTGCACATTGGTATTTATGAAATATCCTGCACCTTATTTGATGAGGAAAGAGCCGAGATCCCTTCACTGGGAGTGACCTCTTTAGTGAAACTAGAAAATCCTCTAAAACACTCCTTTTCAAAATCACCTGTTTCTACAACGATATCAAGTTCATTATGCAATAGGTTTTCTGAAAAAACCTGCGTAGCCCTCCGTCATTTCAGATAAATCTTACTTAGTATCCGTGCTGCGTTTGTTGACCTTATCAAGGCGCAGTGTACGGTAGCTAATTAGTATTTATCTGCTAAAACATGAGATGTGATTGGATTAGGGTATTCGTACGGCCTTGTTGACCTTGTCAAGGGTCATGCGGGTGGGTTTAATTCAATCGGGAAATGACGGGTTGAACTTGACTTGCGATTTATGGTTTGTTGACCTTGTCAAGGTCATAGATCGCTAGGGGCAGAATATTATTAGGAATTTCAAGTGTTGAAATTTGCGATGAGATTGCATACCTTCTATGAGATAGATGGATCCCGATACCCACTGCGAGTAAGAGTTACTCCTGGGAGAATTTTACACAAGACAATTAGCCGATCAAGTAGGTGTCTAGAAAGGTGTTAACGGGGTTATGCAACTGGGAAAACAAGGTTTATTTTAATTAGGTCCGTGTGAAAGCACGGGGAACCTCCCTCAAAGTACCAACACTGATCTGGCTGAAAGATTAGCGAACTTGTAGGGTGTAATTAATCCCGGCTAATCTTACCTTTTAGGGTTTGAAGGAAGATTTGATTAAAACAATGGGAGCCATCCTGATTAGATAAGATAATAACCAATCTAATCTTGCAAGAGCACACGCTAAAGTGTTTTTCCTTCTCTCTCTCTCCAGGTAGCGACCATGTCAGGCCTTAATCAAGATAATAATATGGATGTATTGACCGAACCAGCTTATTATACTGTGCAAGAGAACGTTGGTTCCGTTTTTTCTTATAATTGTTATAAGACTGAACAGGAAATAGGTGAATACCAGAATTCACACGCCGCCCAAACGAAGAATAAACATGTTGATGTATCTTCTTCGGATGTGTTAGTTACCGAGAACTGTTTCTCAGTTCACTCTACGTCCTGGGCATTAGATACCGAATCAGGATCCCATATATGCAATATATTGCATGGGCTAAAGAAAGGTAGAGAACTGGGAATGGGTGATCATTCCGTAAGAGTAGGGAATGGTGCAAATGTTGCAGCCAAAGCAGTTGGCGAATATCACCTTGTATTACCAAGTGGTAATACATTGATTCTGAATGAATGCTATTATATACCGAACATGATATGCAACATTATATCAGTTTCTTTATTAAGTAAAGAAGGATATAATTTTGTAATATAGGATAATGTTATGAACATCTTCCTAAATCAAAAGTTGATTGGATCAAGCTCGTTAAATAATGGCATATACGTTCTAAATCAAAACACAGTTCTTAATATACATAACACACACAAGAGGAAAAGTTCAGAAATGAACGAATCCTTCTTGTGGCATTGTAGACTTGGTCATATCAATGCGGCACGACTAGCTAAGTTACATAAAGATGGTTATTTAAATGCGTTCGAATTATCATCTTATGAAACTTGCCATTCATGTCTCAAAGGCAAAATGATCAAAACTCCATTTAGTGGACACAGAGAAAGAGTTACAGAACTCTTAGGACTGATATATAGTAATGTATGCGGTCTCATGTCTACACATGCCAGGAATGGTTCCTCGTACTTCATTACATTCACTGACGATCTCTCAAGATACGGACATGTGTTCCTGTTGAAACACAAGTCTGAAGCTTTTGAGAAATTCAGGGAATATAAGCACGAAGTAGAGAACCAAACGGGCAAAAGTATTAAGATCCTTCGATCTGATCGAGGAGGAGAATACTTGAGCAATGAGTTCCTGGACTATCTAAAAGAGAATGGGATTCTCTCTCAGCTTACTCCTCCTTATACACCACAGCACAACGGTGTATCGGAGCGGAGTAATTGCACCCTATTAGATATGGTGTGCTCTATGATGAGCACCGCTGAGTTGCCTATTTCTTTTTGGGGTTATGCGCTTGAGACAGTAGCATACCTATTGAATCAAGTTCCATCTAAATCTATACCTACCACACCATATGAGATATGGAGTGGGAAGAGACCCTATCTTAAACGAGCTAAGATATGGGGTTGTCCGGCCTATCTCAAAAAGAAAAATCTGGACAAACTCGAGGCACGATCAGTTCTCTGCAAGTTTGTAGGATATCCGAAGAATTCTTATGGATATTTTTTCTACCACAGTGAGGAGCAAAAGGTGTTTGTTTCTTAACATGCCACTGATTTTTGGAGATTTTGTGATCAAAAATATTTTACCGCAATCAAGAACGGCGTTGCTTGGTAGCTAGCCGGTGAGTACGGGTCGGTCCACAGGGATGTTGTGTATTTCCTAATTTGGTCTAACGAGTTAATTCCAAACGGTGTGAATGGATTATCGCTAAAAACTAAACAGATTTATACTAAGACTAGAATCTTGCTAGGGTTAGGTTTAGGTTAAGTTTGGAAATTGAAGATTTCCTCACCGCTTTCAATGCCGTAATTTAGATCTCTTTAGGTGTTATGGTAACAATTAATAAAGGGGATTAGTACCATCGGGAAGAAACGATGTTTCTTCCTCTAGGTTCTAGTCCTTCCTTTCTTAATTCTTACCCTAACCTCCATGGAAAACATACGCAACCGGTTGTTTATACTACGGTATCACCGTTACCTCGTGTAGTAAGGAGCCATAGGGAGCGGTGTGTGTATGTTTGCATGGAGTCCTATTAATTATATGTGATGGGCAAGAAAGGGGTGAGAGATTTTCATCTCTCAAGCCTTCCCCAAATCTAACCCTAACAAGTGAGGAGACCACTCCCTCATTAGGGAATTGAAAAACATTTCTAACTATCTAACTAGGGCAGATAATAAAATTATACTAAGGCAGAATAAAAATTAACTAGGGCAATGAAATAAAATTACTTACTTTATTGATGGCTCTTTCCAAACATTTACACAGAAATTAAATTCTGAATAGATGAAATAAAAAAAGGCATCCTTTATTTGATGGCTGTTTCCATACATAGAATTCAAAATATTTGATCAATGAAAAGAGGCATCACCTAAAACAGGTTTTAGGGTTTCTATTTATAGAACATAGAAACCCTAGGGTTACAATCATGTCATATCCGCAATTACAATTTTACCCCCTAAGAAACTAGTCAACACACTGCCACGCCATAAGAATTTGCGCCGACACACGCTTCGCACGGCCGCGGAACCGCTGCGAAAACCCCTGTTTGGCCGCGGTTCCGTGGCCATACTGGGGGCTTAAATGCTCTGCTTCTCTGGTAATTCTTCAGTTGCTTTTTCCTTGGCTTTTCTTCACTTGGTTTCTCAGAATGTCTTCTATTTTTCTTCCAGATTTCTACAGTGAATGATGTCGTGGACTTTACCGTTTGCTTCGTGTCGAAGTCTTGAACCTTGCGCTGCCTTTACACTTTGTGAACTTGTTCACTGATCTTCGTTTATTCTCCAACTGTTGGCTTGATCAAGATTCTTCCATTTGTTGGTCGTAGTCTCACTTTTGTATCTTCTTTTCATCTTTTTCACTGTTTTTGTTCCGAGAACCTGTAACCTGCAACTATGTAGCAGACATGGGTCAAAAGCACCTGTTTATTTGTAAAATGATTAAGAATGGGGAATATAATAATGCAAAATTATGATATGAATAAATTGTTGGAGATAGTGCCCTCAGAGTCAATTATTGGATCACAGGAATGTGATTGTAATGATTGATGGAGGACCTATACCGGTAGGACAGTCTTACTCAAGATGATAGTATGCTATCTGGTTTATCTTTATCATCGTGTACTGCTTTAGGTGACCTTACAGGTCACTATTGCGCGTTGATAGAGCCCCTAGGATTCTAGCTTGACTGCCAGCAGTATGAGGGCGATCATATACGTGGGAGCTGGAGTCTATAAGCACATCCTTAAAAGGTCCCTAGTCGTGGGAGTTTCGAGACAGGGCATCGATACTCCAGAGTAGATTAGTGTATACAGTCGAGACCCCGACGAGGGGCGGTGGCCGGTCTCACAAGCCATTGGTGTCAGTTGGTTCACCTAAGATGTATACAGGTGCTCATTGGGTTATGAGTACACCGGACAGGACTCGCCGGGAATATGCTAGTTGGTCTTATACCTGACGTCAGATAGCAGTTCCCTGGTGACATGTGTACAGGTTAGTTCATCGACCTGGGATCGTCATTTGTCTCGTGTGAGTTCCCACTGTGCTTTGATTACTACCCTACCACGCTCAAAGGAGTCGTGCAAACAGGTTTTAGTTGGGAACAGTCCCGAGCCACATGGAGGCAGTGAGCGGATCTTCAGGGGTTCGTCTCTCCCGGTATTGGGGGTGAGGTCGCGCTGTGTCTAGGAGAGCCATTACACGAAGTCCTTGGCCAAGATAGGAGATTTACTGGTAGGTATTCCAGTAGTATCTCAGTGTATTCTGGGCTATACCCCGACACGACTTGTACCGCTTTTGGGGGTCTGACTTTTACCAACCCCCTAGGCCCGCCATGTGATGCTCATAGACGAACGGACCGGACTGTACGGATATTGTCACTGACAGGCTCAGTAGGGTGTCAGGATGAGTTCGCTCATCGACGTCCCTTTTGGTCAATACCTGGTAGCCCGTTACGTATGGCTAATACCTCTGACGTGCTAGTGGTTAAATCCACAACCAAAGTATTGACGAGTCTTTAGAGTCCCCCACAGACCATTTTCTCTAGTTTCGGGCGAAACGCTGTAGAGGCCGTATGGAGATATGGCAGGGTTCGATCAGATACGTGCGGTATTGCACGGATCATGATCGGACGGATAATACTAGCGGGCTTTGGTTTAAGCCGGATCCTAGTATTGTACAGTGTAGATTTTGTCTATTTGCATTTGTATTCAGTAGGAATACAAATACGGGTATGTATATACAGTCGCTGGGTTTTCCTGTAATTTATTACGGGATCTGTTTTCTGAAGTTGCCAGTTTGCATTCCGTTCCGGCCAGTTTTCCTTTGTTCTTTTACGGCCGGACTTATCTGATGGAGGGGATAATTTGCAATTGTGCAAATTAGTATTTGTGGAGGGGGTCATTTATAAAATGAGGCTTTATGATGGTTCTTTAATCATTAGATTCTTTTTGGGTCTTATCCTTTGCATTTATGAGAAAGGATTTGGATTAGAAATTGGTGTGACTTTAATCCTTGATTATCTTCACTTTTCTTCTCTTGTTTATTGATTCTTTTTCCCCCACCATGGAGAGAGGCCGGCCACACTTGGGAAGGAGAGAGGGGGTTCATTTTTGTGGGGAAATTCATTCATCTCATTTCATTCAATGCTTGCTACAAAAATCCCACACCTCTCTCCAAAAGATCATTCTTCTCCTCCTTCAAAGGCAACTTCACAACCCCAAAGAGACATACCATTCTACACTTGGTCTACAGCATTTCTTGGGCACGTCGGCTCGCCAACTTCGTGCTCGAGTTGCCTCGGTCCACAGGTGAGAGCCCGTAAAAGAACCCGGCGATGTGGTGCCCGGTCCGACGAGGAGCTGAAGACCGGAGATTCCGCGAGGAGATCGGAGTGGAGGCCGAAGACCGAAGAACACGGATCGCTCGGTATAGCATTCTACCCTTTCTCGTATTTGCTAGAGTTAGGTTAATGGCCCGATCCGGGATTTTAGTGCGCGGTGGTGCCGGTTTCTAGTTTTTAGAAAAGTTTCGTTTCCGCATTCCGGCGTCGGATTGACGGCCGGGGCGCCGCCGTGCACTTACACTGGCATCAGAGCCACGCCATTAACCTAGTCTAGCTTGCTCTAACATGTTTACAAGTTCGATCGATCGGAATTTCCAAAAACCGTATTTTCATTGCATCAGTTTTCTGTCGAAAATTTTTTAGCTCAGAAAATTTTTCAGTACATTGCAGAAACACGTGCAGGGAATTATAAGCATTCTGTAAAAATTTGGTTGCGTGACGTCATCATTCCACCGTGGAACCGCGGCCAAACCCATGCTTGGGCCGCGGTTCCGCCACCACATGGACTGTTCATTGCACCAAAAGTTTACAGAGAGCTTCTGAGTTGAAAATGGGGTTTTTGGAATGTTCTGTTTGGGCCCAGATTTCTTTGAATGCTACAGTTGTGCTTGGGGCCCACTTGGGTAAATTTGATCAATCGAAAAGTTTAAAAATGTTAGTTCACAGTATTTACATTATATCTGCGACCGTGAATGTCATTTGATTGGAAAATCCTGTCTAAATGCTATAGCCCTTTTAGTCAGATTTGCGAACGTGACATTCACGTTGATGTTCTGTGTTGTGCTGTGATGTTGCGGATTGGTCGTGGGGGATAGCCTGGATGCAATGGTAGTACAGTTTGGTTTATTATGTAAATTTGATATTGCGGGGCGAGCGTCCGACATGTGGACTGCCGTCACTGCCTGTTTGTATATTATTCTTTTGGGGTATGACCGGGCTGAGGTCGATGTACCCGTTGTATGTATATTTTACTTTCTGTACTAGGATTACCCCACGGTGGGGTGCACGGATAGCCGAGTTCTAGAGGGCAACGGGCCCGCATCTCATGGCTTTAAGACGGAGGGGGCTTTACTCTAGAATTGGCGGGCTATTCGCCGCACTCGTAGGGGGTATAGGTTGACCCAAGGAGGGGTGCCCAAGTTACCGGATTCCGTGAAGTGCTGGGTGGTCCATTCACGTTGCTGAAGGGGGCTGCCTCGCTTCAGGTTTTGGCGGGTAACTTGCCGCGCCCGTAGGGGTCTAGGATTTCATTGCACAGGCTATCCACACGACCAGGGGAACGTCGGGTTTCAGTAGCGGCTCTGTGAAACCCGAGGATCCCAGATATCTGTATTGTTCTGTGATACTTCTTACATTTCTGTGATGTTGCATTTTATCACGCCTTGAGCGAATATTATATATTGATATATATACTAGTAGATGTTGTATATGTTTTGCATCCGCGCTAGTCCAGTCCCCGCTCTGTCGTTAGTTAAGTAACCTAACGGGTGATGACGGGACCCAGTGGCGAATGCTGATGGCATATACGTACATCATTATTTTCGTTCTTTATTGGTGTGATCAATTGATGGGACAGCGTTGATTCGGATCAATGCAAGCTAAATAAATCTATTCTGATGTTGTTGGAACATTTTTCAAAAAGCTGTTATTGCAAGGACGTTCTCTTTTGTTTTGCACAGTGGTATTCAGTTGGAATATCCTGCTCCTCAGTCGACGAGGCAAGGGCCGAGATCCCTTCACCGGGAGTGACCCCTTGGACAGAAGATTGCGTCAGGGCAATAACTTCACTATAGCCGATTACTTTTGCTTTGCATCGTGGTATTCAGTTGGAATATCCTGCACCTCATTCTATGGGGAAAGAGCCGAGATCCCTTCACCGGGAGTGACCTCTTTAGCAAAGGTTTTCGTCACTATATTTTTATAAAAAGCTATCCGGTTCCTTCAACGATATCAAGTTCATTACGTTAAAGGTTTTCACCAGAAACCATTCGTAGCCCTCCGTCATTTCAGACGGGTAGCACATAGTATTCATGCTATGTTTGTTGGCCTTAGTCAAGGCATAGTGTATGGTAGCTGCTTGTTACCTTTCTGCTGCATAAATAGATGCGTTGGTTTGGGACGGTCGTATAGCCTTGTTGGCCCTAGTCAAGGGCTTGTACGGGCGGGTTCAAATTAACCTGGACAATGACGGGTAGAACTTGACATGTGACTTATGATTTGTTGGCCTTAGTCAAGGTCATAAGAGCATGGGGCAAAAAAAAATCACATCGGGAGTTTCTTTAGAAACTGAAACTTGCCAGATATGCGCATACCTTCTGGAGTGTGATAACGTGAGCGGATTCCGTCATGTTATCATGCGATGATAGTTGGATCCCGATTCCCACTGATGAGTTGGTTTACTCCTCGGGTGATCCCGACTAATTCTTCTTTCAGGTTTGGGGAAGAATTTGACGTTACAGTGGGAGGTTTCCTGATTAGATAAAGTGATAACCATTCTGATCTAGATTAGAGTGCACGCTGAGTATTTCTTTTCTCTCTCTCTTTGGCAGCGACCATGACCCGACCCTTGACTATGACTCAGTGACCAAGTTGACCGAACCTTCTTAAACTCTGGCTTTTGGATTGTCAGAGTTGCATACCTCATTGCCACTCCTACTTTTACCCTTTTCTCCAGGACACCCCGTATTACTACGAACGTCCACTTCCATTGGACAAAACCATCGTATGGTTATATACGAACTCGAAGGAATTTATTCGAGGATGGTTTCTGGTTCTGGAGAAAACGAATAGGACTATTCAGTTGTCTTTTCCTTTTACCTTCTCTCAGGTTGTGAGTACTCCTTGGTTTAGGAGATAGTACACCTATTACGCAAATTGGATAGTCTTCTTCCAAACCTTAGGCTGGTGCCGAACGGTGGGGAATGAAGAAAACCAATTAGCATAACGATGGTGTACAGAAGGTATTAAGTAAAGACATATCAAGAGATTAGTAAGAGGGCAAAGTAAATTGCGACTGTTATTCACGACCAAACCAAGTATTTCATTACCAGTCCCACTTCACCTTTGTATTTCTCCAGGACACTCCGTATCACTACGAAGATCCACAGTTATTTGGATACTCCATCGTATGGTTATATACGAACTCGAAAGGAACTTGTTCCAGTTCGGGGATGGATTCTGGTTCAGGAGAAATAGGAATAAGGTTTATTCGGTTGTCTTTTATCTTCACCTTCTCTCGCATTGCGACTGCTCCTAGGATTAGGACAGTACACCCATTATGCTTATTGGATAGTCTTCTTCCAAACCATAGGCTGGTGCCGAACGGTAGGGAAGGAAGAAAACCATTTGGCCTAAAGGGGTGTACAGAAGGCAATGACTAAAGACATATAAAGGGATTTGGAGAGATGGCAAAGAATTATACGGTTACAGTTGTGAATCTGATAATGGAAGAGGCATTACTAGGAATACCAGGATACCCCATCGAAACATTTCAATGTTTCAATTTCACTGTGTACTGTTAAAAGAAAACTGATTTCCCAATTAGACACTTGCTCCAGGGTATGTATTTACCAAGTATGATTCTCACATCTGTATGGTTTTACAGATGATGAGTGGGAGTAAATTATTGGGAATTGGGTGATCATCCTTATTATATCGGGATTCGTTGTAATTAGTGATATTTGAGGAAATCGCCTGGGCTGTTTGCCGGACGACAAATATTTGGTTTTGAATATCCGTTGTTATGCACCAATTTCAAATTGATATATCTGTACGTCTATTTTTATAGAGTGAGATATACCTTTTTGAAATTATGTCTATGACATTTACCTATATCAGTGGATGGTTAGGTAAGGAGTATTGAACAGCGGTGTAATTCTTCTTAACCATAAGTACAGTTTTCAACCTACGACACACAGTGAATGAGTCACTAGACACAGGGGACTTATACAGAGTATTGTATATTGTCCAGTGTCCATTAGGACAGAGGGGTTGGTCCTCGTACTATATTCGGTTTACTTATGACTTCTCTAGTTTTTAGACAAGTGTTTCGTAGAAACACAGGGTCCAAGTTTTGAGAAGTTATAGGTATATGAATAAAGTAAAGAACCAGGTATTGCAAGTATCGGGATTCTTCAAGATGATCGAAGATGTAGATACTTGTGAATGGTATTCAGTTAATAGTAATGATTAAGAGAACTTGCTTCTCTTTTAGGTTACTCATAATTGGAAGTATTCCTAAGTTGAGTAACGCTGATAGGCCTCCTTCCATTTAGTTGACATGCACTGGAGACAGTTGCATGATTTGAATCTGGTTCAATTAAATCAGTGCCTATGTTTCTGTATTGGATATAGAACAGTTCATATCTTGACATTGTTAAGGTATAGGGAGTTGTCCAGCTTATGCTTAAAACCAGACTCTGGATAACTCAAGGCACGTTTCTGTAATGGCTGTTTGTGGGTTGACCCAGGCTATGACGAGGGTTGACTTTCTACCATCTGGAAGATCAATAGTGATATTGTTCTTGACTCGCCACGGTTTTTAATAAAAATGGATTTTTAAAACAGTAGTGGGAGTATGGTAGAACTGGAAGTGATTCCAGAACCGCAAACGATTACTGAAAATTTGATAAGAACCTAAAGATTCGATCTGGTTTGACATTCCATTTGCCACTCCGCAGATATGGTGGGTAACCTCGGGCACCCGAGAGGTACTTCGGTAGCCTCAAGGACGGTGATAGGGAGGTTCTTGTTTACCCAGACTTGCCATTGCTGTTGTTCCAGACTGTGAGACTCGGCAGGAGGATGAGTATAGCGTCGTTCTAAACTAGCTTTAGAAGTGTACGTCTATATGACTCTGCCAGAGGGTTGTCGTAGTCAGTGGGAGCAGCGGAAGCATTGGTGGACATGTGGCTTATGTCTATTTACAGACTAAAGCGGATATAGCGGAGATAGATCATCTATTTCTAATGTGACAGTCATAGGTTTGACTTCATCAGAATAGGGGATGGATCTATTAAGAAGGTAGTAGGGTCTGATGTCCTGGTATTTGGATGACATACGCAGAGTAGGAAGTGATATTCCTATACTACGATCGGTTATACTTTGGCTGTCATACAGTGGTTTCTCCACATAGGACTTAGATATTATATCAAGACATTCTGGTTACTAGATCTAAAGATCTAGATTTGGGTGGTTTCCCAATCAGGGTACTTAGACAGCATACTATGAGTATTTAGAATGGACGACTCCTGGCACGGTAGTAGTACCTGCAGGTGTTGGAGTCACCCTCTCTAAAGGTGTCTTACAGACTAAAAGGGAGAGCGATGTGCATGATTGGCAGATCACTTGCTTAGGCAATTGAGTCAATCATGAGATGTCAAGTACAACAACAGATGTTGTTTTTGCACGAGATGCAGTAAGTTGATATTAATCCAATCCTGGAGAAACGATCGGAAGCAGTTTTAGAACATAAGTTGATGTTCTAGGGAAATGATAACGGCAGCCTCCTTTAGGAGACAGCTATCATTCCAGGCTTCCACGGTGAATTGGATGACAGAGTGACTGTCAGAGTTATAGTTCTCCCTCTGAGGAGGGGCAGTATTTTGGACAGGAGGTCCAGGCAGATACTGAGGGAGGCATGGCGCAGGATACTGATTAAGTTCAGTTGACGATACAGTCTAAGAAGTTTGGATTTGGAGTTCACTTGTGAACTAGGTCCCATCAGACATCCAAACATATTCTAAGACAGGTATTGCTCTTTTCGGGAGATGGGTTTCTCCGCGAACTTGAGATAAAGAGAGACATAGAAAGAAACATCACAGCGGATCCACTTACTGAGGCTATTCCTCGAACGCAATAGTTTTGCAAACGAGCTTTGTGAGACTGACTAGTAGAGGAGTTGGGTGTTCGGTATCACACGGGCTGTGAGTATGCGACATCGCAATAATTAGCCTTGAGTGCAAGTGGGAGATTGTTGGAGATAGTGCCCTCAGAGTCAATTATTGGATCACAGGCACATGATTGCAATGATTGATGGAGGACCTATACCGGTAGGACAGTCTTACTCAAGATGATAGTATGCTATCTGGTTTATCTTTATCATCGTGTACTGCTTTAGTTGACCTTACAGGTCACTATTGCGCGTTGATAGAGCCCCTAGGATTCTTGCTTGACTGCCAGCAGTATGAGGGTGATCATATACGTGGGAGCTGGGGTCTATAAGCACATCCTTAAAAGGTCCCTAGTCGTGGGAGTTTCGAGACAGGGCATCGATACTCCAGAGTAGACTAGTGTATACAGTCGAGACCCCGACGAGGGGCGGTGGCCGGTCTCACAAGCCATTGGTGTCAGTTGGTTCACCTAAGATTTATACAGGTGCTCATTGGGTTATGAGTACACCGGACAGGACTCGCCGGGAACATGCTAGTTGGTCTTATACCTGACGTCAGATAGCAGTTCCCTGGTGACATGTATACAGGTTAGTTCATCGACCTGGGATCGTTATTTGTCTCGTGTGAGTTCCTACTGTGCTTGGATTACTACCCTACCACGCTCAAAGGAGTCGTGCAAACAGGTTTTAGTTGGGTACAGTCCCGAGCCACATGGAGGCAGTGAGCGGATCTTCAGGGGTTTGTCTCCCCCGGTATTGGGGGTGAGGTCGCACTGTGTCTAGGAGAGCCATTACAAGAAGTCCTTGGCCAAGGCAGGAGATTTACTGGTAGGTATTCCAGTAGTATCTCAGGGTGTTCTGGGCTACACTCCGACACGACTTGTACCGCTTTTGGGGGTCTGACTTTTACCAACCCCCTAGGCCCGCCATGCGATGCTCATAGACGAACGGACCGGACTGTACGGATATTGTCACTGACAGGCTCAGTAGGGTGTCAGGATGAGTTCGCTCATCGACGTCCCTTTTGGTCAATACCTGGTAGCCCGTTATATATGGCTAATACCTCTGACGTGCTAGTGGTTAAATCCACAACCAAAGTATTGACGAGTCTTTAGAGTCCCCCACAGACCGTTTTCTCAAGTTTCGGGCGAAACGCTGTAGAGGCCGTATGGAGATATGGCAGGGTTCGATCAGATACGTGCGGTATTGCACGGATCATGATCGGACGGATAATACTAGCGGGCTTTGGTTTAAGCCGGATCCTAGTATTGTACAGTGTAGATTTTGTCTATTTGCATTTGTATTCAGTGGGAATACAAATGCGGGTATGTATATACAGTCGCAGGGTTTTCCTGTAATTTATTACGGGATCAGTTTTCTGAAGTTGCCAGTTTGCATTCCGTTCCGGCCAGTTTTCCTTTGTTTCTTCACGGCCGGACTTATCTGATGGAGGGGCTAATTTGCAATTGTGCAAATTAGTATTTGTGGAGGGGGTCATTTATAAAATGAGGCTTCATGATGGTTCTTGAATCATTAGATTCTTTTTGGGTCTTATCCTTTGCATTTATGAGAAAGGATTTGGATTAGAAATTGGTGTGACTTTAATCCATGATTATCTTCACTTTTCTTCTCTTGTTTATTGATTCTTTTTCCCCCACCATGGAGAGAGGCCGGCCACACTTGGGAAGGAGAGAGGGGGTTCATTTTTGTGGGGGAAATTCATTCATCTCATTTCATTCTATGCATGCTACAAAAATCCCACACCTCTCTCCAAAGATCATTCTTCTCCTCCTTCAAAGGCAACTTCACAACCCCAAAGAGACATACCATTCTACACTTGGTCTACAGCATTTCTTGGGAACGTCGGCTCGCCAACTTCGTGCCCGAGTTTCCTCGGTCCAGAGGTAGGAGCCCGTAAAAGAACCCGGCGATGTGGTGCCCGTTCCGACGAGGAGCTGAAGACCGGAGATTCCGCGAGGAGATCGGAGTGGAGGCCGAAGACCGAAGGACACGGATCGCTCGGTATAGCATTCTATCCTTTCTCGTATTTGCTAGAGTTAGGTTAATGGCCCGATCCGGGATTTTAGTGCGTGGTGGTGCCGGTTTCTAGTTTTTAGAAAAGTTTCGTTTCCGCATTCCGGCGTCGGATTGACGGCCGGGGCGCCGCCGTGCACTTACACAAATACCCGCAAACTTATCTTTTGCTCGTCCTCGAGCAAACCTAGTTTTATTCTTGAAAAAGACCTAGCCTCACTTTCGCAGGGAAACCCGATTGCACTGAGCTCGTGCAACAAGCCGTTAAACCTCTAGGTGTCCCTAGTAGGAGGAGTGTTGTCTTCTGAGGGTTTTCAGCGGATACTACCCACAAAATCCCATCAATTTGGCCTATTAACTTTTATTCTCCAATTAGGTTATCCAACAAGGAATTCTATTATCTTCGACTCATAAATTATCCACCCGTATCCTTCACGCTTCCTTATCATTTAACTTATGATTATATATATTCTTTTGAATTTACGTAACTTTTGACATCTTTTAAGTTTTCCTTCAAAGGTTCCATCTCAACTTAGGAATTTTTATCATCTCTATTAAAGATATAAGTCCTATTCTTCATTCCTATCTCTTATCTAAATCCCAATCACATACCCCTACGTGTGTGTATATATCACCCCTACACATGGAAATTCAAATCAAGCTATTATACTCTTGTCCATCGTCCAAAGTACTTTTAGTTGGTGAACTTTTTAGATGAAATTGCCCATCCTTCATGCGACCGTTAATACTTCTTGAGATACTAACGAACGATTACAAAATGTGTTTGCACATTAAGGCGTAATTCCTAGTCTTGTAACACCTAAGGCTTTTAGCAGTGACTCCCAAACCAGTTGGTCTAAGGCACTAGGTGATGAAGCACCCTTGCTAAATATTTTTTCTATTAATGCAGCCTTAAGTAATTACAAAAACCAGTGTTCATTTTTTTTATTATCTCTTTATTCACACTTGTATTTTTATTTTATTTCCCTTTATACTAAGGACTTTAGACAAGAGCATTTCAAGGTCTCTTCTACTATTCCAAGTTTCCAGGTTCGTGTTTGTGCAATTTGTAGGGTATATATTTTCAGAATTTAGACTTAAGCTTTGGAATTATTTTTCAAACTTATACTTCAATAAAAATTTCAATACTCTTCCCTTATTTTAACTTAGCCCAAGAAGTAAACTCGAAATTTGCCTATTTCTAAATAAACTACAAAGACATATACTTTCTACCGTTAAATTTTAAGAAAGGTTATTTTTAGGGTTTTTAATTCACTAAATCTAAGATCTAGTTTTTCCTAGCTAGTCAACCGTCATGTCAAACTTAAGTCAAATATAACCAAATTTGAACTTTTCAATTTTTATAATTAAAATTTTTCAATTTTTATGGGTTTCAAAATAAGTATGCAAATGCAAAAATATACACATGAATGCGAAGGAAGAAGGCTTACCGAGCATACCCCCAAACTTAAACTTGACAGTGTTCTCACTGTCAGGCTACACCAAGAGGGTCAAAATTGTCGGCAATCCCATGTTTATTTTTTTTTATATAATTTTTTATTGTTAAAAGAAAAACAAAAAATATATATACAAAAAAGGTCCCCCCAAACTTAGTGAAACGATGTTACACGTCATTGCCAAACTTTGCAAAGACCAAACGTCAACACCAACCAGTTGAAAAATTTATCTGTGTAGAGTATCGGTCGGTAGAAGAACATGTTGTACCGAGCCGAAAAGAATTGGGGAAGAGATAAGTGTAGTGAAGAGATAGGAGGTGATGATGAATGAAAATGAGAATGTGAATGATCAAAAATCAGTGGAATATTGGCATTCTCGTAGTTTATTAGAAGAAAAGGGGGTGGTTCAACTTCCATAGGTGGAGGTTGATTTACCATACAATCCCCGAGATGTTTCTGTGGATCCTTTATTGACTTAGCATCATCCATCATATGCATATGATATTTAATTATGAGGGAACTAATCTCCTCGATGTCCGCCATAGTCCAGCCGAAAGCTTGCCGGTTATTTTGTAAGACCATTAAGAGGGCTTTCTCTTGCTCGAGAGCTAGAGATGCCGATATGATAACGGGAAAGGTCTCATTCTCACCTAGATAAGCGTATTTAAGGTGAGACGGCAAAATCTTGAGTTCAAGTTTCGGAAGCGAAACAATTGAAGATAAAATTGGCGAATCTATCTCGAACTCAAAGGATTCCAACAAAGGTTCGAAATCACTGTAAGCAACCGAATCGGATGGTTCAACTAACTCATCCAAAAATTCAAAGGACTCATACTCGGGCGGTGAGTCATCAACATCATCCGAAAAAGTGAAACATTCGTAATCAATATCGGTTGTGCAAACTGTGTTAGATTTCAGGAGGGACGCACTAGTGGAGTCAAAACTGTTGTCATCAAACAGAAATTTTTCAAGCTCGCAGTCCTCCTGCGTGATTTCGTGAATAGAGCAAACTTCTCGTGTACTAGTTTTAGGCACGGGAGGCAGACTTCCTATCTTTTAAATATTGAACTCACTAGACATCTTCCTGAAGGATAGAGTCATAGAGCCATTATGACAATTTATTACGGCATTGGAAGTGGCCAAAAATGGTCGACCGAGGATCACCGGAATTTGGTTCCGTGGGTTAGCAACAGGTTGTGTGTCCATAACAATAAAATAAATGGGGAATATGAAGCCCCCTACTTTGATCAACACATCCTCTAACTCACCCCTAGGATGGGTGATTGATCGATCAGCCATTTGGAGAGTACAACGAGTGGGTTTCAACTCTCCAACACCTAATTGCTCGTACACGGAATAGGGAAGCAGGTTAACACTAGACCCAAGATCTAAAAGTTCTCGATTGATGTTCTTATCCCCAATTATTATTGAAATTGTAGGACAGCCAGGGTCCTTTCGTTTTTGGGGTAAGGGTTGACGTTGGTTAATAGCATTGCTCACGGCACTAGCTACTAGCACTTTATTGGGTGTCTGAGACTTTCTCTTCGAGGTGCATAAGCCCTTTAAGATTTTCGCATACGAAGGGACTTGTTGGATTGCATCCAAGAGAGGTATATTTATGCTAACCTGTTTAAATAACTCCACAATCTTCTCCATTTATGGAGTTGGTTTATTGGATCTCAACCTGTTTGGAAAAGGAACATTTTGAAAATTTGTTGAGTCCAATGTCTTTGGAGTAGAATGTGGAGTTGGAACGGATCCCAGTGTTGGTGTATTCGTGAAGTGAGATGTGGGTCCGTTCGGATCAGAAGAAGAAGAGCCTTTTGAAAAGTGGAGAATAGGCTCTAACGAAGAAGATGAAGATGAAGAAGAAGATGAAGAAGAACCACCGGCGGGGGTGTCATCAATATTACCCACATTATTATGCAACACTTTTCCAGATCTCAACGTGGTCACAGCATTTACATTATAATTTTGTTGTTCATATGCAACATGTGCGTTGTGTGTGACCGGGATTTGGTAATGGTTGAGATGGAAGCTTTCCTTTTTCTCGCTCGCTCAACGCAGCAGTTAGTTGTGCAATTCGGGCTTCGATTGATTTGATACTTTGATCATGTGAAGTATTGTTGTGCACCAAAAACTGGATGGAAGTCTCCAACCTTGCTGTGGATTGTGTAGATTGTTTGAGAAACGCATCTAGACTTCTTTCTAGCGAGGTAACCTTATCATCATTTGGTTGAACAAAATTGTTTTGAGGGTAAAAATTGTTAGGCACAAAATTGTTCGTTTGATTTGGGTAAGGTTGTGGTTGGAAAGGTTGCTGGTATTGAGTTTGTGGAGGTGCTTGTTGTTGTGGAAGAGGAGGAATTTGAAAGTTGTTGTTTCCTTGGAATTGTTGATTTTGATTCCAAGCAAAATTTGGGTGGCTCCTCCAACCCGGATTATAATTCGAAGAGTATGGATCATTTCTTTGTCGTTGCTGAAAGGCAGCATTGACTTGATCTTGTCCTTGAACAGGTGGATTGTAAGGACACTCTTCAGTAAGATGTGATAGATCCGAACAACAAGCATAAACAGTCCGTGGGGGTAAAGCTGGGGCAGGAGAAGGCGATGAGATTTTGGTCTCAATTGCTTCTAGCTTTTTCGTAAGTGCGGCCATTTCGGCCTTCATTACTATCGACATATCTAATTGATGTATGCCTGCCCTAGACTGACCAACAGAAGAAAATGAGGTGGTCTTAGTGCTTTCCCACTGAAGTGTTTGTTTAGCAAGATCCTCGAGAAACTGCCAAGCTTCCTCACTAGATTTGGTTAGAAAGTGACCTTGGCAAATGGTTTCCAACAACTGCTTCGTTGCTGGGTTCAATCCCCCGTAGAAAGTTTGGCAAAGTTGCCAATTTTCGATACCATGGTGACGGCATTGAACAAGTAGGTCTTTGAATCTTTCAAAACACTTCCAAAAGGGTTTGGAAGGAACCTGGGAAAATTGGATAATCTCATTGCGAATTCTCGCGGTCTTGTGATGTGGATAAAACTTTTTAAGAAAAGTTTTAACAAACTCTTCCCAATTCTTAATAGAGTGTGATGCTGTGCTGTATAACCACTTCTCGGCTAAGTCACATAAGGTGAAAGGAATGACCCTTAGTCTTATAGCATCATCTGATAATTGGGTTGTTTTCATCATTGCGCAAATGTTTTGGAACTTGTTTATGAAGATATAGGCATCTTCGGATTCCAGTCCGTAAAATTTTGGCAACATGTTGATGAAGTGGGGTTTGATCTCAAAGTTATCCCCATTTTCCGGTGGGAGTGAAAGACAAGTAGGTAAGGTGGTGCGGACAGGGTAGAAAAGATCCTGGAGCGCGATTCGTTGGGGCGCTTCAACAGGCGGGTGTTGTGGGTTATTCGCACCTAACGAAGGTGGAATCAGTCCCGTGGGTAAGGTGTTGTTAGGATTAAATCCCGACATCTCCTTAGAAGACGAAGAAAGTGAAGGTGAAGGTAAGGAAGTGGAAGGAATTTCGACTTCAGAGTCGAAAGCGTCGTCGGTCGGTACCAACGAGACACGGACTAATCGGGCGCTATTGTCCCTAGTCCAACCGGACATACACTAAAGAGGTAGTGTAGTCAAAAAGGTGAAAAACAGAATGTGGGGGTAAGAAAACGTCAATGGAAAGAAGGTGGGTGTAAGTGGGGTGCACGGATTTTTAGCGACAAGTTGCAAGTTTTTGTAAAGATCTTCCCTTTTTTTTATATGTGGAGCTTTTTGCAAAAAGATTTTCGATAAAAGGCTTAGACACACGTTCAATCAACCACAAATGCACAATCAGGCCTAGATCTAGGGTCACCTAGGTCAGCTAGACAGCTCCTAACTGTTTCAAAGGGCAAGAAATAGGACCTCAAACCGCCTCTTCACCGCCAATTGTGGCCAGGTAAAGTGCCAGGTAAGTGGGAGGTTCTCCACTACGTAAGTAGTGGGCCTAATTAAGTAACCACTTGCCTTAGACACACTTGCCTAGACACCACAAAGTCAGGTTAGGATCAACGGTCGATGCATACAACTGTTCCTCTGTCCTATTGAGCGCGAAGTCCTTAGGGCTGAGTCTAATCTTTTTTAATTAATTGATGGTCAATGCAATATGCCTTATGTGATTTCTGGGGTCCTGGGAAGGGTGATGAAATCCCCACCCAATCTGGATTGGTTTCAATCCCCTTAAAGTCAGTTTAGATATGCAAAGCAGTAAACATTCACTTGCAAACAATTTTTTTTTTAAGCGCGGCGCAAAGAATCCTGCACAAGATCAATTATTGGAAGGGGGAGAGATTTTTTAGCGCAAAGAATCCTGCAGGAAAATTTACAGAGGAGATATCAGGGGTTCAGAGGAAAGTGAAAGGGAGCTTACAGTGCAGATTCCACGCGCTGACGCCACCAGAGGAACGCGGATGCACGGCAGAAAGGCTGTTTCGGTGGCGGAATCGCGGTGGAGTCGGAGGCTTAGTTCTCGAAAAAAAATTTGCTCCTCTGGTTTGATTTTTCTCTGTTGTTCAGATCTAGGGTTTTCTGTTTTGATCTCTGGATTTTTCCAGATCCAAACTCGTTTGTCAATCCTGCAAAATTCACACGAAAAACCCTTCAAACAATAAAAAGATGATAAATTTTTTTATATTTTTCAGTTTTTATGATTTTTATGATTTTATATTAACCCGAAATTGCAAAAAGAAAATACTACGCCATCCCCGGCAACGGCGCCATTTGATTTTTAGAGATTTTGTGATCAAAAATATTTTACCGCAATCAAGAACGGCGTCGCTTGGTAGCTAGCCGGTGAGTACGGGTCGGTCCACAGGGATGTTGTGTATTTCCTAATTTGGTCTAACGAGTTAATTCCAAACGGTGTGAATAGATTATCGCTAAAAAATAAACTGATTTATACTAAGACTAGAATCTTGCTAGGGTTAGGTTTAGGTTAAGTTTGGAAATTGAACATTTCCTCACCGCTTTCAATGCCCTAATTTAGATCTCTTTAGGTGTTATGGTAACAATTAAATAAAGGGGATTAGTACCATCGGCAAGAAACGATGTTTCTTCCTCTAGGTTCTAGTCCTTCCTTTCTTAATTCTTACCCTAACCTCCATGGAAAACATACGCAACCGGTCTTTTATACTACGGTATCACCGTTACCTCGTAGGGTAAGGAGCCGTAGGGTGCGGTGTGTGTATGTATGCATGGAGTCCTATTAATTATATGTGATGGGCAAGAAAGGGGTGAGAGATTTTCATCTCTCAAGCCTTCCCCAAATCTAACCCTAACAAGTGAGGAGACTACTCACTCATTAGAGAATTGAAAAACATTTCTAACTATCTAACTAGGGCAGATAATAAAATTATACTAAGGCAGAAAAAAAATTAATTAGGGCAATGAAATAAAATTACATACTTTATTGATGGCTCTCTCCAAACATTTACACAGGAATTAAGTTCTGAATAGATGAAACAAAAAGATGCATCCTTTATTTGATGGCTCTCTCCATACATAGAATTCTGAATTTTTTATCAATGAAAAGAGGCATCACCTAAAACAGGTTTTAGGGTTTCTATTTATAGAACATAGAAACCCTAGGGTTGCAATCGCGTCATATCTGCAATTACAATTTTACCCCCAAAGAAACTAGTCAACGCACCACCACGCCATAAGAATTTGCGCCGACACGCGCTTCGCACGGCCGCGGAACCGCGGCCAAAACCCCTGTTTGGCCGCGGTTCGGCGGCCATACTGGGGACTTAAATGCTCTGCTTCTCTGGTAATTCTTCAGTTGCTTTTTCCTTGGCTTTTCTTCACTTGGTTTCTCAGATTGTCTTCTATTTTTCTTCCAGATTTCTACAGTGAATGATGTCGTGGACTTTACCGTTTGCTTCGTGTCGAAGTCTTGAACCTTGCGCTGCCTTTATACTTTGTGAACTTGTTCACTGATCTTCGTTTATTCTCCAACTGTAGGCTTGATCAAGATTTTTCCATTTGTTGGTCGTAGTCTCACTTTTGTATCGTCTTTTCATCTTTTTCACTGTTTTTGTTCCGAGAACCTGTAACCTGCAACTATGTAGCAGACATGGGTCAAAAGCACCTGTTTATTTGTAAAATGACTAAAAATGGGGAATATAATAATGCAAAAGTATGATATGAATAGCCACCTTTTTAGAAAAGGAATTTCTTGCAAAAGAAATTAGTGGCAATGAGGTAGAACTGGAAGAAGTTCCGGCGACACAAACTGCAACTGAAGATTTAGTGGAACCAGAGGATTCAGTAGTTCCCGACGAACCTCCACCTCTCCGCCGATCTAGTAGGGTTCCTCATCCACCTGAGAGATACTATGGTTTTCTCATCGATGGTGGAAGCGAGGATTGCATCATGGAAGATGATGACCCGGCTAGTTTCGAGCAGGCCATCATGAGTGGTGACTCTGTGAAATGGCTGGATGCAATGCAATCTGATATGGAATCCATGTATACCAACAAAGTATGGACTTTGGAAATTGCTCCTGAAGGAGTAAAAACCATTGGGAGCAAATGGATCTTTAAGAAGAAACTTTGTGTATATGGAAAAGTTGAGACTTTCAAAGCTAGACTTGGTGCAAAGGATTTTCGTCAACGACCAGGTGTGGATTATGACGAAAACATTTTCTCCAGTGGCTATGCTTAAGTCCATCCGGATCTTACTTGCCATTGCTGCATACCATGACTATGAAATCTGGCAAATGGATGTTAAGATTGCCTTTCTAAATGGTGATTTAGAGGAGTGCATGTACATGACTCAGCCAGAGGGCTTCGTAGACAGTGGGAGCAGCGGAAAGGTGTGCAAGCTTCTTAAATCCATCTATGGGTTGAAGCAGGCATCGTGGAGTTGGAACATCTGTTTTGATGTTGTAGTCAAAGAGTTTGACTTCATCAAAAACATAGATGAACCTTGTATATACAAGAAGGTGGCAGAGAGTAAGGTTGTCTTCCTCGTATTGTACATGGATGACATACTCTTTATAGGAAATGATATTCCTATGCTGCACTCGGTTAAGCTCTTCTTATCACATAGATTCTCAATGAAAGATCTAGGTGATGCCTCCTGCATTTTGGGAATTAAGATTTATAGAGATGGATCTAGACGGATACTGGGATTGTCCCAATCCAGGTACATTAACACCGTACTAAAGAGGTTTAGTATGGAAGAATTCAAGCGTGGGAAATTACCCACTATCTCTGGACTCACTCTCTCCAAAGAGATGTCTCCCAAGACTGATTTGGAAAGAGCTCGCATGCAAGGGATACCCTATGCTTCGGCAGTAGGCTCCATCATGTACGCGATGCTATGTACCAGACCTGATGTAGCATACTGACTAAGTGTAGTGAGTAGGTATCAAGAAGATCCTGGAGAGAATCACTAGACAGCTGTGAAGAACATTCTCAAGTACTTGAGAAGGACAAAAGAGATGCTCTTGGTGTATGGTAACGGAGAACTCCAGGTGGATTCATTTACCGATTCGAGCTTCCAGAGTGATAAGGACGACTCTAAGTCACACTCGGGATTTGTCTTTACCCTCAATGGAGGGGCGGTGTGTTGGAAGAGTTCCAAACAGGAAACCGTGGCAGACTCGACGATGGAGGCTGAATACATCGCTACCAACGATGCTGCCAAAGAGGCTGTCTGGATAAAGAAGTTCATCACTGAACTTGGTGTGGTTCCGTCCATTGAGTATCCAATACCTCTGTATTGTGATAACAATAGAGTTGTGGCTTTGGCCAAGGAACCCAGATCCTATCAGAAGTCTAGACATATTCTGAGACGGTATCACCTGATCCGGGAGATAGTTGATCGCCGGGAGATCGAGGTTAGGAGAGTTGATACGAAGGACAACACTGCGGATCCACTCACAAAGGCCATTCCTCAGATACAATTTGAGAGACTCTTCAGGATGTTGGGTATGAGATACTACAACAGCCGGCCTTAGTGCAAGTGGGAGATTGTTAGTTATATGTATGCCCTAGAGGCCATTGTTGTACATGTGATGTATATTATAATGGATGCTTGGATATATATAGAGAGGACTTTCTTGCTCGATATGATAGTATGCTATCTGGTTTCACTTTATCTTAACATGTTAACGAATACTGTTTTGTGATCACGTGTTGATAAAGCCCTTAGGATATGTACTCGACTACTAGGACTATGATAAGATCATACTAGTGGGGCCAGGGTAGTCAACGAGTACATCCTATAACTGTTCCTAGTCGAGGGTGTATCGAGACAGGGCATCGATACTCCAGAGTAGACTAGCGTACACGCATCTTGACCCATATGATGGGCGATGGATGATCCCATATCCATTGGTGTTGGACATCAAAGATAGTGTACGGGTGCTCAGTGGAGTCTGGGTACACTGAACGGACTCGCCGAGAACTCCTGGATGGTATTATACCTATAGTCAGATAGCAGTTCTCCGGTGACACAGGTACAGATTAGTCTGTAGACCCAAGATTGTCATAGAGTCTTGTGTGATTCCCACTGTGCTTTGATTTCCACCTTACCACGTCCAAGAGGGCATGCAAAACGGTGGATTTTGGGTACAGTCCTGAATCACATGAAGGCAATGAGTGATAGGAGGGGTTTCGTCTCTCCCGGTATAGGGAGTTGATGTTGTGTTGTGTTCGATTGGCTATAACTAGAAGTCCCTGGCCAGGGCTGATATGGAGATTTACTGGTAAGAGTTATCAGTAGTTTTTCGACCCGTTATGAGCCTTACATCGACACAACTTATCGGTTACTGGGGTCTGACGTTTACCACCCCTAGACTAGATATGCAACATATCAGGCGAAGAGACCGGACTATACGGTAGTGTTTACTGATTGGATTTGCAGGAGAATGTACAGGCTTGCTTGTTGATCATCTGATTGCTCAATACACGGGTGGCTGTTATGTTTAGCTGACCGCTTTCAGCTTGTGGGTGTTTGATATGATCATCACCTACTGCCGGCGTATTGATGATTCTTTAGAGTCCTACACAGAGGTTTCCTGGCTTAGGCAAAATGGAGTAGGAGCACATATGTGATATGTGCGGCACCGAGAATAATATGATATGAGATACCGTATTCTATTCTCGCGATATATGATATTGTCCGGGTATATGTGATATAGCCGGGTCATCGGATCAAGTGTTGATTCGATGAATCGGTACATGTTATATTAGTCGATTATATGCTATATAGCCGGATTGTCAGATCAAGTGTTGATTTGATAATTTAATGTATAATTATATATGTGATATATTACATTACGTTAACTAATATAAGCTCGCTTTATTGATTCATTTTCTCACCGGATAATAAATTGATATATATGCGATATAAGTTAATTGTATTATTTTCTTTTGTTGCAAAATATATTATATATATGTGATATATAATATTGTAACAAGTTATGATTACAAATACAACATGATTTGTGGAGATTAAACAAGTTAGGGTTTGATTTGGGTCAGCATTTGGGTTAGCTTTTTCATGAAGGTTCTAGAAGCTTTATTTTGTTTTAAACTTAGATATTTTGTATTGATATTTTGTGTAGATATTTCTTAACCCAACCCAAACCCTTTACCCTAGTTAATTCTCTACAAGGGTTAAGCCTTCATTCTTAACCCAAGGTTGGATTTGTAACCACAACAATAATTCATTATTCATCACAAAAGGATTTTCTTCTTCTTCTTCATTCTCTTGAAAAAAACCTTGACTAGCTTTTCATTTTGTGATGATAAATGGTGAGAAATTGAAAATAAAAGAGAGCTAAATTCCTACTTCATCATCCTCATCTATTCTAGCCACTTAGATTAAGGTGTTCACTTCTCTAATAAGTTGTTTAGTGAAGTGTAAGCTTGTGTTAAAGATTCTTCAAGGTAGAACATCTTCGAAAAGGAAGATTTCAAGCAAGCATGGATAATTCGGCTTGTGCAGCCTCTCTAGAGTCCGGAAGTTCATGGATAGCGGCGAAGGGACTACTACTCAGAGCTTATGAAGCGAAGGAATGGACTACAAAGGTTGTAATCCCTCTCTCTTAGATGTAAAGTTGTTTACATGCTTTGTTAACCCTAATTCTCTAGTTAAGATCTTGGTTAGGGTTCGTTTAGCACCCCAAAAATTTTAAAGTAGCATGATTGATGCTTGCTAAAACCTTCACAAGGTGCTAAGCTAACCCTACAGTGGTATCAGAGCCAAGCTAGAGCTTAGGCGTTGTCTAGACGAAGTTAGAAGTCCGATCGAACCCCGAAACACCGAGAATTGACCCCTTGCTGGAAATTTTTTCAAAAGTTGAAAATTTTCATATTAAAAATACTCAGAAAATCATGCAGGGAATTTTATGGACCCACCTGAAGAAAGGATCCCTAACTCGCTACAGTGACCGCGTGACCGTGGCCAAAACCTGGTTTTGGCGGCGGTTCCGCGGCACCACTGTGGAGGCTTGGGACGGGTACTTCAGCGACGGTCCATAGGTGCTGGGGCATGCTACTGAGAAAGGATCCCTAACTCCTCCTGGGCTGGGAGTTGAACTCCCGAAGGGTTTTGGAGTTAAACTCCTAGGCAAAGAGGGATTTTTATTTTGATTTTTCGGAATTCAGAGGAGTTAAACTCCTAAAGAAAAGATTTTTATTTGGAGTTAAATTCCTAGAAGATTTTTGGAGATGATAAAACGGGACCCCTTTCTTCTCCCTTGAGCCTTGGATCCTCCCAAAGTGGGATTTTTGGAGATGGGTCTCTTTCTTCCTCTCTTTCCATTAGATCTTGAAGAAAAAGTGTCGTGAGATTTAAAAATCTCCCTTTTTAGAGATTTAATAAGAGATCTAAGCTTCTCTTCATGGGTATTATGGTGAAAAACTATTTCTTTTAGGGAAAAGAAGAGTTAAACTCTTGATTTAATTCAAAACAGAGAAGAAGGTTTATAACCTTGAGGAAGGAGAAGGAGACACAAAACTCTAGAAAGTATGTGAGAATGAAAGTTATTCTTTATTTTCTTATCATGTTTGCCTTTTATAGGCTACACACTTTATGTATAGCCCCTTGGGCTTTTCCAAATGGCACTTGAGCCTCCTCATGGTTCATGTGCGTATTTCTTTTTGCACATAAGCCATGAGATTTACAAAATTTTGGGTTTTTGCCAATATTCCATACATTTATTTCTAAAAAATTACATTAAACTAATGTATGGTTTCATTCTTTTTGTCATGAGGCCGGTCCCTTCCATGCTCTATCTTGACTTGGGCTTGGGCCTGCTTACTTAGGTTTGGGCCCACTTGGCTTTGGGTTGACTTTGGCTTTGACTTGGTTAACCGGGGTGTAATTTTTTTTATCTCAACAAAGTACCCCCATCAATAAATGCACACCGCGTATATGGGTTGTGTGAATGGAATTGGTGGATTTGTTCTATATGGAGATTGATTTGGTTTGGTTCCCTGTGGAGGGTCGATACTGCTCTTTCAGCGACTTAGACAGTCGGTGCTGCCATTTTTTCCGGTTGGACGGTCGGTGCTTGATTTGACTTGCTTTGCTTCTTGCGGTGTCGGGATTTGATTTGACTTGCTCCGCTTTTTGCGGTGTCGGAGTTGAAGTTATCTTGCTCCCCTTTTTGCGGTATCAGGATTGATTTGTTTATGAGGTGGAGCTTGATTCCAATGAGGAGGTGATTGCTTCCAAGGTGGAGCTTGATTCCGCTGAGGAGGCTGTTGGTGTTGAATCGGTTGATCTGATTGGTTTTGAAGTTCTTGTCCATTCTGCGGGACCTTTTGAGCTTGGAACCACTGCTAGTGGGACTTTGATTTGATTTATTTGATTTCTGTCTCGTCGGGCGGGACTTTTGAATTTGAGCGGGACTTGGAATTTGGATTTTGTTTGGCATCAGCATCACTGCACTAGAACAATGCTAAGAGCGACTCATTATTTGCCCTGGGAAGACTTAGGATTTAGGTTTTGGGTCGGCATCGGCACCGCTAACACTGAAGCGTAATGCCAAGAGCAACTTATTATTTTTCGTTCCCCGTTGGGGAGCAATGGATTAGGAGACAGGTTTAGATCCCTATCACCTAAGGCTTTTCAATTTTATGAGCCGTTAGGGTCTCATAAAAGTGTTTTCTCCTTACGAGTTGAGAGGATCCTGTAGGTGTGTTTTCTCCCTAGGAATCATGAGGATTCCTAAGTGCGTTGCTCCTTTGTGAGTCGTAAGGATCTCACGCAGAAATATTCTCCTCAAAAGGTCGAGAAGACCTTGTGAGTGTATTTTTGTCTGCTTTTCATGAGTTTGCGCCCTTTCGGGTTTTCACAAACTTGCCGACAGTCCTGCTGTTTTTACTCACGGAGCCCTTTCGAGTTTTCATCCGTGCCCATTTTGCTTATGGACATACTATTTTTTTTACATTGGTGGAGCTTCATCACTGGTAGGACTTCAGATGTAGTCTCGCCGTTAGGACTTGGGAAAGATATGGGTTGTTTACGCCCGTGAATTGTATACGGTTTTACAGGATGTATGATCCAGACTGTGGGGCCAGTGTGCTCAATTCGTCTGTGACTAGGAGCATTCACGCATAGCATTTCTTGAGATATCGGGCATTGATGGGTGGTATGGGCCTTTCTCCCTCGGCATTTATCAGTTGGTAGAATCCTCCATCAAACACTTTCTCGATGACGTATGGCTCTTCTCAATTTGTCTTGAATTTTACCTTGGCATGTGGATTGGGGATGATCGGTCTTTTGAAGTCCAACACCAATTCACCTTTCTTAAAAGCACGGAGACGGGTCATCTTATCATAGGCCTGTGACATTTGGGCTCAATACAGCTCCAGATTTTGCTGTACTATGAGTCACTTTTCTTCGAGTGTCTCATGTTCTTCAAGCTGAAGGAGAACGCTTTATTTCTCCATCAAACTATGCTGGACGGCCGTCCTTAGGCTTGAAACTTCGATTTCGATAGGGAGGATTGCCTCCACTCTGAAGATTAATGAGTATAGAGTGGACTGGGTTGGGGTGCGGTGTGTTGTACGATATGCCCATAATGCCTCGTGGAGCTTGAGATTCCAGTCTCTCTTGTTGGCTGAAGCATTTTTCCTCAGGAGCTTGCATACAGTTTTATTGAAGGTTTCAGCTAGCCCATTAGCTCTTGGATTGTAGGTGGAGGAATATCTTCAGTCTATCTTGTGCTGAGTAGCGAATCTTGAGACTTTAAAGCCCTTGAAAGAAGGCCCGTTGTCAGAAATGATTCTTCTTGATGTACCGAAGAGGTATAGAATATTATGCCATAAGAATGTCAGAATATTTTCTGTCCTGACTTCTTCTAGCGGAACAGCTTCAGCCTATCTGAAAAAATAGTCAGTTGCGGCCAATAAGAACCTGTGGTCTTTGGATGACGAATGATCAATCGGGCCAACTATGTCGGTGTCCCAAACTTCGAAGAACCATAACGCCACCATAGGATACAATGGATTGGGATGCTTGTGAATGAAGTCATTGTGCCTTTGGCAGAGATGACATTTCTTCACATGCTCTTCGTAATCCCTTATCATGGTGGGCTAGTAATACCCAAGCCGTTTGATTTGAAGCTATATTTTGGGGCCAGATTGGTGAGCCTCGCAGACACCTGAATGAAGCTCTTTCATGACTTTTTGGGATTCGGCCATTGACAAACACCCGAGCCAGAGTTGGTCATATGATCTGCGGTATAACATATTATTTACAAACACATATCGAAGGGCTCTCTTCTTCAACTGAACCCTCGCAGATTTTTCTTCGGGCAACTTGTTGTATCGGAGGTACTCTATGAAAGGATCTCTCCAATCGGGCTCATCTTGAATGATCAGAGTTTCTTCGGCAGGATTACACTTTTTTTCTGCGCTTTCCTCTTCTCATAAAGAGATTGGAGGAAGAATTTTCCGGCTCTGACTATGATTAAAATTTCATCCATGTCGGGATCAGCCGACTCTTTGACTAGGCGAGCGAGTACGTCGGCTTTTCTATTCAACGCCCTAGGAACTCCCATTAGTTCAATGTGGGTGAACTATTTCATGAGTTCCACCACTCAGCTTCTGTATCGAGCTAACTCAGGCTTATATATCTTGTATTCGCCGTTCACTTGGATGACGACAAGCTGGGAATCACCGTAGACCCGTAACTGAAGTATTTCCATATCTATGGCGAGCTCCAGACTAGCTATCAGAGCTTCATACTCAGTCTTGTTGTTTGTGCGAGGCTTGGTGAGAGCGAAAGAACTTCGTAGGGTTCCCATCGATGGTGTGATGAACACTAATCATATCCCTGCTTTTATCCCTGAGATGCTTGATTTGCTGGAGGTCCTTATTGATGAGGCTCCATCGAAGTAGAGCTCCTAACATGGCTTGCTATTCTTGAGGTGCAGCACTTGTTCGTCGGGTAACTCGCAATTTAGCGTCGACCCTTCTTGTATGGGATGAGCAGCGAGAAAGTCGGTAAGGGCTTGCCCTTTTACAGCTTTCTGAGGAGTATAGACTATGTCAAACTAAAGAAGCATGACAGCCCATCTTGCCATTCTGCTAGTAAGGCTTTCCTTGGTCATTAAGTATTTAAGAGGGTCGAGGCAGCAGTCATAGCTTCGGTTCCACAGGAGGAATGGAGATCAGTAAAAACAGTTGAGCGAGAAGATAATGCCATAGCTTCTTCATAGCGAATATCAGGGCTAGGCATTGCTTTTTGATCGGGGAATAGTTATGTTCCGTCTCGACTAACATTCGACTGAGGTTGTAGAGGACATTTTCTTTTCCCTCCTCATTATTCTGGGCAATGAGCACATCGAGTGATTCATCTAGCGCGGTAGTGTAGAGAATCAGCGATTTATTTGGAATAGAAACAACAAGTACCGGAGGACGAGACATGTACTGTTCGATACTTTCGAATGCTTCTTGACATTCGGCGTCCCAGACAAAAGGGGCTCCTTTCTTCATGAGCTTTGAGAAGGGCATGCATCTTCTTGATAGGTTCGAGATGACCCTTCGTATGTAAGCGATCTTACTTTGAAAGGATCTTAGCCGCATTATATTCTTTGGAGGAGGCATCTCCATGATGGATTTTATCTTTGATGGGTCGATTTCGATCCCTCGATGTCGGACTATGAAGCCCAAGAATTTTCCTGACGACACTCCATAAGCGCACTTCAGAGGATTCATCTTTAGATCGCATTCCATCAGTCTGGTGAACGGTCTTGAGGTATTAGATGTGATAGGCCTTGGCTTTAGTCTTGACGACCAAATCATCAACATAACATTCAACGAATTTATAGATTAAGTTGTCAAAGAACTTGGTCATTGCCCTTTGATATGTGGTATGTCACGGCCCGAATTTAGCACGTGACCGGCACTTAGATTGTGTGACGTCTAAAGATTCCGACACAATCCAAGTAAGCCAGAAACCAAGATCTAAACTCTATTTGCGGTAATAAGGAGGTATAGTTTTAAAAGTAATGAAAATGAGACCACATTTTAAATTCAAAGATTGTTTTGTTTAAAACATATGTCAAACGGTTTTTGAAATGAAGTTAAAACGAATGGTTTTAGTATTGGAAATTTTGACAACACCTCCTTTGTAAATTTTGGGGAAAACAAGTACATAATAATTATAATAGTGGCATCCCCTACTTGGGAGCAAAATCAACGCTAATCGGCGGAAACAACCCACACAAATAATATACGACCCTCAAAAGTGAAGAATCGCATGTATAAAAGTAAAAGAAAGCACAATCAAACATAACCAATTGATTCTACTCAAATCGACCCAAAATATACATAAGTCTCCCCTCATTCTAAGTCAAATAATATACACGGTCTGATGGAGTGACACTGGATACAAAATACAAAATACCCAAAAGAGGAGGTTACTAAACATGTAACCTACCTAGCAAGATAAGCAATGAAAGCTGTGATATATGTGTCCGCAACGCTGCTATGCGTCCACGCGATCTCTCCTGCAAGGAACTAAGGCACAACGGGGGTGAGTTCCCAACTCAGCGAATAAACTAACATCAAACAGTTGAAATTGTATGCATAAACGAAATAGCGACTAAACCTATGCATTAGGTAGTTATGATATGTGATAGTACGTAAAATATGAATATATCACTATAGTGCCTATATAGAAGAAAACAAAAATCTCATCAAGTATTCCAAAATCTTAGTCATATTCATAAGCGATCCACAAATCCAGTGTCAAACATCGACACAAATCTTTTGTTCCAGCAGGAATTATTCCACGAACGATCTTGACAACCAAAAACATCGGTCAGTATCATCTGGATATCCGTCGTATTTCTCAAACTGTCTCCGGTATCGAGTTTCCTCGCTAGGCTCCCCGCCTCTAATGTGGCTTTCCTGCCCCTCGGTCTTAATCGGGTCTACCATGTATCCGACTGTATACTCCCCCACTCGGTCCGGATAACGTAAAAATCCGCAACCGTATAGCTCCCCCTGTTGGGGTCAAAATTTACACCCCGGCTGACCAAGTTAAAATCAAAGTCAACCCCAAGACAAGTGGGCCCAAGCCCGGGTCAGAATCGAGCATGGAATTATTGTAATTCTTTTTTTAGAAATTAATGTATGTAAATGGGCAGAAAGCCTAAATTTTGTAAAACCCATGGCTTATGTGCAAAAAGGAACAAGCATATAAGTTATAAGGTGGCACAAGTGCCATTTGGCAAAGCCCAAGGGGCTATATGTAAAGTGCATACCCTATAAAGGCAAACATGATGAAAATATTTATGACAACTTTTTCCATTCTAAAAGATTCCAGGGTTTGTGCCTCCTTCTCCTTTCTCAAGGTTCTAAAACCTTCCCCCCATTTTAAATTAAATCAAGAGTTTAACTCTTTCCTTTTCCAAAAAGAAATAGTTTTTCATCACAAAACCCTTGAAAGGGAGCTCAGATCTTCAATCAGATCTCGAAAAGGGAAGACTTTTAAGTCTCACCCCCTTTTCTCTAAGATCTAGCCGATCAAGAGGAGGAAGAAAGAGACCCATCTACAAAAATCCAACTTTGGACAGATTCAAGGCTCAAAAGAAGCTCCACGACTAAAGAGAGAAGATAGGGGTCCCCTTTGATCAGCACTGAAGAACTTTGGGGAGTTCAACTCCAAAACCCAAATCCTTAAAGGAGTTTAACTCATATTCCAGATCATTTTGGAGTTTAACTCCAAATCTAAATCTTTTGGACTTTAACTCCACTAAAAATCCCTTGGGAGTTCAACTCCTATCCCAGGGGCTAAGCCCATTTTACGCTGGTGTTTCCAGCGGTCGCGTGCCGCACACGTGACCCGCCGGTGCCCAGCGGTCGCGTACAGCGCACGTGACCCGCTGGCGCCCAGCGGTCGCGTGCCGCGCACATGACCCGCGGGCACCCAGCGCCCACGCGCCAAGCACGCGACCCGTGGGCGCCCAATGCATATGTGCCATGCACGCGTCTTTAAGACGCTCCTCACCCCTCATTTTTCATACCCTACACACTCAAAACACATCCACTTCTAGGAAAATTTTTCTAACGGGGCGCTGCCCCGCACCCCGTAAGGAGGCTTCTATACCCCTTGACCCCCAACCCGCTATCCGGGTAGCGGGACCCCCGTAAACTTTGCGAAGCCCCCGATATATCCAAACCCATTCAAAACACAACACACGTAGATGGCACATTGAGTTCGCATGATCAGCTTGACCCGTTAATCGGAGGTTCCCTCGCTCCAAAGGCGAGGGGTAATTAACGGAAGCTTAGAAGCCAGAGATTTGGATACCCACAATCAATAAACCCCCGTCTACCCTAGGTAGGGGGAATCTGTAGTACGCCTGACAAGTGCGTGCGTATTCCCATCCTATTGGGGTAATGAAAAACACCCTACAGATTCTGGCACGCCCGGTGGGATGCTTTCTCTCCTCCCATAACTCGGGTTAAGTGTTCATGCGAACTCATTTAACATATATACCGATGTTTGTACTGAAGTAGTTTCTTTTCGTGCAGCAATCAACTTTCAACGACGATGTCTTCTAAGATGAATTCAGCTTCCGACGCGACCTCGATCTCGTATGTGGTCATGATCAATGCCCGCGTGGTTCTCCCTGCCAGTCTCAGCCGGCAATGGGAAGAGCCACCCCGCCAATTTGGTTCCGTCATCATCTACCCTGCTGGAAGCGCTCATCTGGCGGAGGTCTCGACAAACCAAGCGGCCAAACCGACCTCAAAGGGCAGGAGGCCGAACGTCGTGGTCGCCAAAGCTTTCCAACCCAAACGCAAATCTGTATTCGAACGGCTCTCCACTGTTCCAACTGGGGGCAAGGCCGTCAACACCAATGGGGCCACAAAGCAGCTCCAGCAAGCTCAAACGTTGCCCTTGACGATCGAGCAAGCAGGCATATTCTCTAGATTCTCTGTCAGTTGGTCTATGGTGGCTTCCCGAAAAGCTGTAACCAGCCAAGTACTCGAAACAGAAAAGCTGAGACATAAGCGGCTCAGGTATCGAGCCAACAAGAGGGTTAGGACTTCGGCCAAGTGGAATCTTATGAGATTCCAAGAGCCAAGTCATCCTGCGTCGACGGCTGAGTCGACGGTAAAAGTCAGCAATTCTTTCGAACCTCTGAAGTGGGTTCAGAAAAATTCCATGACCTCCAGAATCAAGAAGACAGCGGTCCGAACAATGCCATAAAGGGAAGTCTCCTAGCCCCAAAAGAGAAAGCATGACACCATCTCCTCAAGGGTCTATCAGGCACTCTGCGCCGCGCTAAAACAGCGGGGTAAATCCAGAAAAGAAGCGCCAGCACTATTCAAAATCCCGGTCAGGCCAGCCGCTTTCAGTCGATTTCCCGTTACCGAAACAGGATGGCCACGACAGCGATCCGTGAAATCAGATGCCGGTAATAAAAAGACAGTGGGATATGTTATCCATACGGTCTATATGGCGGGCGCGCTTCCCAGCGACAACTTGTGCAACAAAAGCAATGATGGGGCCTCCACATCCCAAGCCCAATCTGGCTTGAATGTGGTTGCCGCTCCCCAAGAACAGCCGCCTCCGCTGGATGATGAAAACCCTCTTGATGAGGATGATAGGCAGAAAGACCCCTCAGTCTATGTAGAGTCAAACTCGGATAGTGAGGAAGAGCCAACTTTCCACCCCAGGACCGCAGAGTAAGGCTGCTTCAAGAGCTTCGAAAACAGCTCAGGAGCAATGATAAAGAGATAGACAAGCTCTACTAAAAAATTGATGACCTGACGAATGTTGTGATGCAGCTCACGGCTCAAATTGCTCGGGTGCCTCCCAATCAAGCACAAGTCTCTACTCATGAACCGGGTGATGAAAACCCAAAGCAATCAATGCCTGTCCCATTGGGTCCAAGATTGGATGAGCCGCATGAAAGTCGGCCATGTTCTGCTTCTGGAGACGCCTTAGCCCCAAATAGTACCATCCTGCTAACACAAGATCAGATAATGGATTGGGTCACCAGCAAGGTTAAAACATTGGTGGCCGAAGCCGAATCTCAGAACGAAATTGGCAGTAGTGGGCGACCATATCCCGCATAGTACGATCTGATCGAGTTCCCCAATGGTTACGTCATTCCTAAATTCGGAAGATTTGAAGGGACGGGAAATGCTAATCAGCACATCGCCCACTTTAAAGCTTCGTGGGAAAATACAGGGGGCAATGATGCACTCCTACTTCGTCAATTTGTCAATAGCCTAACTGGTGTTGCTTTTGAGTGGTATATGAGTATACCAGACAGGTTCGTCATTACCTTTGCCCAGATGGAGTCTCTGTTTCAGCAAAGGTTCGTGAGTGTCAGTGATAAAATCTCCATTGCTGACCTTGCGAGGACCAAGACGGAGAAGAATGAAAACAACACCGACTTTATCGCCCGATGGCGTAATCTCACGGTCAAGTGTGAACCACCACTGGAGCAGGACCAGTTCGTCAGCCTTCTCATTGGGAACCTCAGCAATTGGATGGTCCCATTCTTGTGTACAGCAGGCCTCAAGATGTTTCAGGAGCTAACCTAGAAAGTCCAAATGCTGGAACGCTCAAAGCAAGTGTCTACCCTAGACTCTCCAAGAGACAAGACTTGGAAAAGCAAGAGGGACGACAACTGTTGAAGCGGGAATTACAGCAGTACCAATGCCTTCAATGCATCCGACAATGAAGACAAGCGAAAGGCAGGCGATTCCAAAACCAACCGATCTCGAAAGCCATTGCTGGGAGGAGAAGGGCCTTCCCTAGAGGAGAAAAAGAACAAGGTTTACTCTTTCAGAAGGGACAAGGTCCGCAAGATATTCAAAGATGCCTTGAACAATAGTCTACAATTGCCGGAGTCGAAGAGACCGCACGAAGCAAAAATGACCGACAATCCCCTATATTGCCCGAACCACAGAGTAGTGAGCCACGCGATCGAGAATTGCTATATTTTCAAAGACTGGGTCGAGAAGCAGTACAAGACTGGAGAGATTGAGCTATCGAAGAGTGTGTTGGTAAACAACCAAGCTGCAACCACCAACTTCATACAGACACAAGCTGAAGCCTTCTGGGAGCAGACAGCTGAACCCGCTGCCCTGAGAAATGAAACTGACTCACCGCAGCCTCCGTAGAGTACGCACATATCTAATAAGATGAAGAAGATGCTAAAGCTACTGCGGAAAGAGCCCAGAACAGAATGGGAAAGGTAGAAGAAGCCTACTATTCCAGCTGCCAATTCGGTTCCGTCAGGCTCAAAATCCAAAAAGCTCAAGAAGCAGAAAAGTGCAGCTCGACGCGAAAAAGAGTCTGCAGGGAGATCGACCATTCAAAAATATATCGATTCCCTCGAAGACTATGAACAGAAAGAAAGAACTCTGATTCAATTGAAAGAGTTCCTCCCTTTAGAATTGGCTGAAATTCTGGAGGAGTTAGAAGACTCCAATGAAGAGATCCCTATAGTAACCTGCTACGCTATCCATCTTAGTAGCGACTCTGAGAAGGAGCTCTATTTTCCTCAAGAGAACGAGGAGCTCGCTACAAACGACAACCAAATCCAGCTCAGAAGCGGCAGGGCTCTGCCGCTAAATCAGGGCATCACCACAAAAGGAAAGGAAAAACATGTGGCTAATGAGGAAGATGGCAGAGAACCGGCTAATGAAAACTCAAGTCCTTCCTCTGTGGACTACAACGTCTTGGCTCTCCTGAGCATCTACGATGCCTTGGTCCTATCTAAAGAGCTTAGAGATGTTCTCAATCACGCTCTACAAAACCACGAGCGGTATCAGGATCGCTTTGCGGAAATTAATATGGAAGAATCCCAATACGCTCTGCATGCCGCCGCGGTCACGTTTAAGGATGAAGACTTGCTACTGGGAACGGCTGAGCATAAGCGTCCGCTTTATGTGACAGGATACAGCGACGGAGACCGGATTAATCACGTATTGATTGATCCGGGATCCTCAGTGAACATCATGAACTTGCGCACTCTAAAGAGTTTGTCAATGGATGTCTGACACCTGTCGAGGGAAAGGATTATCATTCAAGGCTTCAATCAAAACTGCCAGCAAGTTCTGGGCTTTATAGCTCTGCCAATCAAGTTTGGGGATCTGCAAACCAAAGCTTAAATATACGTGATCGACGCTGACACGTCTTATAAAATTCTTTTAGGACGGCCGTGGCTCCATGATTACGGCATCGTTCCATCAACTCTCCATCAATGCATGAAGTATACTAAAAATGCTGAAGAAAGACACATTGATGGAGACATCCAGCCGTTCGGTGTGCATGAAGTTCGATATGAAGATTCTCGGTACTTTGTGAACCTCCAAAGTGCTGAGCCATAGCTGACCAAAGACAGAAAGACCCCGAAACTCAAAAGCAAGTCCAAGCCGGTTATCATTTTCAAAAGCAAAAAACCCCAAGTGCGTCCGCATTTTGGCAGTGACACTGATGAGTCCGAAGTTGGAAGTCTTTCTGTCCATAAAAACCGCCATCATTTTGGTTGCGATACGGACGAGTCTGATATCGAAGGCCCATGCTACAACAAAATTCATGCTCGTTTAGGCAGCAACACTGAAGAGTCGGAGGAGGAGAACCTTCCTTGCAATAGCTATATATATTGGGCCACCACGCAACAAGAAAGGCTACGAGAGACCTTCGAAGTTGCAGAAAGGTCCCTAGACATCACAAGGGTACCGGAGCAGATGTGCAAAGAGCCCGATGCATTGTCAGTCTCCATCATGGACCAGCTGAAAACTTTCTACGTTCCCGGAAAGAAAAGTGGACAGAAGGGCATCATGTTTTATAGGTCAAATCCTGTTGTGCACCCGGACGATTTGTCTGTCGCGTGCCTTCCCTATGAGAGAGGCATAAGAGCCATCCTCAATCCCAGATACTATGCGCCCGAGATGTAGGAATACTTCAAAAGGTGCGGATGCCGATTATATCAAATGGAGTCCGAAGCAAAGTTTTATGAAGGGCTATGGCATCCGCCTCAGGTCCGAGCACTCATCGATGGACGAATTCCAGATAAACGGGGCATAGGTTTCATCCAGCCTGATTCCAAGGCATGCTATATGATCCATATTGGTGAAGCCAGCGAAAGATCAAATGACGACGACGAGATAGCCGAGCCAGAAGAAGCTCCTCAAGAGCTCGAAGATGGCGGGCAAGTAACCTTCGATGAGCTAACCGAGATCGATTTGGGAATGCCTGATAATCTAAGACCGACCTACATCAGCTCACTTTTGTCAGAGAAAATGAAAGAGCAGATAATTGCCCTATTGCATGAGTTCATCGACTGCTTCGCATGGATGTACAAAGAAATGCCTGGCCTCTCCCATGAAGTAGTCGTGCATAAGCTGGTTATATCTCTTGACGCCAAGCCTGTCAAACAAGCTCCTCGAAGAATGAGAAGGGAGCTGGAAGAAGAGGTCATCGAGGAAACTAAGAAACTTATCGATGCTGGCTTCATCAGGGAAGAGAAATACACAGACTGGATCGCATGCATTATCCCAGTAAAGAAGAAAAATGGGCAGATCCGGGTTTGTGTCAATTTCAGGGACCTTAACAAGGCATGCCCTAAAGATGATTTTCCGCTTCCGGTCATAGAAATTATGGTCGATGACACATCAAATTACGAGTTGTTCACATTCATGGACGGTTCATCTGGGTACAATAAGATAAAAATGTCGCCTGGGGATGAGAGGCATACAGCATTTCGAACCCCGATCGGCATATACTGTTTCAAAGTGATGCCGTTCAGACTGAAGAACGCAGGTGCTACATATCAAAGAGCAATGACCAATATCTTTGATGACCTAATCCATAAAGTCATCGAATGTTATGTTGATGATCTGGTCGTCAAGACTAAAGACAAGGCGGATCATATCCAAGATCTTAGGACCATTCTCACTAGACTGAGAGAATACGACCTGAAGATGAATCCTTTTAAATGGGCTTTTGGCATGTCATCGGGAAAATTCATGGGCTTCATAGTCCGACATCGAGGGATCGAAGTTGACCCATCCAAGATAAAGGCCATCATGGAGATGCCCCCTCCGAAGAATCTGGCGCAGCTGAGATCTTTTCAAGGTAAGCTTGCTTATATACAAAGGTTTATCTCAAATTTATCGGGGAGATGTAGGCCCTTCTCAAAGCTCATGAAGAAAGGAGCTCCTTTTGTCTGGGATGCTGAATGTCAAGGAGCGTTCGAAAGAATCAAACAGTACCTGTTGCACCCTCCAGTGCTGGCCGCTCCCATTCTAAATAAATCGCTGATTCTCTACACTGCCGTGCTAGATGAATCACTCGGTGCACTCCTTGCCCAGAAAAACGAGGAGGGAAATGAAAATGCCCTCTACTACCTCAGTCGAATTTTAGTTGGGGAGGAACACAACTATTCCCCGATCGAAAAGCAATGCCTGGCTCTGATATTCGCTATGAAGAAGCTGAGGCACTATCTGCTTGCTCATCGGGTTATGCTAATCTCCAAGGTCGACCCGCTCAAACACTTAATGACTAAAGCAAGCCTAGCCGGTAGAATGGCGAGATGGGTTGTCATGCTGTTTGAATTTGACATAATTTATACTCCTCAGAAAGAAGTAAAAGGGCAAGCCCTCACCGACTTCCTTACTGCTCATCCCATACCAGAAGGTTCGCCGCTCAATTGCGAGTTACCCGACGAACAAGTGCTGCTCCTCGAGGATGACGAGCCATGTTGGGAGCTCTACTTTGATGGAGCCTCATCAGTCAGGACCTCCAGCAAATCAAGCATCCCACAGATAAAAGCAGGGATAGGATTGGTGTTCATCACGCCATCAATAGGAACCCTATAACGTTCTTTTGCTCTCACCGAGCCTCGCACAAACAACGAGGCTGAGTATGAAGCTCTGATAGCTGGTTTGGAGTTTTCCATAGAAATGGAAATCTTTTGGCTACGAGTCTACGGTGATTCCCAGCTTGTCTTCAACCAAGAAAGCGGCGACTACAAGATATATAAGCCAGAGTTGGCTCGATATAGAGGCCGGGTGGTGGAACTCATGAAAAGGTTCACTCAAATTGAACTAATGAGAGTCCCGAGGGCGTTGAACGGAAAAACCGACGTACTCTCCCGCCTAGCCAAAGAACCGACTGATCCCGACATGGATGAAATTCTGATTACAGTCAGGAATCAGCAAATTCTTCCCCCAGTTTCTTTACGAGAAGAGGGAAGTGCAGAACAAAGGAGAAATCCTGCCGAAGAAGTTCTGATCATTCAAGAGGAGCTCAATTAGAGAGAGCCCTTTATAGAGTACCTCCGATACGATAAGCTGCCCGAAGAAAAATCTGTGAGGATTCAGCTGAAGAAGAGAGCTCTCCGATACATGCTTGTAAATAATACGTTATACCATAGATCATATGACCAACTCTGGCTCAGATGTCTGTCATCGGCCGAAGCCTAAAAGGTCATGAAAGAAGTTCACTCAGGCGTCTGCGGAGCTCACCAATCCGGCCCCAAAATGCGGCTTCAAATCAAATGGCTTGGATATTACTTACGTACCATGATAAGGGATTGTGAAGAGCATGCAGAGAAGTGTCATCTTTGCCAAATTCACGGTGACTTCATTTACAAGCATCCCAATCTGCTGCATCCTACGGTGGCGTCATGGCCTTTCGAAGTTTGGGGCCCCGAAATAGTTGGTCCAATTGATCCTCCATCATTTAAAGGCCAACGGTTCATATTGGTTGCAACCGACTACTTATCCAGGTGGGCTGAAGCTGTCCCGCTAAAAGAAGTCTGGACAGAAGATATTCTGACGTTCTTCCGGCATAACATTCTATACCGCTTCGATATACCGAGAAGAATCATATCCGACAACGGGCCTTCTTTTGAGAGCTTCAAAGTCTCAAGGTTCGCTACTCAACACAAGATAGACTAGAGATATTTCTCCATCTATAATCTAAGGGTCAATAGGCTAGCCGAAGCCTTCAATAAAACCATGTGCAAGCTCCTGAGAAAAAAATACTTCAGCCAACAAAAGAGACTGGAATGTAAAACTTCACGAGGCGTTATGGGCATATCATACCATGCACCGTACTCCAACTCAGTCCACTCCATACTCATTGCTATTCGGAGTGGAGGCGGTCCTCCCCCTCGAAGTCGAAGTTCCAAGCTTAAGAATAGTCGTTCAACACGAGTTGGCGGAGGAGGAAAACGTGCTCCTTCGACTCGAAGAGCTCGATGCCCTCAAAGAAAGGAGGCTCGCAGTACAGCAAAATCTGGAGCTGTACTGAGCCCAAATGTCACGGTCCTATGACAAGATGACACGTCTCCATTCTTTCAGTAAAGGCGAATTGGTGTTGGTCCTCAAAAGACCGATCATCCCCAATCGACATGCCAAGGGAAAATTCGAGCTAAACTGGGAAGGACCATACGTTATCGAGAAAGTGTTCGTTGGAGGATCCTACCAGCTGATAAATGCAGTAGGAGAAAGGCCCATGCCACCCATCAATGACCGATATCTCAAGAAATACTACACGTGAATGCTCCAAGTCACAGGCGAATTGAGTACACCGGCCCTACGGTCGGGATCATACATCCTGTAAGACTGTATACAATCCACGGGCGTAAACGTCCCTTATCTCTCCCAAATTCCTACTGGCGAGACTTCATTTAAAGTCCCACCGGCTAAAAAAACGGTATCTCCACAAGCAAAATGAGCACGGATGAAAACCCGAAAAGGCTCCATGAGTAAAAACAGCAGGACTGCCGGCGAGTTTGTGAAAACCCGACATGGCGCAAACCCGTGAAAAGAGAAAAAATATACTCGCAAAGTCCTCTCGACCTTATGAGGAGAAAATCCCTGTGTGAGATCCTTACATCTCATAAAAGAGCAACACACTTAGGAATCCCCATGATTCCTAAGGAGAAAATACACCTACGAGATCCTTACGGCTCGTAGGGAGAAAATGCTTTTATGGGACCCTTACGGCCCATAAAATTGAAAAGCCTTAGATGATAGGGAACTAAACCTGTCTCCTAAGCCATCGCTCTCCAACGGGAAATGGCAAATGATGAGTCTCTCCTGGCACTATGCTTCAGTGTTAGCGGTGCTGATGCCAACCCAAAAGCCGAATCCCAAGTCCTCCCAGCCCAAATGATGAGTTACTCTTGGCATTCTTCCAGTGCAGCAATGCTGATGTCAAACAAGATCCAAATTCCAAGTCCTAAAACGGCGAATGATGAGTCGCTCCTGATACCATATTCCAGTGGAGCGATGCAGACGCCAACCAAAATCCAATTTTCCAAAATTCTCCCAGCCTTAGGTTGGTCCCCAAGTTGACTACCGTATACAATCTATGGGCTCAAATAACATACCCATGCCCTACCGCAATCACCAGTTACGCGGCCAGTCTCCGCCCTTGAATTTATGCTCCATTTGCGAAGACCCACTCAAGTGTCCTCAAGATACATATGGAGAACAAACTTACGGGATCCTCACGACTCGTAAGAAAACACCTTCATAGGACCCTTACGACTCATAAAGGAAAAACACACTTGGGAGTCCCCATGACTCCTAAGGAGAAAGTACACCTACGAGATCCTTTCGACTCGTAGGGAGAAAATTCTTTTATGGGACCCTTACGGCTCATAAAATTGAAAAGCCTTAGGTGATATGGACCTAAACTTGTCTCCTAAGCTATCGCTCCCCAACAGGCAAAGGCAAATGATGAATTGCTCCTGGCACATGTGCTTGAGTGTTAGCAACGCTGATGCCTACCCTAAACCCAAAATTCCAAACTCCAATCCAATAAACCCCTAAGTCCTTAAACTAGGAGCAGATAACCTCTAAGTCGTTAAACTAAGAATAGATGACCCCTAAGTTGTTAAACTAGGAATGAGGGAAACCCCCACATAGCAAATGATAATTCGCTCCTGGTACCATATTCCAGTGTAGCGGTACTGTCACACCCCGCTTCCCAGTATATGGGCAGATGACGCGATTGGCCGCTACGTATTTACTCTGAAGTAAATACGCTAAGCGTATCTAAGCAATATAAATAAAAATGCATAAGAGACAAAGATAGTAGGTATAATTGAACATTAACTTTATTTATTAACATTCTTTTACAGTATATGGAAAAGTAAATACATCTGAATGAAAGCAATGCCTAAACAGTGGCATAACAGAAATGGAAAATACAGAATGTAAAGGAAATGTACAAGTGTAACTTCAGCTCAGGGTCTTCAATAAACTGGTCCAAGTCTTCAGTGCTAGGCTCGATCTCTGGAAAGTCCGAATCACCTGATGACATTCAAAGAAGAAGAAAGAGAATGTCGTCAGTGAACAAATCGCTCGGTAAGTCCCAAAGATAAAGGAGAAGTAGAATAGACAGAGAGAGAGTGTGTGTAACTTTTAAAGTTGTATTTAGTGTTAACGCTGTTGTTTGTAGGTTGGTACAGAAGGATGCCAGTGTATACGAGAGGAGTCTCAGTAGACCAGAGACTAAGGTGAACGGAATGTACAAGGAACTATTATGCCACGGTACAACAGCAACGGAATATAGGTTAGGTGTCTTAAATCTTGCAGTCTCGTGCCACTTCTAACACCTTCCGTACCAATCTACCCCTTAAACCCCGCGATGTCTTGATTGTATGGTTGTATTGTATTGTAAATTGTACTGTCTTGTATTATTGATTGTATAGATGGATGACTTGCCGAAACCATAATATTAGTAAATGGATGTAACTAGAGAATCATGTAGATGGAGGTATATCCATGGTTCGGTTCGGTCGATACAGATTTAATAGATTGAACAGATTGATTATATAGATTCATAGATTATATAGATTCATGGATTCATATTAAATTGTAGTTTGTACTTGAATCATTTCAAGTCAGATTATTTATAATGAGACTCGGTCTGAGTCAGATAATTAGAAAATAAATTGAAATCCTGAATTAGGATTTGGTGTTATCGGTAACCGCTGCACATGGGCGGCAAGATTTGTGTCTTTTTCAAAAACGATTACCGTGTTGATAACACCATTTGTTAAGTTGTCTACCTTAAATAGGCAAGCACCCATATCTCCAGCTCTCTGAGGCTCAAGAGACTAGTCCCGCTTAAACCTATATTTACTAGGGTCCTTATTGTAATTTATAAAACTTGAGGGGGTTTATGTAAAAATAATTTTGTATAATTTTCAAAATACACCTCAAGTATTTTATTATCGTCTTTAGAGTTTTCATAGATGTAGATTTTATATATGTGACATTTCTAGTGAGATAAATCTATTTTTTATAATACATGGTATTTAGTTGTAAAGTATTGAACTCGTATGGAATTTCATGGTATTTTCATGTAAAGTGATTCTTTTGATATAGAAAAGTTGGAATATTTATATTATATCAAAAATAGATATTTTGATGATGCATACACACACACACACACACACACACACACACACACACATATATATATATATATATATATTTATATAAAATAATTTTAATTTATTATTTTTCTAGAAATCTCATTTTCTTAAGATATTTGTATTTTTAAATTTTTCGAGACCGAATGCTCCTTGCGGAGGTCTGAATCACGAACTACTAACCACAGGGATGTGTGTTAATCCGTACCATCCCAGACGGGTTACGCTTTGCAAAAATTTGTAAAAATACGTAATCTTGCAGACAACGGTTTTAATAGTAAAAGGTATTTAATTGTAAATTCGTATTCTCGTATTCTATGTTCCCAAAAGGTATCGTGCTATGTTGCATATGAGTGTTGTGAAGAGTTAGGTCATTACCTCGTGATCTATTTGAAGGTATAGCAATGAAATGTGATGTTTAATGTCCAAACTAAACTACATGGCATTTGACTGAAAAAGTACGATAAAAATTGCAATATGAAATATTTTGCTATGAAACTTGTTCATGATGTTTTGTCAATGATTAATAGTCAAGATGTGAGAGTTTGGAATTGTTGTGTTTAATGAAAATTGTACTTTTTAAAGAAAACCAAATCGGAAGTAGGATTAACTCCGCTTCCGTCGGTTTTAGAAATACAAGTTTTAAGAATAGAGAATAGAAGAGGGATGAGGGACTTACAGGCTTTTGGTTTAGAGGAGAGGAAGAGGGAGTGCTCGTAGGGTCGTCGTCGGAAGTTCGCCGGAGTTTCGCCCTTCACTAACTCCACTCGCACACAAAAATTCTAGAGAGTTTTCTTGAGAGTTTGGACAGAACTTGTGAGTGAGGGGTGTGTGTTTATGGGTGGTATTTATAGGAAAAGATTGGGGTTAGGGTAGGTGAAAGGGTGCGAGAAAATGTATTAAAAATTGTATTAAAAATGGAGTAGATAGGTGTTTTTATTGGCTCTGTAAATGTGCAGGTGAAATAAAGTGTACAGGAGTGAAAAGAAGCCAAAAAGACATAACTTTCATGTAGGACCAACTCGGATCCGACCGAGTTCGGCCGGCAGCGGCCGCCGATTCGGCCGATCCGCCGGCCGAGCTAGACCGAGTCGGGCCGGGGTAGGGGGCCACGTGTCCCTCGTCTCTTGGTTAGTCTCCTGGGCCAGTTTGTTTTTAGTGTGACTTTTGGTTTTACGGGTTTAGCACGTGTAGACTCTTGGGATTCTAAAAATGTAAAAGAAAACAATATTAAAAAATAATGTGGGTGATGGGATTTGAACTCTGGTATTTTGGTTCAGTAGTTCAAGGTCTTGCCAGTGAGCTACAAGCTCCTTCTTGCTATTAAAAGCAAAACAAATTTATAACTTGTGCTCAGGCAAAAGTACCATTTTCTATATTTTTGAAAAAAAATTATACAGAAAGTTGTACAGAAAGTTTAGGGTTGTTACATTCTACCCTCCTTATTAAAAATTTCGTCCTCGAAATTTGTAAAAGGAAAGTGTAACAGATTCAAGGAAAGTTTGGTGGCTGAAGTACTGATAGTGTATGAAAAATAACAAAGTGATACAAGGGTTTTAAAAATATGAAAGAGACTTACTAGTATTACCTTGGTCAACTGTCTCGGTTTCTACGGCTGCTAAGGTGTAAGCCTGTCGTCGGGGTACGTTTCTTCTAGCTGGAGGCATATTCCTCTGTCCTTGGGGCATGTTTCTCTTCCCTCGAGGCATGTTTCTCATTTCCTGTTGGAATTGGCGAGTAGGCGGTGCAGGTGGTGGAGCTGTGAGTGCAAGACGAGGTGCAGGAGCCTGGATAGCTGGCCGCGGTGGGTAGTTGGTGGGTGTGTGATCTGGGTTTCTTCTATAAGGACAGTTTCCAATTCCGTGATTGGATGCGCCACAAATTAGACACAAGTCTTTTGCGCGCCTACAGTCCTTCCACAAGTGTCCCTTTCTCCTGCAGTAGTAGCAGAAGTCTAGACTCGACTGGTTATTGATTTCTTCAGTTCTCCTGGGTTCGAATGATGGCCTGAAAGGTGCTCCTCCTGCCATTTAAGTGGAAGGGTGCTTCAAACCGGCAGATTGAGGTCTGCCCTTCCTCTTCACCACTGCCTCGTATCTTCGGGCAGCCTTCAAAGCCAAATCATGGGTTGGGAAATCCCCTGTAGCTAGAGCAACTTAGATTTTCGGGTCCAACCCTTGCTGAAATCGACGTGCTCTGATCTCATCTGTCGGTATCAGGTGTGTCGCAAATCCGTTAAAGTATTGTGTTAGCTATGTAGTATGTGATTTATTAAAAAAATCGAATTAGTGAGACATATCTTATCGACTGAGCATGGTGAACTCAACGTCATATTCATCCACTGATTTGGTCCACATCGAACCCTGTTGCAGATGGATGAACTGTTGTTCCATGTCGAACCTGGCAGTCTTAGGAAAGTACTTTGCGTCAAACATGTCGCGGAAAGTCTTCTATTCGATGGGTTGATCAAGACGGTTTTCTTCCGCCTTCCACCAAACCCATGCATTGTCCGTGAGCTGCAGTTTCGCAATGCGGACCCAAGCTATCTCTGGCACTTGTGCCGCTGCCAGATCATCTTCGATGCTCTGAGCCCATTCCTCAGCTTCTAGTGGGCTCTCTTTTCCTGAAAACTGTTTGGGGTGCAAAGCCCTTAATTGCTTTACCCCAGGTGCTTCTGCTTCTGGACGGTTCAAGAGAATAGCAGTCTGTTGCTGTTGTCCTTCCAGGAGGCTACGGACCGCCTCAAGCAGAACCGTCTGCTCGTTGATCGGAGCAGGGGCAGCCGGTGTGACTGGTACTGCTGGAGGTGTGTTGTTAACATTGGTGCTGGTGTTGTTCGGGGAATCCATAACCTTGAATGAAAAATTTAGGTTAGGACAGATTCAAAGTATATGAAATTGTAAAATTCAAGGAATTGTAAAGAATGTTTTAGTTTCTGGTTCTTGGGTTATATTGCTTAGATTGTCCACGCAGAGCTGAACTGCATGGTAGGGTTCCATACAGCTCGGACCTGCATGGGCCACCAACAAAACCTGTCACACCCCGCTTCCCAGTATACGGGCAGAGGATGCGACTGGCCGCTACGTATTTACTCTGAAGTAAATACGATAAGTGTATCTGAGCAATATAAATAAAAATGCACAAGAGACAAAGAGAGTAGGTATAATTGAACATCAACTTTATTTATTAACATTCTTTTACAGTACATGCAAAAGTAAATACATCTGAATGAAAGCAATGCCTAAACAGTGGCATAACAGAAATGGAAAACACAGAATGTAAAGGAAATGTACAAGTGTAACTACTGCTCGTGGTCTTCAATAAACTGGTCCTGGTCTTCAATAAACTGGTTCAAGTCTTCAGTGCTAGGCTCGATCTCTGGAAAGTCCGAATCACCTGACGGCATTCAAAGAAGAAGAAAGAGAACATCGTCAGTGAACAAATCGCTCGGTAAGTCCCAAAGATAAAGGAGAAGTAGAATTGACAGAGAGAGAGTGTAACTTTTAAAGTTGTATTTAGTGTTAACGCTGTTGTTTGTAGCTTGGTACAGAAGAATGCTAGTGTATACGAGAGGAGTCTCAGTAGACCAGAGACTAAGGTGAACGGAATGTATAAGGAACCGTTATACCACGATACAACAGCAACAGAATACAGGTTAGGTATCTTAAATCTTGCAGTCTCATGCCACATCTAACACCTTCCGTACCAATCTACCCCTTAAACCCCGCGATGTCTTGATTGTATGGTTGTATTGTATTGTAAATTGTATTGTCTTGTATTATAGATTGTATAGATGGATGACTTATCGAAACCATGATATCAGTAAATAGATGCAACTGGAGAATCATGTAGATGGAGGTATATCCATGGTTCGGTTCAGTCGATACAGATTTAATAGATTGAACAGATTGATTATATAGATTCATGGATTCAAATTGAATTGTAGTTTGTACTTGAATCATATTCAACTCAGATTATTTATAATGAGACTCAGTCTGAGTCAGACAATTAGAAAAGAAATTGAAATCCTAAATTAGGTTTTGGTGTTATCGGTAACCGCTGCACATGGGCGGCAGGATTTGTGTCTTTTTCAAAGACGATTACCGTATTGATAACACTGTTTGTTAAGTTGTCTACCTTAAATAGGCAAGCACCCATATCTCCGGCTTCCTGAGGCTCAAGAGACTGGTCCCGCTTAAACCTATATTTATTAGGATCCTTATTGTAATTTATAAAACTTGAGGGGGTTTTATATAAAAATAATTTTGTATAATTTTCAAAATACACCTCAAGTATTTTATTATCGTCTTTAGAGTTTTCATAGATAAAGACTTTATATATGTGACATTTCTAGTGAGATAAACCTATTTTTCATAATACATGGTATTTAGTTGTAAAGATTGAACTTGTATGGAATTTCATGATATTTTCATGTAAAGTGATTCTTTTGATATAGAAAAATTGGAATATTTATATTATATCAAAAATAGATATTTTGATGATACATATATTTATTTATTTATATAAAATAATTTTAATTTATTATTATTCTAGAAATCTCATTTTCTTAAGATATTTGTATTTTTAAATCTTTCGAGACCCAATGCTTCTTGCGGAGGTCTTAATCTCGCACTACTAAGCCCAGGAATGTGCGCTAATCCACACCATCCCAGACGGGTTCCCCAAAATGGATTGTAGCGGCGCTTTGTAAAGATTTGTAAAAATACGTAATCTTGTAGAAAGCGGTTTTAATAGTAAAAGGTATTTAATTGTAAATTCGTATTCTCGTATTCTGTGTTCCTGAAAGGTATCGTTCTATGTTGCATATGAGTGTTGTGAAGAGGTAGGTCATTACCTCATGATCTATTTAAAGGTATAGCAATGAAATGTCATGTTTAATGTCCAAACTAAACTATATGATATTTTACTGAAAAAGTACGATAAAAATTGCAATATGAAATATTTTCTATGAAACTTGTTCATGATGTTTTGCTAATGATTAATAGTCAAGATGTGAGAGTTTGGAATGGTTGTGCTTAATGAAAATTATACTTTTTAAAGAAAACCGAATCGGAAGTCTGATTAACTCCGCTTCCGTCGGGTTTTAGAAATACAAGTTTTAATAATAGAGTATACAACAGGGAGGAGGGACTTACAAGCTTCTGGTATAGAGGAGAGGAAGAGGGGGTGAAAGTAGTTTCCGGTGCGTCGTTTCGTCGCCGGGAGTTCGTAGGGTCGTCGTCGGAAGTTCGCCGGAGTTTCGCCCTTCACTAACTCCCCTCGCACACAAAAATTCTAGAGAGTTATCTTGAGAGTTTGGACAGAACTTGTGAGTGAGGAGGGTGTGTTTATGGGTGGTATTTATAGGAAAAGATTAGGGTTACGGTAGGTGAAAGGGCGTGAGAAAATGTATTAAAAATTGTATTAAAAATGGAGTAAATAGGTGTTTTTATTGGCTCTGTAAATGTGCAGGTGAAATAAAGTGTACAGGGGTTAAGAGAAGCTAAAAAGACACAACTTTCATGTAGGACCAACTCGGATCTGACCGAGTTCGGCCGGCGGCGGCGTCCGATTCGGCCGATCCGCCAGCCGAGTTAGGTTGAGTCGGGCCGGGGCAGGGGGCCACGTGTCCCTCGTCTCTTGGTTAGTCTCCTGGGCCAGTTTTTTTTTAGTGTGACTTTCGGTTTTACGGGTATAGGACATGTAGACTCTTGGGATTCTAAAAATTTAAAAGAAAACAATATTAAAAAATAATGTGGGGATGGGATTTGAACTCTGGTACTTTGGTTCTGCAGTGCAAGGTCTCACCAGTGAGCTACAAGCTCCTTCTTGCTATTAAAAGAAAAACAAACTTATAACTTGTGCTCCGGCAAAAGTACCCCTTTCTGTATTTTTGAAAAAAAATTGTACAGAAAGTTTAGGGTTGTTACAGGTACTGATGTCAACCCAAATCACATCAAATCAGCAAGACAACCAACGACCTCCCAGGCAAAATCAAGCTCCACCTCGTAAAGAAGTCGAATCGCAAGACAACTTTAACCCTGACACCACAAGAAGCGGGGCAAGTCAAATCAAGCATCGACCGTCCAAGTCGCAAAAAGAGCAACACCGACCGTCCAAGTCGCAAAAAATGGCAGCACCGACCATCTAAGTCACAAAAAGGGCAGAAGCGACCGTCCACGTCGCTAAAATGGCAGCACCGACCATCCAAGTCGCAAAAAGGGAAGCACCAATCGTCCAAGTCGCTAAAAGGGCAGCACCGACCTGTTAGTTATATGTATGCCCTAGAGGCCATTACTATACATAGGATGTATATTGTAGTGGATGCTGGGACGTATATAGGGAGGACTTTCTTGCTCGACATGATAGTATGCTATCTGGTTACTCTTTACCTTAACGTGTATGCTGATTGTCTCTCTGTTACATGTTGGTAAAGCCCTTAGGATGTGTACTTGACTACCTGGACTATGATGCGGATCATACTAGTGGGGACATGGTAGTCCATAAGTACATCCTTCAAAGTCCCTAGTCGAGGGTGTATCGAGACGGGGCATCGATATACCAGAGTAGACTAGCGTATACCTTCTCGACCCATACAGATGGGCGATAGATGATCCCATATCCATTGGTGTTTGACATCAGAGATGATATACGGGTGCTCAGTAGAGACTGGGTACACCGGAAGGACTCGCCGAGAACTCCCAGATGGTATTATACCTCACGTCAGATGGCAGTTCTCTGGTGACACTGGTACAGAGTAGTCTGTTGACCCGAGATCGTCATAGAGTCTTGTGTGGTTCCCACTGTGCTTTGATTTCCATCTTACCACGTCTAAGAGGGCATGCAAAACGGTGGTTTTTGGGTACAGTCCCGAGTCACATGGAGGCAATGAGCGATAGGAGGGGATTCGTCTCTCCCGGTATAGGGAGTTGATGTTGCGCTGTGCTCGATTGGCTATAACAGGAAATCCCTGGCCAGGGTTGCTGAGATTTACTGGTAAGTGTTACCAGTAGTTTCTCGAATTGTTATAGACCTCATATCGACACGACTTATCGAGCTATTGGGGTCTGACGTTTACCACCCCTAGGCGAGATATGCGACATATCAGACGATCAGACCGGACTGTACGGTAGTGTTACTGGTTGGATTCACTGGAGTGTGAGCGGGCTTGCTCGTCGATCTTCAGATCGCTCAATACCCGGGTGGCCGTTACGTTTAGCAGACCGCTTGCGGCTTGTGGATGTTTGATATGATCATCATCTGCTGCCGGCGTATTGACGAGTCTTTAGAGTCCTACACAGAGGTTTCCTGGCTCAAGCGAAACGAAATAGGAGCGCATATGAGATATGTGCGGGACCGAGAATAATGCGTGTATGTGATACCGTATTTCATTCTCGCGATGAATGTATCGAATGGTTGTATGCGATATAACCTAGTTATCGATTCAAGCGTTGATTCGATAAGCCGATACATTGTATACTAGTCGGTTGTGTGCGACATGACCGGATCATTGAATCAAGTGTTGATTTAATGATTTAATGCATAATTATATATTTGATATATTACTTTGCATCAACTAGTATCGGTTTACTTAAGATGGATTTTCTCACTCGGATGTGCGCATTGCATATGCGATATGATTTTGTGCACTTGCTTGTATCATGTTTGATGATACATGCCTTTTGGTTAAGTGTAAAGAATTAAACCTTGGTTAATGAAATGATTAGGGTTTACTATTTCCTTATTCATTTATTCATTTATTTATTCTTTTGGAAATAGAAAAGCAAAAGAGAAAAATGGTTGCTTTCTTTGTTCTTTCTTGAAGCTTCATGAAGACTTTGACCAAGTGACCATTTTGTCTCATGCTTAACCCTAACCATCCCACTAACCATGATTTATTCTCTACACTTGACCATGGTTTGGTTATGATAAGTATTCTTTTATTTTTCTTTTTGAAATGAACTTATCATAACATTATTCTTCTTCTTCTTCATTTCTTCAAGTGAAGAAAGCTTGCCTCCATCAATGGCAAGTGATGAATTAGAGTGAGAAATCCAATTCTAAAGTCTACCCACTTCCTATTTCTTCATCCTCTACCTCTTGCCAAGTAGTAGAGTGTGTTTACTTCACAAGATTCTTGACTTGGTGAAGTCGGAGCTTGATTTAGTGATGCCTCGACGTAGATCATCTTCGGCACGTCGTCGATGACCTAGCCCGTCCATTCTCCGATGAAGCCGACGCTAGAGCCCGGGACTTATTATGGACAGCGAGGAGACTTCGTTGCGGAGCTATGGAGGTAGAGAACCGGATCTACAAAGGTTGTATTTCCGTATTCCCTTAGTTAAGTGTTAACTAGATTATAGTTTCGCCTAGTTTTCTAGCAAACGATCCGTAGTCAGGTCTCTCGGCACCTAGAATTTTTGAAAATAGCATGTTCGATGCCTTGTGAGACCTCATTAGGGTGTCTAGGAACCTTTCAGTGGTATCAGAGCCTAGCTAGAGCCTTAGGCGAAGTCTAAACGGACTTTGAAGTCCGATCGAACCTAAAATCCGAACCCAAAATAGCTCTCTGGACTTTTTCCAAATTCTGGTATTTTTCCAAATTAAAAATTGCTAAAAAATTCAGCAGGGAAATATAAGAATTACGGTGCAAAAATTTTCCCATGAACAGTAAATACCGCGGCGGAAACGCGGCAGAAGCCTGCCTTCTGCGGTGTTCCGCCGCAACTTGATGACGTCATCCTCCACTTTTTGTACAGTAATTCATTTTGTCTGATGCTGAGTTTTCTGGGAATTTTTAAAATTTATTCAAGAGTTGAATTTTCTGGAGTTGTTTTGGGAATTCGGTGTTTCGATCGGGGTATCAAATTTTGTCTATTTGGCTTTCCGGATAATTTTTAGAATATGTTAAAAAGTTCGACCGGATATAAATACCCAATTTTTCCCCTGTCGGGAAATTTCCAAGTGTTGGATTTTTCCGTAGTTTAACGACGTTCTAAGTAGTGCAAGTAACGCAATGGACCCTCTAGAAGACAACAAACCTTAACTCGATTATGTGACCGTCTTGAACTGCCCTTTGAACCTTCGGGTTTGGGGCAGTACGGCGTGCCACATGTGAGGCGTTGGCTTGGCCCTTCTACGGCTGGACCGTTGGTACTGAGGCACGAACGGAATGTTGTTAGACTTGTTTCGTGTGTTGGACTATATCGGGAAAACTTGGGTGTTCGATTGTTCGATCGAAAAGTTTAACATTTTCTGTTTATCTGGAATGGGATACAATAATTGGAATTCACAATAGTTATGAGATAACTGAATGAATGTTATAAATCTAGAAATTTAGTCTCACTTGATCGGTTGCCACGGAATTTTGATGTGATCAAAAGTCCGTCGCAATCACGTAGCGTACGCGGATACTCGCCGGGTAAACTTAATAGACAGCCTCGCTCCATAGCCCCGACCAAGTGACTGTAGGAGAACCCCGTCGCCGAGAGCATCCATTCGGGTGCTCGCGGCAGCGGTGTTCCGCCTTGGTGCACTTCGTCGACCGTATCGGGGGTGCGGCCGTCTACTGAAGTTTGCGACGAGCATTCGATCAGAATGTCGGGAATCCTGTTGAATTGCCCGATTTGATATTGGAAAGTGTTTTCGATTTTGAGACTAAAATGCGGGGTTTATAATTGTTAGGCATGCGATGTCTAAGTAATTCATTTGGTCAGGCATGCGATGTCTGAGGTGGTTGCGGATTCCAACTGTTGTAGTTTTACACTTTCTTTTCTGTGACCGTAAGTGTAATATGTGATATCGCCGGTTTCGTTGCTATATGTCAACGACAATTAGGATGCGCATATTTACTTACGTTGATGACATGTGATGTTATGTGTTGCTGGATATGTTATATTGGATCGTCGTGTTTGAATAGCCGGGGGTTTTTATGTGAGATGAGTGTTTTTCATTTTCATTCATGTAAAAACTTGTATGTAATATTCTTTTATTGGGGCGCTTCCAGGTTGCGGAAGTTGTCACCCGTTGTATATTATTTACTTTTCCGCACTAGGATAGACCTAAGGAGGAGAGCACAAGTAACCGGGTTCTGGAGTCCAGTGGGAGACCAACTCGAGGAGTCGAGTCCGGGTCTCCTAACTCCAGAATTGGTAGGGTTGCTTGCCGCTCTCGTAGGGGTCTAGGGGTGTGGGTTTGGCTATTCATCGCGACCGTGGAATCCGTGTTTTATACTGGCTCGTATTGAAAACACGGACGTCCTAGTATATCCAATATTTCATATGTTTCTTCTGCTGCGATATCTGTGATGTGATCATGTGATGTTCTGTGATAGATACATTATATAGTATATATGATATATTATATAGACGTTACTTATTTTTTACACCCGCGCTAGCCCTGCCCCGCTCTGTCGTTAGTTACCTAACCTAACGATGCACGAGGGGACATCGAGGCGAATGCGGATGGCATAAGCGTACGTCGTATTTATCTGTGATGTTTAGGTATATAAATGATGGGACTTCATTAATGTGATTAATGAAATAAAAGAAACCTAAGATGTTGTAGAATCGAATTTCAAAATTAAAACAGGTAGCTACAGTTCTTGCTTTGCACAGAGGTATATGTGATATATCCTGCACCTTATTCGATGAGGAAAGGACCGAGATCCCTTCACCGGGAGTGACTCCTTTAGCAATAACTGGCAGATGCTACACACTCGGTTTGTCTTTTGATTGCTTTTAAGTGTTCTTGCAATGCACAGTGATATATATGATATATCCCGCACCTCATTCGACGAGGAAAGGACCGACGATCCCTTCACCGGGAGTGACTCCTTTAGCAAAACTAGAAAAGCCTCAAAAGCACTCCATTTAAAAATCATTTGATTCTACAACGATATCAAGTTCATTACGCAATAGGTTTTCAGAAAAACCTGTCGTAGCCCTCCGTCATTTCAGATAAGTTGTATATAGTATTCGTGCTGCATTTGTTGGCTTTCGTCAAGGTGCAGTGTGCGGTAGCTATATGCTGCTTATCTGCCAGCATACGATGCGATTGGATTAGGGTAGTCGTGCGGCTTTGTTGGCTTTCGTCAAGGGTCGTGCGGGTGGGTTTAATTCGATCAAGAAATGTACGGGTTGAACTTGACTAGCGGGCTATGGTTTGTTGGCTTTCGTCAAGGTCATAGCACGTTAGGGGCAAAATATTATCGGGAATTTCAAGTGTTGAAATTTGCAATGAGATTGCATACCTTCTATGAGATAGTTGGATCCCGATACCCGCTGCGAGTAATTGTTACTCCTGGGAGAGTTTTATACATTACAATTAGCCGATCAAGTAGGTGTCTAGAAAAGTGTCGACGAGGTTACGCCTCTGGGAAAACGAGGTTTACATTAATTAGGTTCGTGCGAAAGCACGGGGGACCTCCCTCAAAGTACCGACACTAGCCTGGCTGAAAGATTGGCGAACTTGTAGTGTGTAATTAATCCCGGCTAGTCTTTCCTTTTAGGGTTTGAAGGAAGATTTGATAAAAAGCAGTGGGAGCCATCCTGATTAGATAAAATAATAACCAATCTATTCTTGCAAGAGCGCACGCTGAGTGTCTTCTTCTCTCTCTCTCCAGGTAGCGACCATATCACGCCTTAATCAAGATAATAATACGGAATATTGACCGAACCCGCTTGTTATACTGAGCTGGGGAACGTTGATCCCGCTCCAACTTATAATTGTTATAAGACAGAGCAGGAAATTGGGGATTACCAGAATTCCCGTACCGCCCAAACGAAGAGAGTGCATGCTGATGCATCATCTTCGGGTGTGTTCACTACAAAGAACTGTTTCTCTGTATCCTCTACGTCCTGGGTATGTGATACCAGATCAGGATCCCAGATATGTAATCTGTTGCAGAGGGCTACAGCTAGGTAGAGAACTGAGAACGGGTGATAAGTTTCATGAGGCAGAAAACGGGGCAAGTGTTGCAGCCAAGTCTGTTGGTCACTGTCACCCTGTATTACCAATACATTGATTCTGAACGAATGTTATTAGATACCGAACCTGATATACAAAATCATATCAGTCTCTTTATTAGTAAAGAAAGGATATAATTTTGTATTGTTGGATAATGTTTTGAACATTTCCTATATCAAAAGTTGATCGGTTCAGGCAAGTTATCTAAAAGCGTTGATGTTCTAAATCAAACTACAGTTCTTAGTATATGGAACACACATAAGAGGAAGAGTTCAGAAATGAACGGATCCTTCTTAAGGTATTGTAGACTAGGTCAGATCAATGTGACCCGACTAGCTAAAGTTACATGTAGATGCATATTTAAATCAGTTTGAATTTACATCTTGTGAAACTTGCCAGTCATGTCACAAAGATATAATGACACAAGCTCTGTTTATTGGAAGCCGAGAAAGAGTTAATGAACTCTTAGGACTGATACATGATGATGTATGTTAAGTCTCCTGTCTACACATGCCAGGACTGGTTCTTTATACTTCATTACATTCTCTGATAATCTCTCAAGATTCAGTCATATGTTCCTGTTGAAACACAAGTCCGAACCTTTTGAGATATTCACAGAATATAAGTTAGAAGTAGAGAACCAAAACACGGGTACAAGTATTATGTCCTTTGATGAGATCAAGGAGGAGAATACTTGGGCACGAAATTCTTGGACTTTTCTAAAGGAGAATGAGATTCTCTCTCAGCATTACTCCTCCGTATACACCATAGCACGATGGTATATCGGGGCGGAGCAGATACACCCTATTTGATATGGTGTGCTCTATGATGAGTAATACTGAGTTACCTTTTTCCTTTTGGGAGTTATGCACTTACGAAGTTGCATACCTATTGAATAGGGTTCGAATCAAATCAGTTGCCTACCACTTCATATTTGATATGATAAGGGAAGAGCCCATCTCTCAAGTTAGTTGAGATTTGGGGTTGTCCAGCCTATGTCTAAAAAGCAAAATCCGGACAAACTCGAGGCAAGATCTGTTATGTACAACTGGAAAGGTTCCAGCTATACAAACAACAGCAGATGATTTGGTAGAACCAAAGGATTCAGTAGATTCCAACGAACCTCGGCCTCTCCGCCGATCTAGTAGGGTTCATCACCCACCTGAGAGATACTTCGGTTCCTCTTTGACAGTGGGAGCGAGGAATACATCATGAGATGATGACCCAACTAGTTTCGACCTGGCCATCAGGAGTAGGACTCTGTAAGAATGGCTGGATGCTTAGTGATCTGAGATGGAATCCTTGTACACCAACAAAGTATGGACTTTGGTTGCTATATCTGAAGGGTTAAATCCCCATCAGGAGCAAGTATATCTTGAGAAGATTACTTGGTGTAGATGGAAAAGTTGAGACTTTCAAAGCTAGACTTGTTAAAAGTTTGCATCATTGACCAGGAGTGGATAATGGTGAAACCTTTTCAAGTAGCTATGCTTAAGTCCATCCAGATCCTACTTGTCACGGCTACATACCATGACTACGATATCTGGTGGTTGGGTATCATGACTGCTTTTCTAAATGATGTTTTAGAAGAGTGCGTCTATAAGTACACAGCCAGAGGGCTTCGTAGATAGTGGGAGCAGCGGAAACGTGTGCAAGATGCTTTATAGGATTAAAGCAGGTATCGCGGAGTTGGAACATCTGTTTTGATGGATTAGTCAAAGAGTTTGACATCATCAAAATGGTAGATGAACCTTGTATAAACAAAAAGGTAGTAGGGAGTATGGTGGTGATCCTCGTAGAGTACGTGGATGACATACTCTTGATAAGAAAGGAGTTTCTTATGCTACGCTCGATCAATCTCCGTTTATCAGAAAGATTCTCCGCATAGGATCAAGATGATACCTCCTAAATCCTGGGTTTTGGATCTATGAGATAGATCTAATTGGATGTTAGGATTCTCACTAGTTGTAGTGAGATGGTATCAATCGATCCCGGGGAGAATCACTGGAAGTGTTCCAGGGTGATAAAGACGACTGAGTGTCAGTCACAGGCATTGTCTTTACCCTCAGTAAAGGGACGGTATGGTGGAAGACTTCCAATCTAGATACCGTGACATACTAGACGATAAAGGCAGGATACATCGCTTCTTAAGATGCTACCAAAGAGGCTGTTTGGGTGTATATTGGTTCATAAGATGAACTATGTTCCTACCATTGTGAGACAATGGAGTTGTGGCTCATGCCGAGGAACGCCGGTCCCATCAGTGATCCAGACTTATTCTAAGGCAGCATCGCCTGATCATGGAGATAGTTGATCTCCAGGGTGATCGAGGTTAGGAGAGTAGATTCAGAGGACAACACAGCGGATCCACTCACAAAGGCCTGTTCCCAGAGAGAGACTTTTATGGGATGGTTGAGTATGAGATACTGCAACCACTGCTATCAGATGGCCCTAGTGCAAGTGGGAGATTGTTAGTTATATGTATGCCCTAGAGGCCATTACTATACATAGGATGTATATTGTAGTGGATGCTGGGACATATATAGGGAGGACTTTCTTGCTCGACATGATAGTATGCTATCTGGTTACTCTTTACCTTAACGTGTATGCTGATTGTCTCTCTGTTACATGTTGGTAAAGCCCTTAGGATGTGTACTTGACTACCTGGACTATGATGCGGATCATACTAGTGGGGACATGGTAGTCCATAAGTACATCCTTCAAAGTCCCTAGTCGAGGGTGTATCGAGACGGGGCATCGATATACCAGAGTAGACTAGCGTATACCTTCTCGACCCATACAGATGGGCGATGGATGATCCCATATCCATTGGTGTTTGACATCAGAGATGATATACGGGTGCTCAGTAGAGACTGGGTACACTGGAAGGACTCGCCGAGAACTCCCAGATGGTATTATACCTCACGTCAGATGGCAGTTCTCTGGTGACACTGGTACAGAGTAGTCTGCTGACCCGAGATCGTCATAGAGTCTTGTGTGGTTCCCACTGTGCTTTGATTTCCATCTTACCACGTCCAAGAGGGCGTGCAAAACGGTGGTTTTTGGGTACAGTCCCGAGTCACATGGAGGCAATGAGCGATAGGAGGGGATTCGTCTTTTCCGGTATAGGGAGTTGATGTTGCGCTGTGCTCGATTGGCTATAACAGGAAATCCCTGGCCAGGGTTGCTGAGATTTACTGGTAAGTGTTACCAGTAGTTTCTTGAATTGTTATAGACCTCATATCGACACGACTTATCGAGCTATTGGGGTCTGACGTTTACCACCCCTAGGCGAGATATGCGACATATCAGACGATCAGACCGAACTGTACGGTAGTGTTACTGGTTGGATTCACTGGAGTGTGAGCGGGCTTGCTCGTCGATCTTCAGATCGCTCAATACCCGGGTGGCCGTTACGTTTAGCAGACTGCTTGCGGCTTGTGGATGTTTGATATGATCATCATCTGCTGCCGGCGTATTGACGAGTCTTTAGAGTCCTACACAGAGGTTTCCTGGTTCAAGCGAAACGAAATAGGAGCGCATATGAGATATGTGCGGGACCGAGAATAATGCGTGTATGTGATACCGTATTTCATTCTCGCGATGAATGTATCGAATGGTTGTATGCGATATAACCTAGTTATCGATTCAAGCGTTGATTCGATAAGCCGATACATTGTATACTAGTCGGTTGTGTGCGACATGACCGGATCATTGAATCAAGTGTTGATTTAATGATTTAATGCATAATTATATATTTGATATATTACTTTGCATCAACTAGTATCGGTTTACTTAAGATCGATTTTCTCACTCGGATGTGCGCATTGCATATGCGATATGATTTTGTGCACTTGCTTGTATCATGTTTGATGATACATGCCTTTTGGTTAAGTGTAAAGAATTAAACCTTGGTTAATGAAATGATTAGGGTTTACTATTTCCTTATTCATTTATTCATTTATTTATTCTTTTGGAAATAGAAAAGCAAAAGAGAAAATGGTTGCTTTCTTTGTTCTTTCTTGAAGCTTCATGAAGACTTTGACCAAGTGACCATTTTGTCTCATGCTTAACCCTAACCATCCCACTAACCATGATTTATTCTCTACACTTGACCATGGTTTGGTTATGATAAGTATTCTTTTATTTTTCTTTTTGAAATGAACTTATCATAACATTATTCTTCTTCTTCTTCATTTCTTCAAGTGAAGAAAGCTTGCCTCCATCAATAGCAAGTGATGAATTAGAGTGAGAAATCCAATTCTAAAGTCTACCCACTTCCTATTTCTTCATCCTCTACCTCTTGCCAAGTAGTAGAGTGTGTTTACTTCACAAGATTCTTGACTTGGTGAAGTCGGAGCTTGATTTAGCGATGCCTCGACGTAGATCATCTTCGGCACGTCGTCGATGACCTAGCCCGTCCATTCTCCGATGAAGCCGACGCTAGAGCCCGGGACTTATTATGGACAGCGAGGAGACTTCGTTGCGGAGCTATGGAGGTGGAGCACCGGATCTACAAAGGTTGTATTTCCGTATTCCCTTAGTTAAGTGTTAACTAGATTATAGTTTCGCCTAGTTTTCTAGCAAACGATCCGTAGTCGGGTCTCTCGGCACCTAGAATTTTTGAAAATAGCATGTTCGATGCCTTGTGAGACCTCATTAGGGTGCCTAGGAACCTTTCACGACCGTCCAAGTCACTAAAAGGGCAGCACCGACCGTCCAAGTCGCTAAAAGGGCAGTACCGACCATCCAAGTTGCAAAATGGGCAGAACCGACCGTCCATGACGCAAAAAGGGCAGCACCGACCGTCCACGTCGCTAAAATGGAAGCACCGACCGTCCGCATCGCTAAAATGGCAGAAACGACCATCCAAGTCTCAAAAAGGGCAGCACCGACCGTCCAAGTCGCTAAAAGGGCAGCACCGACCGTCCACGTCGCAAAAAGGGCAGCATCGACCTCCACATCGTCAAACGGGAACCAGATTAAATCAACCACCACGCGAAAGAAGATCCATCAATTTCATGCACACAACCCATATATGTGGTGTGCATTTATTGATAGGGGGCAATTTGTTGGGGTCAAAATTTACACCGCGGTTAACCAAGCCAAAATCAAAGTCAACCCCAAGCCTAGTGGGCCCAAGCCCACGTCAGAACCGAGCATGGAAGAGACCGGCCCCATGACAAAAGGAATGAAGCCATAAATTAGTTTTAATGTAATTCTTTTTTTAGAAATAAATGTATGTAAATGGGCAGAAAGCCGAAATTTTGTAATACCCATGGCTTATGTGTAAAAAGTAATAAGCATATAAGGTATGGGGTGGCACAAGTGCCATTTAGCAAAGCCTAAGGGGCTATATGTAAAGTGTGTAGCCTATAAAAGTAAACATGATGAAAATATCTATGACAACTTTTTCCATTCTCAAAATTTCTAGGGTTTGTGCCTCCTTTTCTTTTCTCAAGGTTCTAAAACCTTCCCCCCGTTTTAAATTAAGTCAAGAGTTTAACTCTTCCCTTTTCCGAAAAGAAATAGTTTTTCACCACAAAACCCTTGAAGGGGAGCTCAGATCTTCAATCAGATCTCGAAAAGGGAAGACTTTTAAGTCTCACCCCCTTTTCTCCAAGATCCAGCCGATCAAGAGGAAGAAGAAGGAGACCCATCTCCAAGAACTCATAGATGGTATACGGGTGCTCAGTGGAGACTGGGTACACTGGACGGACTCGCCGAGAACTCCTAGATGGTATTATACCTATCATCGGATATCAGTTCTCAGGTGACACTGGTACAGGTTAGTCTGTAGACCCGAGATCGTCATAGAGTCTTGTGTGATTCCTGTAGGGTTACTAGGCACTCTAATAAGGTTCTATAATGCATCAACCATGCCCGTTTAAAACTTTAGCCGTGCCGAATAACCCTAAACAAGATCGTTGCTAGAAAATTAGGGTTTCACATGCTAGTAAAGGACATTTACTACTAAGGGAATACGAAATACAACCTTTGTAGATCGGTCCTTCAATTCTAAAGCTCCTTGTCGTAGTTCCTTCGCTGCGATCATGGTTTTCCCGGGCCCTTGCATGGCTTCACGAGGTGAAAGATTCGTCCTTGCTTGAAGTCTTCGAGGCCGAAGATGATCTACGTCGAGGGAATAACGACTCAAGCTACTACTTCACTAACTAGAGAATTAGTGAAGCAAACACCCTAAACTAAAGTGCTAGTCTAGTAGAGGATGGAGAAATAGGAAGTGGGTTCTCTTTAGAATTTTATTTCTCACAATCTTTCTCACTTTGGATCAAACCCTAGCAAGCTTTTCTTTTGAACAAAGAAGAAGAAGATGAACAAAAGAAAGAGATGAGGATAATGATCAAGTGAGAAAGCTAACCATGGTGAGTGAGTATCATATACTAACTCATGTAGAGACATAACCATGGCTAATACTTATGGTTGGGTTAAGAAATATAGATAGTAAAAACAAACTTAGTGGAATTAGTCAATGCATCCACAAGCTTCCACAAGCTTCATGCATTTTCTCTAATCCTCCACTAATTTTGTAATTACTTTAAATATTAAAACCCAACATAATAAATAGCATGGTGTAAGTCTCATACACCCAAGTCATGTGTATCATCAACCATGATACAAAAAGAAAACACATTTTTAATATATATCATATATACATTAAAGTTGTGCTCATGTGAGAAAAACCCTTAAGTGAACAAATGTTAGTTAATGTAAATTAGTATATCCAATATACAATTATACAATAAATTATTAAATCAACACTTGACTTAACAATCCGGTCATAACTCATATAACCGACTAACATCCAATGTATCGACTTATCGAATCAACACTTGATTCGATAACCCGGCTATATCATATATAACCGACCGATACAAAAAGTCATGAGAATAGAATACGGTATCACATATACGCATTATTCTCGGTCCCGCACACATCACATACATGCTCCTATTTCGTTTTTCCTGAGCCAGTAAAACCTCTATGTAGGACTCTAAAGACTCGTCAATACGCCGGCAGTAGGTGATGATCACATCAAGCACCCACAAACCGTCAGCGGTATTAGCTGGACGTAACGGCTACCTGGGTATTGAGCGATCAGAAGATCAGCAAGAAAGCCCGTTCCAACTCCTGTAAAAGCCTGCCGGTAACACTTCCCATACAGTCCGGTCTCCTCGTTTGATATGTCGCATATCAAGTCTAGGGGTGGTAAACGTCAGACCCCAACAACCGATAAGTCGTGCCGATGTGAGGCTCATAATGGGTCGAGAAACTACTGGTAACCCTTACCAGTAAATCTCTATATCAGCCCTGGCCAGGGACTTCCCTGTTATGGCCAATCGAGCACAGCGCAACATCAACCCCCAATATCGGGAGAGACGAAACCCCTCCTATCGCTCATTGCCTCCATGTGACTCGGGACTGTACCTAAAAACCACCATTTTGCACGCCCTCATGGACGTGGTAAGGTGGAAATCAAAGCACGGTGGGAATCACACAAGACTCTATGACGATCTCGGGTCTACAGACTAACCTGCACAAGTGTCACCAGAGAACTGCCATCTGACGTGAGGTATAATACCATCTGGGAGTTCTCGGCGAGTCCGTCCAGTGTACCCAATCATCACTGAGCACCCGTATACCATCTCTGATGTCAAACACCAATGGATATGGGATCATCCATCGCCCATCTCATGGGTCGAGAAGCGTATACGCTAGTCTACTCTGGTATATCGATGCCTAGTCTCGATACACCCATGACTAGGGACCTTGAAGGATGTACTTATGGACTACCATGTCCCCACTAGTATGATCCGCATCATAGTCCAGGTAGTCAAGTACACATCCTAAGGACTTTACCAACATGTAACTATAAAACAGTATCAAGAGACAAGTATACATGTTAAGATAAAGAGCAACTAGATAGCATACTATCATATCGAGCAAGAAAGTCCTCTCTATATATGTCCAAGCATCCAATATAATATACATCATCTGTACAATACTGGCCTCTAGGGCATACATACAACTAACAATCTCTCACTTGCACTAGGGCCAGCTGCTGTAGTATCGCATACCTAGCAATCCGAAGAGTCTTTCAAACTGTATCTGGGGAATAGCCTTCGTGAGTGGATCCGCAGTGTTGTTCTTCGTGTCAACCCTCCTGACCTCGATCTCCCGGCGATCAACTATCTCCCAGATCAGGTGATACCGCCTCAGAATATGCCTGGATCGCTGATGGGACCTGGGTTCCTTGGCCAAAGCCACCGCTCCATTGTTATCACAATACAAAGGTATTGGATGCTCAATGGATGGAACCACTCCATGTTCAGTAATGAACTTCTTGATCCAGACAGCCTCTTTGGCAGCATCGTTGGCAGCGATGTATTTAGCCTCCATCGTCGAGTCTACCACGGTTTCCTTCTTGGAACTCTTCCAGCTAACCGCCCCTCCGTAAAGGGTAAAGACAAATCCCGAGTGCGACTTAGAGTCGCCCTTATCACTCTGGAAGCTCGAATCGGTAAAGGACTCCACTTGGAGTTCTCCGTTACCATACACCAAGGGCATCTCTTTAGTCCTTCGCAAGTACTTGAGAATGCTCTTCACAGCTGTCCAGTGACTCTCTCCAGGATCAGCTTGATACCTACTCACTACACTTAGTGAGTATGCTACATTGGGTCTGGTACATAGCATTGCGTACATGATAGAGCCTACAGCCGAAGCATAGGGTATCCCCTGCATGCGAGCTCTCTCCAAATCAGTCTTGGGAGACATCTCTTTGGAGAGAGTGACTCCATAGATCGTGGGTAAGTTCCCACGCTTGGATTCTTCCATACTAAACCTCTTTAGTATGGTGTCAATGTATCTGGATTGGGACAATCCCAATATCCTTTTAGATCTATCTCTATAGATCATAATTCCCAATATGCAGGAGGCATCACCAAGATCTTTCATTGAGAATCTTTGTGATAAGAAGAGCTTGACCGATTGCAGCATAGGAATATCATTTCCTATCAAGAGTATGTCGTCGACGTACAATACGAGGAAGACAACCTTACTCTCTGCCACCTTCTTGTAGATACAAGGATCATCTACATTTTTGACGAAATCAAACTCTTTGATAACGACGTCAAAGCAGATGTTCTAACTCCGCGATACTTGCTTTAATCCAAAAATGGATTTAAGCAGCTTCCACACCTTCCCGCTGCTCCCACTATCTACGAAGCCCTCTGGCTGAGTCATGTATACGCACTCTTCTAAATCACCGTTTAGAAAGGCGGTCTTAACATCCATTTGCCAGATTTCGTAGTCATGATATGCAGCGATGGCAAGCATGATCCGGATGGATTTAAGCATAGCCACTGGAGAAAAGGTTTCGTCATAGTCCACACCTAGTCTTTGACGAAAACCCTTTGCAACAAGTCTAGCTTTGAAAGTCTCCATTTTCCCATCTATACCAAGTTTTTTCTTGAAGATCCACTTGCTCCCAATGGGTTTTACCGCTTCAGGAGCATCTTCCAAAGTCCATACTTTGTTGGTGTACATGGATTCCATCTCGGACCGCATTGCATCCAGCCATTTCACTAAGTCCCCACTCGTGATGGTCTGCTCGAAGCTAGTTGGGTCATCATCAACCATGATGCAATCCTCGCTCCCACCATCCATGAGAAAACCGTAGTATCTCTCAGGTGGGTGAGGAACCCTACTAAATCTGCGGAGTGGCTGGGGTTCATCAGGAACTACCGAATCCTCTGGTTCTACCAAATCTTTTGTTGTGGTTTGTACAGCTGGAACCTCTTCCAGTTCTACCTCAGAGCCACTAATCTCTTTTGCAAGAAATTCCTTTTCTAAAAATGTGGCATGTTGAGCAACAAACACCCTTTGTTCCTCACTGTGGTAGAAGATATACCCTCGCGAATGCTTGGGATATCCAGCAAACTTACACAAAACAGACCTTGCCTCGAGTTTGTCCGGTTTTTGTCTTTTGACATAGGCCGGGCAACCCCATATCTTAATAAAATTAAGATATGGTTTATTCCCCTCCCATATCTCATATGGGATGGTAGACACAGATTTGGTAGGAACCCTATTCAGTAGGTATGCTGCTGTCTCCAGTGCATATCCCCAGAAGGAAATAGGTAACTCAGCTATACTCATCATAGAGCGCACCATATCTAATAGGATGCGGTTCCTCCGTTCCGATACACCGTTGTGCTGTGGTGTATATGGAGGAGTTAGCTGAGAGAGAATCCCATTCTCTTTTAGGAATTCCAGGAATTCATTGCTCAAGTATTCACCTCCTCGATCAGATCGAAAGATTTTAATACTTTTCCCAGTTTGGTTCTCAACTTCTTGTTTATATTCTCTAAATTTCTCAAAAGCTTCTGATTTGTGTTTCATCAGGAACACATATCCGAATCTAGAGAGATCGTCAGTGAATGTAATGAAGTACGAAGAACCATCCTTGGCATGTGTAGACATGGGACCGCATACATCACTTGTATCAGTCCCAAGAGTTCGGTAACTCTTTCTCCGTGTCCCGTAAACGGAGTTTTGGTCATCTTGCCTTTGAGACATGACTGGAAAGTATCATAAGATGAAAATTCAAACGGATTTAAATATCCATCCTTATGCAACTTAGCTAGTCGTGTCGTATTGATGTGACCCAGTCTACAATGCCATAAGAAGGATTCGTTCAGTTTTGAACTCTTCCTCTTGTGTGTGTTTGTTATGCTCAGAACTGTTGATTGATTTAGAACATAAATGCCATTGCACAACGTGCCTGATCCAACCAACTTTAGGTTAAGGAAAATGTTCATAACATTATCCTGTAATACAAAATTATATCCCTCTTTACTCAACAAAGAAATCGATATAATGTTGCATATCAGGTTCGGCATGTAATAGCATTCGTTCAGAATCAATGTATTACCAGTTGGCAATACAAGGTGATATTCCCCGACGGTTTTAGCTGCAACAATTGCACCATTTCCAACCCTTATGTCTTTATCACCTTCTCCAAGTTCTCTACCTTTTCTAAGCCCATATAACTGATTACATATATGGGATCCTGACCCGGTATCTAATACCCAGGACGTAGAGCAAATGGAGAAACAGTTCTCTGTAACGAACACACCCGAAGAAAATGCATCAACATGTACTTTCTTCATTCGGGTGGCATGGGAATCCTGGTATTCCCCTAAATCCTGTTCAGTCCTATAACTCTTATAAGAAAGAACGGAACCAACGTTCCCCAGCACAGTATAACATGCGGGTTCGGTCAATACATCCATATTATTATCTTTATTAAGGCATGATATGGTCACTACCTGGAGAGAGAGAGAAGAAAACACTTTAGCGTATGCTCTTGCAAGATCAGATTGGTTATTATTTTATTTAATCAGGATGGCTCCCACTGTTTTTATCAAATCTTCCTTCAAACCCTAAAAGGAAAGACTAGCCGGGATTAATTACACCCTACAATTTCGCCAATCTTTCAGCCAGGCCAGTGTCGGTACTTTGAGGGAGGTTCCCCGTGCTTTCGCAGGACCTAATTAAAGTAAACCTCGTTTTCTCAGAGGCGTAACCCCGTTGACACCTTTCTAGACACCTACTTGATCGGCTAATTGTCCTGTGTAAAACTCTCCCAGGAGTAACAATTACTCGCAGTGGGTATCGGGATCCAACTATCTCATAGAAGGTATGCAATCTAATTGCAAATCTCAACACTTAAAATTCCCGATAATATTTTGCCCCAAGCATCCCATGACCTTGACGGAGGTCAACAAACCATAGGGTGCAAGTCAAGTTCAACCCGTCATTTCTTGATTGAATCAAACCCACCCGCATGACCCTTTACGGAGGTCAACAAGGTCGTACGACTACCCTAATCCAATCTGCATCATATGCATAAGCAGATAAATACTAGTTAGCTACCGCACACTACGCCTTGACGGAGGTCAACAAACGTAGCACGAATACTAAGTAGGATATATCTGAAATGACGGAGGGCTACGACAGGTTTTTCTGAAAAAACCTATTGCGTAATGAACTTGATATCGTTGTAGAATCAAGTGAATTTTGAAATGGAGTGATTTTGAGGCTTTCACTAGTTTTGCTAAAGAGGTCACTGCCGGTGAAGGGATCTCGGCTCTTTCCTCATCGAATAAGGTGCGGGATATATCACATATATCGCTATGCAAAGCAAAACTCCAAAAGCAATCAAAAACAAACCGAGTGTTGTAGCATCTGCCAGTTTTGCTAAAGAGGTCACTCCCGGTGAAGGGATCTCGGCTCTTTCCTCATCGAATAAGGTGCAGGATATATCATATATATCACTATGCAAAGCAAAAACTGTAGCTACCCTTTTTGAAAAATTTGATTCTACAACATCTTTTAGGTTTCTTTTCTTTCATTAATCATATTAATGAAGTCCCATCATTTAAGTCACCTAAACATCACATAAAAATACGATGTACACTTATGCCATCCGCATTCGCCCCGATGTCCCCTCGTGCACCGTTAGGTTAGGTAACTAACGGCAGAGCGGGGCAGGGCTAGCGCAGGTGTAAAACATAAGTAACGTCTATATAATATATCATATATACTATATACAGTATTTATCACATCACATCACATGATCACATCACAGATATCGCAGCAGAAGAAATATATGAAACATTGGATATACTAGGACGTCCGTGTTTTATTTTGAGCCTCTATAAAACACGGATTCCACGGTCGCGATGAATAGCCAAACCCATACCCCTAGACCCCTACGAGAGCGGCAAGCAACCCTATCAATTCTAGAGTTAGGAGACCCGGACTCGACTCCTCGAGTTGGTCTCCCACTGGACTCTAGAACCCGGTTACTTGTGCTCTCCTCCTTGGGTCTATCCTAGTGCGGAAAAGTAAATAATATACAAATGGTGACATCGACCTCATCCCGGAAGTGCCCCAATAAAAGAATATCACATACATTTAATTTTACATGAATGAAAATAAAAACTCTCATCCCACATAAAAAACCCCCGGCTATTCAGAACGCGACGATCCAATATAACATATCCAGCAACACATAACATCACATGTCATCAACGTAAGAAAATATGCGCATCCCAATTGTCGTTGACATATAGCAATGAAACCGGCGATATCACATATTACACTTACGGTCGTAGAAAAGAAAGTGTAAAACTACAACATTTGGAATCCACAATCTCTTTAGACATCGTAAATCCGAAATATCACATACTTCGCATTTCATGCCTAACTGTATGAATTCCACATATTGTATCACATTCCAGATAAATAGACAGTATTAAACTTTCCGATCGAATAATCAAATACCCAAGATTTCCTTAATAGCTCAACACTTGAGCGGAGTTCAAAAATTCCAGAATACGTCACAGTAGCAACGGTCCAGCCGTAGAAAGGTCAAGCAACGCCTCACATGTGGCACGCCGTACTGCCCCAACCCTAAGGTTCAAAAGGCAGTTCAAGACGGTCACATAATCGAGTTAAGGTTTGTTGTCTTCTAGAGGGTCCATCGCGTTACATGCACGTTTTTCCGAAATATTTAAACTCAAGAAAAAAAATTCAACACTTGAAAGTTTTTCGTGCCGGGAAATAATGAGTTAATGATATCCGTTCGAACATTTTAATAGTTTCTAAATATCCGGAAAACAATAACGAATTTAAACTTTCCGATCGAATCAACGATTATAAAATAAACCCCAGAATACTCAACACTTGAGTCAGATTAAAAATACCCATAAAATAGCAACTACAGAAATAGAAATTACAGTACAAAAATGATGGCATATTTCCTCTGTACTGCCGCGGATCCGCGGCCCAAGCACGGTAAGGCCGCGGTTCCGCGGCGTCTTGTACGGAATATGCTGTCGTTTTTCACCATATTTCTTAGAAAACCCTGCTGAATTTTTTAGGTATTTTTAATACAGAAAAAACCCAGTTTTTAAAAAATGTACAGAAAGGGGGTTATCTTGACGTTTCCGGGTTCGATCGGGGTTTTAACTTCGTTAACACTCGCCTAATGCTCTAGCTAGGCTCTGATACCATTGTAGGGTTACTAGGAACTCTAATAAGGTTCTACAATGCATCAACCATGCCCGTTTAAAATTTTAGCCGTACCGAATAACCCTAAACAAGATCGTTGCTAGAAAATTAGGGTTACACATGCTAGTAAAGGACATTTACTACTAAGGGAATACGAAATACAACTTTTGTAGATCGGTCCTTCACTTCTAAAGCTCCTTGTCGTAGTTGCTTCGTTGCGATCATGGTTTTCCCGGGCCCTTGCATGGCTTCACGAAGCGAAAGATGCGTCCTTGCTTGAAGTCTTCGAGGCCGAAGATGATCTACGTCGAGGGAATAACGACTCAAGCTACTACTTCACTAACTAGAGAATTAGTGAAGCAAACACCCTAAACTAAAGTGCTAGTCTAGTAGAGGATGGAGAAATAGGAAGTGGGTTCTCTTTAGAATTTTATTTCTCACAATCTTTCTCACTTTGGATCAAACCCTAGCAATCTTTTCTTTTGAACAAAGAAGAAGAAGATGAACAAAAGAAAGAGATGAGGATAATGATCAAGTGAGAAAGCTAACCATGGTGAGTGAGTATCATATACTAACTCATGTAGAGACATAACCATGGCTAATACTTATGGTTGGGTTAAGAAATATCCATAGTAAAAACAAACTTAGTGGAATTAGTCAATGCATCCACAAGCTTCCACAAGCTTCATGCATTTTCTCTAATCCTCCACTAATTTTGTAATTACTTTAAATATTAAAACCCAACATAATAAATAGCATGGTGTAAGTCTCATACACCCAAATCATGTGTATCATCAACAATGATACAAAAAGAAAACACATTTTTAATATATATCATATATACATTAAAGTTGTGCTCATGTGAGAAAAACCCTTAAGTGAACAAATGTTAGTTAATGTAAATTAGTATATCCAATATACAATTATACAATAAATTATTAAATCAACACTTGACTTAATAATCCGGTCATAACTCATATAACCGACTAACATCCAATGTATCGACTTATCGAATCAACACTTGATTCGATAACCCGGCTATATCATATATAACCGACCGATACAAAAAGCCGCGAGAATAGAATACGGTATCACATACAAGCATTATTCTCGGTCCCGCACACATCACATACGTTCTCCTATTTCGTTTTGCCTGAGCCAGTAAAACCTCTATGTAGGACTCTAAAGACTCGTCAATACGCCGGCAGTAGGTGATGATCACATCAAGCACCCACAAGCCATCAGCGGTACTAGCTGGACGTAACGGCTACCCGGGTATTGAGCGATCAGAAGATCAGCAAGCAAGCCCGCTCCAACTCCTGTAAAAGCCTGCCGGTAACACTTCCCGTATAGTCCGGTCTCCTCGTCTGATATGTCGCATATCAAGTCTAGGGGTGGTAAACGTTAGACCCCAACAACCGATAAGTTGTGCCGATGTGAGGCTCATAACGGGTCGAGAAACTACTGGTAACCCTTACCAGTAAATCTCCATATCAGCCCTGGCCAGGGACTTCCCTGTTATGGCCAATCGAGCACAGCACAACATCAACCCCCAATACCGGGAGAGACGAAACCCCTCCTATCGCTCATTGCCTCCATGTGACTCGGGACTGTACCCAAAAACCACCGTTTTGCACGCCCTCATGGACATGGTAAGGTGGAAATCAAAGCATAGTGGAAATCACACAAGACTCTATGACGATCTCGGGTCTACAGACTAACCTGCACAAGTGTCGCCAGAGAACTGCCATCTGACATAAGGTATAATACCATCTGGGAGTTCTCGGCGAGTCCGTCCAGTGTACCCAGTCATCACTGAGCACCCGTATACCATCTCTGATGTCAAACACCAATGGATATGGGATCATCCATCGCCCATCTCATGGGTCGAGAAGCGTATACGCTAGTCTACTCTGGTATATCGATGCCCCGTCTCGATACACCCACGACTAGGGACCTTGAAGGATGTACTTATGGACTACCATGTCCCCACTAGTATGATCCGCATCATAGTCCAGGTAGTCAAGTACACATCCTAAGGGCTTTACCAACATGTAACTATAAAACAGTATCAAGAGACAAGTATACATGTTAAGATAAAGAGCAACCAGATAGCATACTATCATATCGAGCAAGAAAGTCCTCTCTATATATGTGCAAGCATCCAATATAATATACATCATATGTAAAATACTGGCCTCTAGGGCATACATACAACTAACAATTCCTACTGTGCTTTGATTTCCACCATACCACGGGGAAGAGATCGTGCAAAACGGTGGCTTTTGGTTACAGTCCCGAATCACATGGAGGCAATGAGCGATAGGAGGGGTTTCGTCTCTCCCGATATTGAGGGTTCATGTTGCGCAGTGCTCGATTGGCCATAACAGGAAATCCCTTGCCAGGGTTGCTGAGATTTATTGGTAAGTGTTACCAGTAGTTTCTTGAACCGTTATGGACCTTGCATCGGCATGACTTATCGGGCTATTATGGTCTGACGTTAAACCACCCCCAAGGCTCTGATATGCGACATATTATACGAAGAGACCGGACTGTACGGTAGTGTTACTGATTGGATTCGCAGGAGTTATAGCAGGCTTGCTTCTTGATCTTCTGATCGCTCAATACCCGGGTGGCCGTTACGTTTAGCAGACCGCTTGCGGCTTGTGGGTGTTTGATATGATCATCACCTACTGCCGGCGTATTGACGAGTCTTTAGAGTCCTACATAGAGGTTTCCTGGTTCATGCAAAACGGAGTAGGAGCGCATATGTGATATGTACGGGACCGAGATTAATGCGAGTATGTGATACTGCATTCTAATCTCACGATTTGTGTATCGGTCGGTTATATGTATTATAGCCGGATTATTAAATCAAGTGTTGATTTAATAATTTAATGTATAATTATATATTTGATATATTATATTACATTAACTAATATTTAGCTCACTAATGATTTCTTTTCTCACTTGATGTGCACATTATATATATATATGTGATATGTATATTTGTGTACATGTATTGTGTCATGTTTGATGATACATACAAGATGGGTGTAAGAGACTTATACCATGCTAGGGTTAAATTAGGGTTTTGATTATTTCTTAAGTTATTACAAAAGAGCAAAAGACTTGGTGAAAGTTTTAAGCTTGGAAAAGCTTGTAGAACTTTGACAAAGTCCACTCTTTTGTCATTCCTTAGGATATTTTACTTGACCCAACCCTTAACCATAGCCATGAGTTAATTCTCTACATGAGTTATGCATGATAGCTTTAACTCAACCATGGGTGCAATAATTCATTTGGATGAATTATTCATGAGTTCTTCTTCTTCTTCATCAAGCTCCATGAAAAGCTTTCTACCTTCAATGGAGGTATGAGATAAAATGTGAGAAAATGATTTCTAAAGTGAGCAAACTTCCTACTTCATCATCCTCTACTACTTGCCATTTAGTAGAGTGTGTTTGCTTCACTAATCTACACAATTAGTGAAGAGATAGCATGAGCTAGTGTCTCCTCGACGTAGATCATTTTCGGCCTCGAAGACTTCGAAGCAAGCTTGTTCGTTTCTTCGCGGGAGCCTCTCTAGAGTCCGGACGATCGTGATCGCAGCGAAGGGACTTCTACACGGAGCTAATGAAGTGAAATACCGGTCTACAAAGGTTGTATTCCTTGTTCGCTTAGATGTAAAGAGTTTACATATCATGTTTAACCCTAAGTCTCTAGTTAAAATCTTGGTTAGAGTTTGTTTAGCACCCAAAATTTTTAAAGTAGCATGATTGATGCTTTCCAAAACCTTGCTAAGGTGCTAAGCTAACCCTACAGTGGTATCAGAGCCAAGCTAGAGCATTAGGCATCGTGTAGACGAAGTTTGAAGTCCGATCGAACTCTGAAACCCCGATAAATCCCACTTTCTGGAAATTTTTTCAAAAGTTGAAATTTTTCATATTAAAATTACTCAGAAAATCATGCAGGGAATTCTAAGGATTACTGTGAAGTACGGAGCCATAACTCACTCAAGTGACCGCGGAACCGTGGCCAAACCATGCGTTTGGCGGTGGTTCCGCGGCCAACTTTGGGAGTTAGGGGCTAATAGTTCAGGGATTTATTCTTGGGTACTTTTTCATGCTTCTGGGAATTTTTAATTCTACTCAAGTGTTGAGCTTTCTGGGAAATATTGGGAAATCGTTGATTCGATCGGAATGTTTAACTTCATTTAAGTTTTTTCCGGGTAATTTAGAACGTGTTAAAAGGTTCGAACGGATATTAATAACTCACTTTTTCCCCTGTCGGAAAACTTTCAAGTGTTGGATTTTTCCTGAGTTTAAAACTTTCAGAAAATCATGCAAGCAAATATGTGGACCCTCTAGAAGAACATAACCTTAACTCGATTATGTGACCGTCAAAACCGCCACTGAACCATATGGTTTGTGGTAGTTTAGCGTTGTCATATGTGAGGCGTTGGTTTGACCCTTCTACGGCTGGTTCATAGCGGCTGTGACATGTTCTGGAACTTTTTGAACTCCGCTCAAGTGTTGAGCTATTTGGGAAATCTTGGGTGTTTGTTTATTCGATCAGAAAGTTTAACATTGTCTATTTATCTAGAATGTGATACAGTATATGGAATTCATATAGTTATGCATGAAATGTGAAGTATGTGATATTTCGAATTTAAGATGTCTAAAGAGATTGTGGATTCCAAATGTTGTAGTTTTACATTTTCTTTTCTGTGACCGTAAGTGTAATATGTGGTATATCGCCGTTTTCGTCGTTATAGATCGACGACAATTGTGATAGGCATATTTACTTACGTTGATGATATGTGATGTTATGTGTTGCTGTGATATGTTATATTGGATCGTCGTGCTTTGAATAGCCGGGGGTTTTTATGTGAGATGAGAGTTTTTCATTTTCATTCATATAAATTCTCTATATGTAATATTCTTTTATTGGGGCACTTCCGGTTTGAAGATGATGTCACCATTGTATATTATTTACTTTTCCGCATTAGAATTGACCCAAGGAGGGGAGCACAAGTAACCGGGTTCTAGGGTACAGTGGGAGACCATTTCGAGGAGTCGAGACCGGGTCTCCTAACTCTAGAATTGGTAGGGTTGCTTGCCGCTCTCGTAGGGGTCTAGGGATGTGGGTTTGGCTATTCATCGCGACCGTGGAATCCGTGTTTTATACTGGCTTAACTTAAAACACGGAATTTCTAGTATATCCAATATTTCATATGTGATTCTTCTGCTGCAATGTTCTGTGATGAGATCATATTACTGCCTGAGACAAATGCCTATATATTATATATATGAGATATAATTAATATTGTTGCTTTCGTTTCTTCTGTGATGCTTAGGAAGCATAAATAAATGGGACTTCATTAATGAGATTAATGAAAGAAAAAGAAACCTAAAGATGTTGTAGAAACTTGTTTAAAAACTGGTAGCTCTAGTTCTTGCTTTGTATAACGGTATTCCTTGTAGAATATCCAGCACCTTATTCGATAAGGAAAGAGCCGAGATCCCTTCACCGGGAGTGAGCTCTTTAGCGAAACTAGCAGATGCTACAAACACGGTTTGTCTTTTGATTGCTTCTATAGTTTTTGCTTTGCATAGTGGTATTTGTGAAATATCCTGCACCTTATTCGATAAGGAAAGAGCCGAGATCCCTTCACCGAGAGTGACCTCTTAGCGAAACTAGAAAAGCCTCAAAAACACTCCTTTTAAAATTCACTTGATTCTACAACGATATCAAGTTCATTACGCTCATGGTTTTCTTAAAAACCTGCGTAGCCCTCCGTCATTTTAGGAAATAGAGTACTTAGTATTCGTGCTGCGTATGTCGACCATAGCCGAGGCATAGTGTACAGTAGCTAAGTGATGTTTTTCCTATACAGCATATGATACGATTAGTTAGGACAGTCACATGATTATGTCGACCATAGCCGAAGGTCATGTGGGTGGGTCTAATTAACCACGAAATAACGGATAGAACTTGACTAGTGCTTATGATATGTTGACCATAGCCAAGGTCATAGGTACTAGGGGTAAAAAGTATTATCGGGAATTTCAAGTGTTCAAATTTGCAATAAGATTGCATACCTTCTATGAGATAGTTGGATCCCGATACCCACTGCGAGTAAGAGTTACTCCTGGGAGAGTTTTACACAATACAATTAGCCGATCAAAGTAGGTGTCTAGAAAGGTGTTAACGGGGTTATGCCCCTGGGAAAATGAGGTTTATTTTAATTAGGTCCGTGCGAAAGCACGGGGAACCTCCCTCAAAGTACCGACACTGGCCTGGCCGAAAGATTGGCAAACTTGTACGGTGTAATTAATCCCGGCTAGTCTTACCTTTTAGAGTTTGAAGGAAGATTTGACTAAAACAGTGGGAGCCATCCTGATTAGATAAAATGATAACCAAATCTAATCTTGCAAAAGCACACGCAGAGTGTTTTCTTCTCTCTCTCTCCAGGTTGCAAAAATGTCACGCCTTAATCAAGATAATAATATGGATGCATTGACCGAACCTACTTATTATACCGGGCTAGGGAACGTTGGTTCCGTTCTTTCTAATAATTATTATAAGACTGAACAGGAAATAGGGGAATATCCGGATTCCCATGCCACCCAATTCAAAGAAAGTGCATGTTGATGCATATTCTTCGAGTGTCCTTATTACCGAGAACTGTTTTTTTTTGTATCCTCTACGTCCTGGGTATGTGATACCAGATCAGAATCCCGCATATGTAATATGTTACATGGGCTACAGAAAGGTTGAGAACTGAGAATGGGTGATATGTCTCTAACTGTTAGAGAATGGTGCAATTGTTGCAGCCAAATCAGTTGGCAGATATCACTTTGTATTAATACATTGATTCTGAACAAATGTTATTACATACCGAACCTGATATACAATATTACATCATGTTCTTTACTGAGTTAAAGGAGGATATAATTCTGTATTGGAGGATAATGTTGTGAACATTTTTATGAATCAAGAGTTGATTCGATCAGACACGTTATATAATAGCATATATGTTCTAAATCAAACCATGGTTCAAAGTATATAAAACCCAGACAAGAGGAGCAGTTCAGGAATGAACGAATCCTTCTTGAGGCATTGTAGACTAGGTCATATCAATGCGACACGACCAGCTAAGTTACATAAGGATGAATATGAGAATCTATTCGAATTTTCATCTTATGCTACTTGCTAGTCTTGTCTCAAAGATAAAAGTGACAAATACTCCGTTTACTGGAAACAGAGAAGAGTTGTTGAACTCTTGGGACAGATATATAATGATGTATATGGTCCCATGTCTACAAATGCCAAGGTTGGTTCTTTTGAGAACCAAACGGGTAAAAGTATTAAAGTCCTACGATGTGATCGAGGAGGCGAATACTTGCGCATGGAGTTCCTGGAGTTTCCAAAAGGAGAATGTGATTCTCTCTCAGCTTACTCCTTCATATACACCACAGCACAACGGTGTATCGGGACGGAGGTATCACACCCTATAAGATATGGTGCGCTCTATGATGAGTACCGCTGAGTTACCTGTTTTCTTTTTGGTGTTATGCACTTAAGAAGCTGCATACCTATTGAATAGGGTTCCATCCAAATCAGGGCCTACCACTATATATGAGATATGGTATGGGAAGAGACCATGTCTTAAACGAGTTAAGATATGGGGTTGTCCGGCCTATGTTGAAAAGAAAAATCCGGACAAGCTCGAGGCAAGGTCAGTTGTGAGAGTTTGTCGGGATATCCCAAACATTAGTAAAGGAATATCTTCTACCTAACTAAGGAGCAAAAGGTGTTTTGTTTCTCAGCATGCCACCTTTTTAGAAAAGGAATTTCTTGTGAAGAAATTAAGTGGTCATGAGGTAGAACTGGAAGAAGTTCCAGCTAGACAAACTAACAGCTGATGATTTGGTAAAACCAGAGGATTCAATAGTTTCCGACGAACCTCAGTCACTCCGTAAATCTGGTAGGTTTCCTCATCCACTCGAGAGATACTACGATCTTCTCGGTGACAGTGGGAGCGAGGATTGCATCATGAGATGATGACCCAACCGGGTTCAGGAAGCTGGAACGTCTGTTTTGATGTGATAGTCAAAGAGTTTGACTTTGTCAAAATGGTAGATGAACCTTGTATATACAAGAAGGCTGTAGAGAGTAACGTTTTCTTCCACGTATTGTACGTAGATGACATACTCCTGATAGGAAATGGTTTCCTATGCTACACTCAGCCAAGCTCCTCTTATCACAGAGATTCAAAAAAAATATAAGATCTGGATGATACCTACTACATCTTGTGGATTATGATCTATGGTGATAGATCTATGAGGATGTTGGGAGTGTCCCAAATCCAGGTACATAAACACCATACTAAAGGTGTTTAGTATGGATGATTCTAAGCATGGTGGTTCGCCCACTTACTCATGGATCACTCTCTCCAATACTGATTTGGAAAGAGCTCGCGTGCAAAGGATATCATATGCTTCGGCAGTAGGCTCTATCAGAGTGTACGATGTTATGTACCAGACTAGATGTAGATGGCTCACTAGGTGTAGTGATCCGGAATCAATCGGATCTTGGAGAGAATCCTGGACAGCTGTGGAGGACATTCTTAAGTACTTGAGAAGCACTAAAAGAAAGTTCTTGGTTCCAGCTTCCAGAGTGATAAGTTGACTGAGAGTCAGTCACGGGCATTGTCTTTACCCTCAGTGGATGGACGGTATGTTGGAAGAGTTCCAAGCTAGATACCGTGACATACTAGACGATAAAGGCTGAATACATTGCTATCAACGATACTACCAAAGTGGTTGTCTGGACATTTCTTGTTCATAAGATGAACAAGGTTCCTACCATTGAGCGTCTAATAACTGTTATTATAACAACAATGGAGTTGTGGCTTATGCCTAGGAACGCAGGTCCCATTAGCGTTCCAGACAAATTCTGAGGCAAGTATCACCTGATCAAGAAGATGGTTGATCTCCAAGGGATCGAGGTTAGGAGAGTAGACCAGAAGGTTGACACGGCAGATCCACTCACAAAGGCTTTACCCCTAGAGAGACTTCTCTACAATGGTTGAGTATGGGATACTACAACCTCTGCTATATTGTTGGGTATTGGATACTACAACAAATGGCCTTAGTGCAAGTGGGAGATTGTTAGTTATATGTATGCCCTAGAGGCCATTACTGTACTTGCGATGTATATTGTAGTGGATGCTTGGACATATATATAGGAAGGACTTTCTTGCTCGACATGATAGTATGCTATCTGGTTGCACTTTATCTTAACATGTAAACAAATACTATTTTGTGATCACATGTTGATAAAGCCCTTAGGATGATTTCTTGACTACCAGAATTATGATGCAGATCATACTAGTGGGGACAGGGTAGTCAATAAGTACATCCTTCAAATGTCCCTAGTCGTAGGTGTGTCGAGACAGGGCATCGACATACCAGAGTAGACTAGCGTATAGCTTCTCGACCCATGTAGATGGGCGGTGGATGATCCCATATCCATTGGTGTTTGATATCGGAGAAGGTATACGGGTGCTCAGTGGAGACTGGGTACACTGGACGGACTCGCCGAGAACTCCTAGATGGTGTTATACCTATCGTCGGATAGCAGTTCTCTGGTGACACTGGTACAGGTTAGTCTGTAGACCCGAGATCGTCATAGAGTCTTGTGTGATTCCCACTGTGCTTTGATTTCCACCATACCACGGTGAAGAGATCGTGCAAAACGGTGGCTTTTGGGTACAGTCCCGAATCACATGGAGGCAATGAGCGATAGGAGGGGTTTCGTCTCTCCCGGTATTGAGAGTTGATGTTGCGCAGTGCTCGATTGGCCATAACAGGAAATCCCTTTCCAAGGTTGCTGAGATTTATTGGTAAGTGTTACCAGTAGTTTCTTGAACCTTTGTGGACCTTGCATCGGCATGACTTATCGGGTTATTGGGGTCGGACGTTAAACCACCCCCAAGGTTCTGATATGCGACATATCAGACGAAGAGACCGGACTGTACGGTAGTGTTACTGATTTGATTCGCAGGAGTTATAGCAGGTTTGCTTGTTGATCTTCTGATCGCTCAATACCCGGGTGGCCGTTACGTTTAGCAGACCGCTTGCGGCTTGTGGATGTTTGATATGATCATCACCTATTGCCGGTGCATTGATGAGTCTTTAGAGTCCTACATAGAGGTTTCCTGGTTCATGAGAAACAGAGTAGGAGCGCATATGTGATATGTGCGGGACCGAGATTAATGCGAGTATGTGATACCGCATTCTAATCTCGCGATTTGTGATATCGGTCGGTTATATGTATTATAGCCGGATTATTAAATCAAGAGTTGATTTAATAATTTAATGTATAATTATATATTTGATATATTATATTACATTAACTAATATTTAGCTCACTAATGATTTCTTTTCTCACTTGATGTGCACATTGTATATATATGTGATATGTATATTTGTGTACATGTATTGTGTCATGTTTGATGATACATACAAGATGGGTGTATGAGACTTATACCATGCTAGGGTTAAATTAGGGTTTTGATTATTTCTTAAGTTATTACAAAAGAGCAAAAGGCTTGGTCAAAGTTTTAAGCTTGGAGAAGCTTGTAGAACTTTGACAAAGTCCACTCTTTTGTCATTCCTTAGGATATTTTACTTGACCCAACCCTTAACCATAACCATGAGTTAATTCTCTATATGAGTTATGCATGATAGCTTTAACTCAACCATGGGTGCAATAATTCACTTGGATGAATTATTCATGAGTTCTTCTTCTTCTTCATCAAGCTCCATGAAAAGCTTTCTAGCTTCAATGGAGGTATGAGATAAAATGTGAGAAAATGATTTCTAAAGTGAGCAAACTTCCTACTTCATCATCCTCTACTACTTGCCATTTAGTAAAGTGTATTTGCTTCACTAATCTACATAATTAGTGAAGAGATAGCATGAGCTAGTGTCTCCTCGACGTAGATCATCTTCGGCCTCGAAGACTTCGAAGCAAGCTTGTTCGTTTCTTCGCGGGAGCCTCTCTAGAGTCCGGACGATCGTGATCGCAGCGAAGGGACTTCTACACGGAGCTAATGAAGTGAAGGACCGGTCTACAAAGGTTGTATTCTTTGTTCACTTAGATGTAAAGAGTTTACATATCGTGTTTAACCCTAAGTCTCTAGTTAAGATCTTGGTTAGAGTTTGTTTAGCACCCCAAAAATTTTAAAGTAGCATGATTGATGCTTGCCAAAACCTTGCTAAGGTTCTAAGCTAACCCTACACCAGGCACGTGACCCGCGGGTGCCAAGCGCCCACGCGCTAGGCACACGACCCGAGGGCGCCCAATGCCTACGTGCCATGCATGCGTCTTTAAGACGCTCCTCACCCCTCATTTTTCGTACACTCCACATTCAAAACACGTCCCCTGCTAGGAAAATTTTTCTAACGGGGCGCTTCCCCGCACCCCGTAAGGGGTCTGCTAGCCCCCTTGACCCCCAGCCAGCTATTCGGGTAGCGGGACCCCCATAAACTCTGCGAGGCCCCCGATATATCCAAAACCCTTTCAATACACAACATACGCACACGGCACATTGAGTTCGCATGATCAGCTTGACCCGTCAATCGGAGGTTCACTCGCTCCATAGGCGAGGGGTAATTAATGACAGCTTAGTCCGTGGCTGCTGGAGATTCGGATACCCACAATCAATAAACCTCCACCTACCCTAGGCAGGGGGAATCTGTAGTATGCCTGACAAGCGCGTGGGTATTCCCATCTTAATGGGATGGCGAAAAACACCCTACACCCCCACTCGGTTCGGAATAAAACCAAATAAAATAAACAGCAACTCATGGTGGACATATCATATAAATCACGAAGACCCATAAAATTATAACTAATTTAGGTCGTACCAACTATATCATGTAGTGAATAAAAACTCAAAACAAGGGAAATCTCATAATTCAATATTTCATGATACAAGTAATAATAATGACAGTAAGATACGATATGTATCAAAACAATAGTAATGCTGCGTGACAACAGCTATTAATGATACTAGCAGTGTGCAATAGATTATAGGTGACATGGTAAGTTCTAGGTGTGTACGTGATATGTTAATTACCGATGGGGTGTAGTGTAGCATGTAAGCATGTGCAAGTGCAACATAACTCATCGGTAATAGTGCAAATGTCCTAGCAAGTGTAAAGCAATAGCGATTAATATGTATGAATGCATATAATGCAATGCTAGGTCTAATTATGCAAATAACGTGAATGGAAAACAATTAAAACAAAATTTCTGGTTTCGGGCGCTATACGCCATTCATACAATGTCCCCGGTAGATATTTAGTTTACTCATCAAAATAAGTCGTGATCTACTCGGATCCCATCACTCCTTTTCCCTTTCTCGCTGCTTCCGAAGTCTCCGCGGTCAAACCTAACATCGAAATACAACTTTCGTATATAAACGACTAATTTCCGATACGACGAATATGTAAATTCTAAGTGAACTATACGTAACATGATACATTAGAATATTGTGTGCTATATAGACCCAAAGCTAACTAGAGCTACCCCGAATCATCGCATTTTGAGAAAACACAAAAACGTGATACGAAATGTCTGTATCATACGTTAAAATATCACAAAAAGTAAAGCAATCAGCTTCCAGATTTTTATACAGACTATCTTGGAAAAATCAAAGTATACTAGAGACCTTAGATAATCTATAGAGAGATACCTACCCAAATTCAACACCCAACTCTACCAAAAAACCGGCGGTAGAGGGAAAATGAGGGATTCCGGCGGTTGAACTATAGGTAATTGGGTCCGGATTTCAAGGGTGCACTCTAGGTTCTAACACTATTCTACTGTACTGTTAGATTTATTTTGAGACTAATATAACTATGGCAGATACTAACAGAGGCTAAAACTCTAAACTAAGTCATATTTTTCCGATATCGTATACATTCTTTGGTACGTGAACTCATATGAAACCTGAAAAGTTAGGTTTTTACCTGATTTGAAGAATTCCACAGAATTCTAAGCATCAAGATGTGCACAAAGAGTTGAGGAGGTCTAGCTTGAGTGATTTGAACCAAAATACATGAAAACTCTAGTCTTTTTCAAGAACTAGTGAAGGACTTAAAGGAAGAAGATGATGACTTATGTGAGAAAGGTTTTGTTCAGTTTGAAATGCAGAAAATAACATAAGTGGTGTTTTTGTTGGAAGTGTGAGGTGTTATGAGGGAAGGGTGAGGTATAGCCTCATGGTGCACCTCAAGGTGTGATGTATGTGAGGTTTAAAGTAACCCTAACCCTATTTGCTCATCCATTTGCACTTAAACCCTCACACAATTGAACTTCTTACTAAAACACTTTCTTTACAACCTAAAAGTCACCTAAACTAATTACAATAATACTTAAATACTATAACCATTTATAAATGTCTTTTTACCAATTTAGAATTTAAAAAAAAGGTAACATAAAAAAATATTAACATTTTAAAATTTAAAATAATTATTTAAAATTTTCCAAAACGTTACAATATAACCCTTTAAGAAAATTCGGTCCTCGAATTTAAAATCTAAACACACATACCTTCAAAAAGATGCGGAAATTTCTTTCGTATCACACCCTCGACTTTCCAAGTGACCTTTTCGCTATTTGTCCACGCCATAAAACCTTTACAGAAGGAAGTACCCTTGATCGCAGCTTCTTCACTTGCCGGTCGAGAATGGCTACCGACTGCTCAGTATAAGATAAATCACGCTCAAGTTGTATGGCCAGATGTTGAATAGCATGAGAAGGATCATGAAGGTGCTTGCGAAGCATGGACACATGGAACACAAGATGCACATCGGGAAAACTTGGCGAAAGTGATAAACGATACGCTACAGCATCCACCCTCTCAAGAATCTCATAGGGTCCAACATATCTGGGACTAAACTTCCCCTTTTTCCCGAATCGCATCACACCCTTCATCGGAGAGACATGGAGAAATACATGGTCTCCCACATTGACCTCAAGTCTACTGCGACGACGATCGACATAAGACTTCTTCCTTCTGTGAGTTGCTCTCATCCTATCCTGGATCATCTAGATTTTCTCAGTAGTCTCCTGAACTAACTGAGGCCCTACGAGACTACTCTCGCTAAGCTCGGTCCAACAAACAAGCGACCGACACTTCCTCCCATATAACGCCTCAAATGGTGCCATCCGAATTGTCTCCTGAAAGCTATTATTATAGGAGAACTCAATCAAAGGCAAGCGACGATCCTAACTTCCACCCAAATCCAGCGTACAAGCTTGGAGCATATCTTCAAGAGTCTGAATCGTACGCTCTGACTGGCCATCGGTCTATGGGTCGAAGGCAGTACTGAAATTCAAGTGAGTGCCTAAAGCATCCTGAAGCTTCTACCAGAGACGACTGGTAAACTGTATGCCTCTATCAGAAACAATGCAGGTTGGAACCCCGTGCAACCGCACAATCTCATCAATGTAGATCTGGGCGTATTAAGCATATCCGAAAGTAGTCTTCACGGAAGAAAGTGTGTTTCCTACGTCAACCGATCCACAATCACCCAAATGGAGTCATACCCTCTGCTAGACCTTGGTATATCCATAATGAAATCCATGGAGATCTATTCCCATTTCCACTCGGGAACGGGTAAAGGCTGCAATTCTTTAGCCGGCCTCTGTTGTTCGGCTTTGACTTGCTGAAAAGTCAGGCATTTCGAAACGAAGTCAGACACATCACGTTTCATCTCTTCCCTCCAGTACATGCTCGTAAATCATGATACATCTTGGTAGACCCTGGATGAACGCTGTAGGAAGACTGATGTGCCTCCTCTAATATCATACGCCTCAGCCCATCAACGTCGGGTACACACAACCGGGTCCCAAACTATAGCACTCTCTCGCTGTCAATGGTAAACTCAGAATCTCCATCCTGTCGAACCCGCTCAAAAATCTCTGATAATCATACATCCTTGGACTATGCCTCCCTGATACGATCAAGCAAAAGTGGACGAGAACGTACATGGGCAAACTATCTACCTACAGATGCAAGCTCAAACTGTATAGCACTGTCGCACAAAATCTGCCAATCAGCATCCAACCACTTCCGAACTGAACCTAAATAAGACAAGCTAATCCCAGGTCTCCTACTCAACACGTGAGCCACTACATTTGCCTTGCCTGGGTGATAAACAATCTCCCAATCATAATCTTTCACCAGCTCCTTCCAGCGACGTTGCCTCAAGTTCAAATCACGCTGCTGGAATATATACTTCAGACTCTTATGGTCGGTAAAGATCTGGCATGACTCTCCATATAAATAGTGTCTCCAAATCTTCAGTGCAAAGACCACCACGGCCATCTCTAAATCGTGGGCAGGGTAATTCTGCTCATGTTTCTTCAGATATCGAGAAGCATAAGCAATAATTCTGCCGTGCTACATCAATACGCAACCCAAGCCCACACGAGATGCATCACAATATGCTACAAATCCTCCTGAGCCTGAAGGTAAAGATAGAACGGGCATAGTCGTCAGACGAGTCTTCAACAGTTGGAAACTCTGCTCACATCCCTCAGTCCATAGAAACGGAATTCCCTTTCGGGTCAAATTGGTCATAGGTGCCGCAATATGAGAGAAGTCCTGTACAAAGCGACTGTAATAACCCGCTAAACCCAAAAAGCTACGAATCTCAGTCACTGACACGGGTTTGGGCCAATGCTGTATCACCTCAATCTTCTTCGGATCAACCTGCATCCCATCTCTCGTAACAATTTGACCCAAGAATTATACACTCTCAAGTCAGAAAGCGCACTTCGAGAATTTGGTGAACAACTGATGCTCTCTCAAAGTCTGTAATCCAATCCACAAGTGCTTCTTGTGTTCTTCCTGACTCCTAGAGTAGATCAAAATATCATCTATGAAAACAATAATAAACTGGTCGAGGAACGGCTTGAAGATCTGGTTCATCAGATCCATGAACGTTGCTGGGGCATTAGTGAGCCCGAACGACATCACTAGGATTTCATAATGCCCATAGTGCGTTCGGAAGGCAGTCTTTGGAATGTCATCATTCCAGACTGGCAACTGATGATACAGGACCGCAAATCAATCTTCGAGAAATAGCCGGCTCCCTGCAGCTGATCGAACAAGTTGTCAATACGAGGTAATGGATACCTATTCCGCACCATAACTCAATTCAGCTACCGATAGTCGATACACAATCTCATGCTGCCATCCTTCTTCTTAACGAAAAGGTCTGGAGCTCCCTATGGCGATACAAACGGACGAATGAGTCCTCTATCAAGCAATTCTTGCAACATACTCTTGAGCTCCTTCAGCTCCATCAGGGCCATCCAATAGAGCGGTATAGAAATAAGCCCCGCGCCGGGAATCAAGTCAATACAGAACTCAATATCACGCTCTAGCGGCAACCCTGGCAACTCAGCAGGAAACACATCAGAAAACTCTCGTACAATTGGAACCTGGTCCAACAGGACCTCTGCGGCTCCAGTATCTTGAATTAATGCCAAGAACCCACGACACCCGTTCCTCAAAAGCTGTCTAGCACTAAGTGCGGAAATCAGATTTGGCAGGAGTGACGTTGTAGTCTCCCTGCACAACGAAAATTGGCTCACCAGGAAAACAGAATCTGACCGCTTTTCCTCGGCAATCAACGTATGCATGACAAGCGGCCGCCCAATCCACACCGAGAAGTACGTAGAAATCTAACATATCGAGAAGAATCAAATCGACTAACAAATCTCAATCACTAATACGTATGGAACATGACCTGAATACGCATCGAGATACGAAAGAATCTTCCATCGGAGTAATCACAACTAGTGGCAACTCAAACAACGACGAATCTCTCCCCAGAGAAAGTGCGAAGTGTGCAGAAACATATGATTGCGTAGAACCGGGATCGAACAAAATATGTGCATCTAGGGAACATACAGAGAGAGTACCTGTAACTACTGCATTGGATGCCTGGGCATCCTGGGGAGTCAAAGAGAAAACCCTAGCTTAACCCCTACCTACATCCTGATATCCTCTCCCTTGGTTTCCTCATCCCCTCTGAGTACGCCCAGCAAAACCACGGCCTCTCTGTGCAACTGCCTGGCGTAGAGTAGCAGCTGGTGGAGGAAGTAATGCCATCGAAGAAGAAGGTGGAGGGGATAAAGCAACCTACGGAACTATAGTCCCTCTCTGGTGTCCACAATCTCTAGCGAAATGCCCTGGATACCCACAATTGAAACATGTTGACTACGACCTCTGCTCCTCGGGGTATGTGCCATACATCTGGCCCTGAGCCCAACGTTGACCACTACTGCGTCCTGGAATGAATCTGCCTCGGCCTCTGCCAAACTGCCCGGAAGCTAATCTAATAAGTCCGGCTCGCTTTGATTCTAGAACAACCATCATCTCGTTTAAACGCTCTTCCACTCGAATCGCCGTTTCCATAGCCTGTGCATATGTATCGAAGTGTTGGGAGCCCATGGCAAGGAACAGCTGCGTATCTAGGCTCCTCACAAATCTCTTCACCCTGAGCTCCTCCATGGGGACTAAATATGGAGCATAACGTAACAACTGGGTAAACTGCAAATCATAATCTGCCATAGACATATCGGAAGGTTTCTGCAATGCCTCAAAACTACTGGCTCTGGCGTCTTTCACGCTCTGTGGAAGGAATCTAGCAAGGAAAACCTCGGAAAACTCTGCCCATGTCATCGGAGGAAGATCTGCTGCTCTACCTCTCTCCATCGACTCACACCATATCTGGGTAAGTCCCTCCAGCCGAAATCTGGTCAGCTCCACCGTCCTCGTATCTGAACATCGCAAGGATCTACCGATCCTAGCCATCCTATCAAGAAACGACTGGGGATCCTCTACTGTGTCTGTCCCTGTGAACACCGTAGGTCTCAATCTCATGAACTCTGGGAGTGATACCTCCATAAACCTCGCGACCACTGGTGCGACTGTCTGAACAGGCTGTATCACGGGCTCTACAATAGTCGACGCCTGATCCTGTCTCTGAATACGGGTGGCCTCGACCAACTATACCATCATCTGCTGTAAGCCCAACATGCTCTCCTCCAGTCTAGTCATCCGATCGGGAAGAGGAGGATCAACATGTCCCTGTGCCGTAGGGATGTCCTGTGGGTCAGTCGCCTTCACTGACAGATCTTTCTGAGCTGCATCCTTGGCTGCGGCTCGTCTAGCTCGCATAGCCATGGCAACTGGAAAAAGAAACGAGAGTTGTTAAGGTGTAAGAAATGGAACAAACAAATATAGAGAGTCAAAGGAAGAATTAATATGCATCCTAAGGTTACTTAGGCAGGGTATCGTATCATAAATATGTCGCGGAACATATATACGGTACATTACTCTTCCTGAGTTAACTACTCCATCAAACCAAAGGTCAATCTAAATAACGAAAGTTCGAGCCTAATAACCCCAAAGTCATGTCTAGGTTCCGTAAGATTAAGCCTAAGGCTCTGATATCAACTTTGCCATGACCCGAATTTGGCACGTGACCGGCACTTAGATTGTGTGACGTCTAAAGATGCCGACACAATCCAAGTAAGCCAGAAACCAAGATCTAAACCCTGTTTGCGTAAATAAGGAGGTGTATTTTTAAAAGTAAAGAAAATGAGACCACATTTTAAATTCAAAGATTTTTTAGTTTAAAGCATATGTCGAATGGATTTTGAAATGAAGTTAAAACGAATGGTTTTAGTATTGGAAATTTTGACAGCACCTCCTTTGTAAATTTTCAGAAAAACAAGTACATAATCATTATAATTGTGGCATCCCTTACTTGGGAGCAAAATCAACGCCAATCGGGGGAAATAATCGACACACAAATAATATACGATGCTCAAAAGCAAAGAATCGCATGTATAAAAGTAAAAGAAAGCACAATCAAACATAACTAGTCGATTCTACTCAAATCGATCCAAAATATACATAAGTCTCCCATCGTTCTAAGTCAAATAATATACACGGTCTGATTGAGTGACACTAGATACAAAATACAAAATACCCAAAAGAGGCAGTTACTAAACATGTAACCCACCCAGCAAGATAAGCGAAGAATGTTGTGATATGTGTGTCCACAGCGCAGCTATACGTCCACGCGATCTCTTCTATAAGGAACTAAGGCACAACGGGGGCGAGTTGCCAACTCAGTGAATAAACTAATATCAAACAGTTGAAATTGTATGCATAAACGAAATAGTGACTAAACCTATGCATCAGGTAGTTATGATATGTGATAGTATGTGAAACATGAATATATCACTATAGTGCATATATAGAAGAAAACAGAAATCTCATCAAGTACTCCAAAATCTTAGTCATATTCATAAGCAATCCACAAATTCAGTGTCAAACATCGACACAAATCTTCTGTTCCAGCAGGCATCATTCCCTGAATGATCCTGACAACCAACATCGGTCGGTATCCTCTGGATATCCGCCGTGTTTCTCAAAATATATCCGGTATCGAGTGTCTTCGCTAGGCTCCCCGCCTCTAATGCAGCTTTTTTTCCCTCGGTCTTGATCGGGTCCACCATGTATCCGACTGTATACTCCCCCATTCAATCCAGATAATGTAAAAATCCGCAACTGTATGCTCCCCAACTCGGTTCGGAATAAAACCAAATAAAAAACAGCAACTCATAGTAGACATATCATATAAATCACGAAGACCCGTAAAATTATAACTAATTTAGGTCGTACCAATATATCATGTAGTGCATAAAAACTCAAAACAAGGGAAATCTCATAATTCAATATTTCATGATACAAGTAATAATAATGACAGTGAAATACGATATATATCAAAACAATAAAAATACAGCGTGACAATAGTTATTAATGATACTAGCAGTGCGCAATAGATTATAGGTGACATGGCAAGTTCTAGGTGTGTACGTAACATGTTAATTACCGATGGGATGTAGTGTAGCATGTAAGCATGTGCAAGTGCAACATAATTCATCGGTAATAGTACAAGTGTCCTAGCAAGTGTTAAGAAATAGCGATTAATATGTATGAATGCATACAATGCAATGCTAGGTCTAACGTGAATGGAAAACAATTAAAACTAAATTTCTAGTTTCGGGCGCTATACGCCATCCATACAATGTCCCCGGTAGATGTTTAGCCTACTCACCAGAACAAGTCGTGATCTACTCGGATCACATCACTCCTTTTCCCTTTCTCGTTGTTTCCGAAGTCCCCGTTGTATTCCTACGGATTTCTCCGATAAAAGGTGTGATGAGATTTAGGAAGAAAGGGAAGCTCAATCCTAGATTTGTGGGTCCTTTTGAGATCCTTGAGCGAGTTGGTATCTTTGCCTATCGTTTGGCACTTCCGCCAAGTTTTCCAAATGTACATCTCGTATTTCATGTATCGATGCTTCGCAAGTACCTTCATGACCTTTCTCACGTGATTCAGCACCAGACCATCCAGCTGGAGCGCGATCTTTCTTTAACCAAGCAGCCGGTAGTTATTTTGGATCGGCATGTGAATAAACTTCGGTCAAAGGTCTTGCCATAAGTGAAGGTTCTATGGTGTGGCCCGAACAGAGAAGAAGTCACATGGGAAGCCGAGAGCGAGATGCAGAAGAAGTTTCCCCATCTCTTCGAAGGTACGCATAGTAAGATTTTTAAATTCGGGGACCGAATTTCTCTAAGGGGGGAGATTGTAACACGTTAGAATGCGATTAGAGTTAATTAAGTGATATTATACGGGTTTTTAATAAATTTAACCAATAATTATTTTTACATATTTTATTATAATTAATTAATATTTTATTTAAATATTTTTTTGAACTTACACACACATGTGCATGCTAATCCAGGGTTAAGTATGTGTTAACCATGCTTTGTTAGCCATGACACTTAACCTATTATGTCATCTTATATATATGTATACATATTTATTTTAAGTATAAGTTTTATTTTAAAAATGAAAGAAAGAGAAAAGAAATGGAATGATGAGGCATGGGAGTATGGGGGCAAGCATGGAGGGCATTTAATGAGGAGAGAGGAAGAGCATGGTTCTTATCTCACCCTCACCCTCTCATTCTCTTAGTATCCCTCAACACACTCTCTCTCTCTCTCTCTCATTTTCTTTCTTTTCTTCTTCACCAAAAACCATCTCTTGAAAACTTTTTCTCCACAAACCTCAAGCCTGAGTCCTCATGAAACCTCACTAAACCCTTCAGAAATCATGCTTAAGCCCTCTTGTGATGTCTTGGAGCTTGATGGATCGGGTTTTGCCCAAGTTTGGTGAGGTAATGATGCTTAAACCTTGTTTAGGCTCTAAAGAAATTTGTGTGTTAATTAGTTTCAGTTAAATACCTTAATGTTTTGAGATTAGTGTTTATATCGTGTTTTTGTTAAGTTTTAGGGCTCTGTTGAATCTGCTATTTGTATGTTGATCTATAATTAAATCTAACAATACAGAGAATAATGTAAGAACCCTGTGTATACCCTAGAAACCCGGACCCACCCATCCACTTTTCGACCGGCGAGATTCAAGTTTAGCCTGGCGCCGCCGGTTTTTCTGTAGCTTTGGCCAATGGGTTTTTGTGGGTAGCTCTTTGTGGGTCTTTTAGGATATTTGGTATAATTTGTTTTTCCTATATTGTCTGTAAGTCAAATCTGGGACCGTTTAGCTAGATTTCAAGCATTTCGGCAACGTGCGATACGGATTTATCCGACATTCGTTTAAGTGTTTAGCGCATTTAACAGCCGTAGGGTAGGTCTAAGGAGTCGCGGCACACGTTTAGCCTGCGAAGCTAACTCTTGGTAGCTTGTGGCAGCCGATTTGTTAGTTGGCGTTGTGTTCGTATTTTATTGGAAAGTTTACTAATTTCATGAGTATTGTTTTTTTGATATTAGGACATAGGCGGGGACTTTAGATGCAGCCAGGAAGGGAAATGAGGTGATCGGATGCATTTAGCTCGAGATCGTCCGGTAAGTAGATTTAACATCTACAGGCGGAATCGCCTGTATGGCGTTAAATGCCGAAAGCTAGATTCAAGTGATATAACCTTGTGTGAAATATATATATATATATATATATATATTGTGATTGTGCATGAGTACCATTTTGTAAACCCTAATACATGTTATACTTTTACATATCATTAATAGGGTACTGTACCATTACTGACGGTTCATGTTGTACGAGCCCCGATTTATATGTCACACACACCGTTGGTAATTGCCATGCCACGCACACTATAGAAATTGCCATGGATAAATATATGTTGTACCGCATTCATATTCTTGAAAGTTAGATAACGATTCTAGTACTAGTACGCATCATGATTTGCATCATACATACATTGCTATAGTGATTTATCTCATATGACGTTTTCATGAGATTTCTGTTTCGTAGATTTGGGAAACTATAAGGTACGTTTTAAAAACTAGAAATATTTTAAAAGTGCGGTTTTCCCTTGATATGATATTTCGTGTCCACCATGAGTTTTCTCGGTTCTGTGCTATGAGCATACCCGACTCGAGGAGGGTGGAACTGTTTGCAGGTACAAGGTGGACCCGGTGAGGTATCCCAAGGAATGAAGCTCGTAGAGTTAGGCGATGAGCCCGGCGGAGGGAGCACTACCCACCGGTGATTGTATGGAAACTCGGAGGATATCCATAGGATACCATTTGGAGTCAGATGATGACATGGACATGAGGGCCGACAGAGTGATAGCGCCTGAGATATTGGGATTTAGGGGTGTCGTTGATGGACATCAAATTTCTATGATGATGTTTTATTGAGGATGGCTCTGTTTTTATCCCACACTCAGGACTTTTAGGAAATAATCTATACATATGGTTGTTGTTCCCCGATGTAGTACTTGATTTGGATTATGCTGCATCTCTTATTACAGTACATACGCTATCATGACTGCATACGTAGGATGGTTGTTTATCGTGCGTGCATGTGATTGCCTATACGATGTTATTTAATTCTTATGAGTTGGCAACCCACCCCCGTTGTGCCATAGTGTTTTGCAGGGTTGACCCTCAGTGTCGTCGCGGCAGGGCTCTTTATTGCTTCATTTTGGTGGATACCGCTACTGTTGGGTGTGAGACCCTTTGAGTAGATGGGTTTTGCGAGTATCCATATGTTCCACCTGTATATCTTATTTTGTATCTAGTACTCTCTATCTACCACTTACATGTATTTGACTTAGAGACGAGACTGAGAGATTCGGTATTTGTATATTATTTGTGACTCTGGTTGTCGCGCTCGTGTAAGCCGGCTTTCTTTTCTTGTTGCGATATTGTTTTACCTCTTATTATGTTGTTTTCACTTCTTATTTGGTTATTTCTTCGCTATGTCTTCATATATTTAATTAGTTGTGTTCCGCCTTTAGGCGTGATTTGCTCCCGATTGGGGATGCCCTTTTCATATTCTATGTTTTGTATCTGTTTGGGACTAGTTTTTACAAAGAAGATGCTGCCGAAATTTTTAAGAAAATGAATTTAAGTTTTAAAGATTTTTAACTTGAGATTTTAAATGTTTTTAACTAATTTTTTAATGTTTTATCACCTATCTTTTCATTATTTTGATTTTTGGGTTTTTCGGCTTACTTGAATTACATTACGCCTTTAGACGTTGCGTGATTTAAGTGCCGGTTGCGTTCCTAATTTGGATCGTAGAAAAGTTGGTATCGGAGCGTTAGGTTTCACCTTTTGGAGTGTAGGATGACCCTTGGTATGATGGAGTAGGTAGTTTAAGCAGAGTGATGTAGCGTGTGTATGTTCCGCGGTATACTTACGACACGGTACTCCGCCTAAGTGACCTTAGGACATATTTGCTTGTAATTCCTTTCTTGATTCCATGTATCCTTATGATTTGATTTCTATGTTATTATCGAATCATGTTTCCTTGTTCCAGCTACATTGCCGCCAAAGACTACAAGGGCACAAAGAGCTGCCGCTAGAGCTGAGGTCAGGGCAGGCTCGTCTGAGACGAAAATTGACCAGGGCGGTACGCCTATTCTTCAGGAGCAGATTGATCCACTTTCTCCAGGTCGTATTTCTAGGCTAGAGGCCATTATTCATGATTTGCTTCAGATGGTGGGATCTTTGGTGGAGACCAGTCAAGCACAGAAATCAGAGGTTGTTCCACCTACTACGGAGATCGTGATTGTACTTACTGCTTACACAGTCATACCTACCGCTATAGAGACTATCGCCGTATCTTTAGTAGAGTTTATGAGGTTGAAGCCTCCGGTTTTCACCGGCACCGACGCAGCAAAGGATCGATAGTCGTTCCTCGATCGGATGGCCAGGATTTGTCGTTCTTTGAGGTGCTCCGATGCTAGATCGGTCGAGTTCTTTAGTTTTTGTCTGGAGGGTCTTGTCCATACTTGGTGCAAGTCTATGGAGAGAGGTCGAGCCAAAGGTCTTCCTCCTATGACCTGGGATGAGTTCGCGACGGTTTTTCTTACTCGTTTTCTTCCGCATAGCGTCAGGGATGCTCGAGCTCGCAGGTTTGAGTTGTTGCACCGGACGCCTGGTAAGACAGTGGCAGAGTATGATATTCAGTTCACCCAGCTGTCCGTATAAGCTCCATAGTTGGTGGATACGGAAGAGAAGTGCGTCAAGAGATTCGTGCGAGGCCTTGATACTCAGTTGTTCCTTTCTATTGGCGTCCAGCATTTTGATACGTATGTAGCAGCGATGGACGCAACCCTACTAGTAGATGAGCGTATTGTGGTGACTTCGGTCATTCCGAGACCGAAGCGATTTCGTACTAATGTATCAGCTCATAGGCAGTTTGGTAAAGGCCGCGGCAGGTTCTTTATAGGCCGTGCTGGTAGCCAAAGCGTGAAACGGGGCTAGATATATAGATTTTACTCATGGGTCAGCAGCCGTCGGGATGTTTTCAGTGTGGGAGTCTGTATCACCACATCAGAGATTGTACTGAGGCATGCCAGGGTGAGGCAGCAGTTCCACATGTTACTTTACTACCTTCACCACCTTAGATAGCTTTGCCTCCTATGCCCATTATTGCTCCATGCCAGACCGATGCTCAGAGAGGCCGTGGTCGTGGCGGTCTTGTTCAGAAGGGACAAGGTATCAGAGGCAGAGGACAACCGATTGCCGGTAAGGGACAGACCTGAGTGTTTGCGTTGACTCCTCAGGATGCGCAGGCGTCGAATGCAGTCATGACAGGTACTATTTCGGTGTGTTCTTTCGATGCACGCATTTTGTTTGACTCAGGATCTATACACTCGTATGTGTCCACACACTTCGTACCGAGGTTAGGTCGAGATTCGTCCTTGTTAGATGAACCACTTGTCGTGATTACTCCCATTGGAGAGTCGTTTATTGCGCGACATGTGTTTCGGTCGTGTGCCGTTTGTATTGGAGATAGAGATTTGTCTATCGATTTGATCCTTCTTGATATGTTGCACTTTGACGTTCTCCTCGGCATAGACTGGTTAGCTACTTGCTATGCGTCCGTGGACTGCCGTGAGAAGGTAGTTAGGTTCTGTTTTCCAGGAGAGTCTGTTCTTGTTGTGCAGGGGGACCGCAGTGCCGCCCCTCACAGTTTGATTTCTACCCTTTACGCTAGTAGGCTTTTGAGGAAAGGATGTCGGGGATTCTTAGATTATATTCGTGATACTAGAGCCACAGCAGATCCGTTGGATCAGCTTCCTATTATGAGAGAGTTTCCCGACGTATTTCCTGATGAGTTACCTGGATTGTCACCAGAATGCGATATCGAGTTTTGCATCAATTTGATCCCCGGCACGGGGCCTATTTCCATACTGCCTTATCGGATGGCCCCGGCGGAACTTAAGAGTTTAAGGATCAGTTGCAAAAGTTGCTTGTCAGGGGAATTATTCGTCCGAGTGTTTCGCCTTAGGGAGCTCCTGTTCTGTCCATCAAGAAGAAGGACGACAGTATGAGATTATGTATTGATTATCATCAATTGAACCGAGTGACGGTGCGGAATAGGTATCCTTTATCTCACATTGACGATTTGTTTGATCAGCTCCAGGGTGCGGGACATTTTTCCAAGATTGATTTGAGGCCGAGTTATCATTCGTTGCGGGTCCGAAGTGATGACATTCCGAAGACTGCTTTTCATACACGCTACGGGCATTATGAGTTCTTAGTGATGTCGTTCGGGCTCACCAATGCACCAGCAGCGTTCATGGATTTGATGAACCGGATTTTTAGGTCGTTCCCCGACCAGTTAATTATTGTATTTATTGATGACATTCTGGTCTACTCTAGAAGTCGTGAGGAGCATGAGCAGCACTTAAGGATTATGTTGTAGACATTGAAAGAGCACCGGCTGTTTGCTAAATTCTCAAAGTGTGCTTTCTGGCTTGATAGTATTAACTTCTTGGGTCATGTGGTTATGGGAGATGGTATACGAGTGGACTCGAAGAAGATCGAGGCCGTACAACTTTGGCCCAGACCTGTATCATTAACAGAGGTCCATAGCTTCTTAGGCTTAGCCGGTTATTACCGCTGTTTCGTGCAGGGTTTCTTGAGTATCGTTGCACCGCTGACCGGACTGACCCGGAAGGGGGTTCCTTTTCTTTGGACTGAGGCCTGTGAGCAGATTTTTCAGCAGTTGAAGACTCGGTTGACGACTGCACGAGTTCTATCTTTGCCTTCTGGATCGGACGGCTATGTTGTTTATTGTAATTCTTCTCGAGCGGGGCTCGGTTGCATATTGATGCAGCATGATAAAGTGATCGCTTACGCTTCTCGGCAGTTGAAGAAGCACAAGCAGAACTATCCCACTCATGATCTAGAGATGGCCGCGGTGGTCTTTGCGCTCAAGATTTGGAGACACTACTTGTACAGAGAGCCGTGTCAGATCTTCACAGACCACAAGAGCTTAAAGTACATCTTCCAGCAGCGGGATCTGAATTTGAGGCAACGCCATTGGATGGAGCTTGTGAAGGATTATGATTGTGAAATCCTTTATCACCCGGGCAAGGCGAATGTTGTAGCTGATGCTTTGAGTCATAGACCCGGAGGTAGCTTGTTCCATTTGAGCGCAGTTCAGAGATAGTCTTCTGTAGATTGGCAGATCTTGTGCAACAGTAGAGTGCAGTCCGAGTTCACTTCCGCTGAAAGGCAGCTTGCTCATATTCGCGCCTGTCCACTTCTACTTGACCATATCTGTGAGGCGCAGCCCGACGATGCTTGTTTGTCTAAGATTTTGGAGCATGTTCGGCACGGTAGAGATTCGGAGTTTGTGATTGATGACTAGGGTGTGCTATGTTTTGGGACTCGTTTATGTGTACCAGATTTCGAGGGGCTGAGATGTGAGATCCTAGAGCAGGCACATCAGTCAGCATACAGTATTCATCCAGGTTCCACCAAGATGTATCGTTACTTGAGAGATATCTACTGGTGGGAAGGGATGAGGAGAGATGTTTCGGACTTCGTTTTAAGGTGCCTGACTTGTCCGCAAGTCAAGGCTGAGTATCAGAGACTGGCTGGAGAGTTGCAGCCTTTACCCGTTCCGAAGTGGAAATGGGACCAGATCTCCGTGGATTTCATTGTGGGTCTATCTAGGTCCAGTCGAGGGTATAACTCCATTTGGGTGATTGTTGACCGGTTAACGAAAGCGGGCTCACTTCCTTCCAGTGAAGACCACTTTTAGATTTTCTCAGTATTCCCAGTTGTACATTGATGAGATTGAGTGTTTGCATGGCGTTCCCACATGCATTGTATCCGACAAAGGCACCCAGTTTACCGACCGTCTTTGGCAGAAACTTCAGGAAGCTTTGGGTACCTGATTGAGTTTCAGCACCGCTTTCTATCCGCAGACCGATGGTCAGTCAGAATGGACTATACAGACTCTCAAGGATATGCTTTGTGCACGCGTGCTTGATTTTGGTGGCAGTTGGGATCGTCACTTGCTTTTGATAGAGTTCTCCTACAATAACAGTTTTCAGGAGACGATTCAGATGGCACCTTTCGAGGCTTTGTATGGGAGAAAGTGCCGATCGCCAGTCTGTTGGACCGAACTCAGCGAGAGCAGGATTTTGGGACCACAGCTAGTCTAGAAGACTATGGAGAAGATCCAGTTGATCCAGGACAGGATGAGAGCAGCCCAGTGCAGGCAGAAGTCTTATGCCGATCGTCGTCGTCACAGACTTGAATTGTGGGTGATCATGTATTCCTACGGATTTCTCCGATGAAAGGTGTGATGAGGTTTAGGAAGAAAGGAAAGCTCAGTCCCATATTTGTGGGTCCTTTTGAGATCCTTGAGCGAGTTGGTACCGTTGCCTATTGTTTGGCACTTCCGCCCAGTTTTCCGAAATGTACACCCCGTATTTCATGTATCGATGCTTCGCAAGTACCTTCATGACACTTCTCACGTGATTCAGTACCAGACTATCCAGCTGGAGCGCGATCTTTCTTTCACCGAGCAGCCGGCAGTTAATTTGGATCGGCAGGTGAAGAAACTTCAGTCAAAGGTCTTGCCGTCAGTGAAGGTTCTGTGGCGTGGCCCGAACAGTGAAGATGTTACATGGGAAGCCGAGAGCGAGATGCGGAAGAAGTTTCTCCATCTTTTCGAAGGTACGCATAGTAAGATTTTTAAATTCGGACACCGAATTTCTTTAATGGGGAAGATTGTAACATGTTAGAATGCGATTAGAGTTAATTAAGCGATATTATACGGGTTTTTAATAAATTTAACCAATAATTATTTTTACATATTTTATTATAATTAATTAATAATTTATTTAAATATTTTTTTGAACTTACACACACATGTGCATGCTAATCCAGGGTTAAGTATGTGTTAATCATGCTTTGTTAGCCATGACACTTAACCTATTATGTCATCTTATATATATGTATACATATTTATTTTAAGTATAAGTTTTTTTAAAAAAATGAAAGAAAGAGAAAAGAAATGGAATGATGAGACATGGGAGAATGGGGGGCAAGCATGGGGGGCATTTAATGAGGAGAGAGGAAGAGCATGGCTCTCATCTTACCCTCACCCTCTCACTCTCTCATTATCCCTCAACACACACACACTCTCTCTCTCATTTTCTTCCTTTTCTTCTTCACCAAAAACCATCTCTTGAAAACTTTTTCTCCGCAAACCTCAAGCCTAAGTCCTCATCAAACCTCACTAAACCCTTCATAAATCATTCTTAAGCCCTCTTGTGATGTCTTGGAGCTTAATGGCTCGGGTTTTGCCCAAGTTTGGTGAGGTAATGATGTTTAAACCTTGTTTAGGCTCTAAAGAAGTTTGTGTGTTAATTAGTTTCAGTTAAATACCTTAATGTTTTAAGATTAGTGTTTATATCGTGTTTTTGTTAAGTTTTAGGGCTCTGTTGAATCTTCTATTTGTATGTTGATCTATAATTAAATCTAACAATACAGAGAATAATGTAAGAACCCTGTGTAAACCTTAGAAACTCGGACCCATCCATCCACTTTTCGACCGACGAGATTCAAGTTTAGCCCGGCGCTTCCAGTTTTTCTGTAGCTTTGGCTGATAGGTTTTTGTGGGTAGCTCTCTGTGGGTCTTTAAGATATTTGGTATACTTTGTTTTTCCTATATTGTCTGTAAGTAAAATCTGGGACCGTTTATCTAGATTTCAAGCGTTTTGGCAACGTGCGATATGGATTTATCCGACATTCGTTTAAGTGTTTAGCGCGTTTAACAGCTGCAGGGTAGGTCTAGGGAGTTGCTGCACGCGTTTAGCCCTCTAAGCTAACTCTTGGTAGCTTGTGGCAGCCGATTTGTTAGTTGGTGTTGTGTCCGTATTTTATTAGAAAGTTTACTAATTTCATGAGTATTTTTTTTGTGTGATATTAGGATCACAGGAGGGGATTTCGGACACAGCCAGGAAAGGAAATGAGGTGATCAGATACACTTAGCTCAAGATCGTCCGGTGAGTAGATTTAACATCTATGGAGGAATCGCCTGTATGGCGTAAAACGCCGAAGGCTAGATTCTTGTGATATAACCTTGTGTGAAATGTTTATATATATATATATATATATATATATATATATATATATATATATATATATTGTAATTGTGCATGAGTACCATTTTGTAAACCCTAATACCTGTTATACTTTTACTAAGTCACATTTTTCCGATATCGTATACATTCTTTGGTACGTTTACTCATATGAAACCTGAAAAGTTGGGTTTTTACCTGATTTGAAGAATTCCACAGAATTCTAAGCATCAAGATGTGCACAGAGAGTTGAGGAGGCCTAGCTTGAGTGATTTGAACCAAAATACATGAAAACTCTAGTCTCTTTCATGAACTAGTGAAGGACTTAGAGGAAAAAGATGATGACTTATGTGAGAAAGGTTTTGTTCAGTTTGAAATGCAGGAAATAACATAAGTGTGGTGTTTTTGTTGGAAGGGTGAGGTGTCATGAGGGAAGGGTGAGGTGTAGGCTCATGGTGCACCTCAAGGTATGATGCATGTGAGCTTTAAAGTAACCTGAATCCTACTTGCTCACCCATTTACACTTAAACCCTCACACAATTGAACTTCTCACTAAAATGCATTCTTTACAACCTAAAAGTCACCTAAACTAATTACAGTAATACTTCAATACCATAACCATTTATAAAAGTCTTTTTACCATTTTAGAATTTTTAAAAACAAAGATAACATAAAAAAAATATTAACATTTTAAAATTTAAAATAATTATTTAAAATTTTCCAAAACGTTACATGGCACCTACGTTCTTCAGTCCAAACGACATCACTTTGTAACACTATATGCCGATTGGGGTTCAAAATGCTGCATGCTTCTCATTCTCAGGCGACATTTTTATCTAATTGTTCCCAAACTAACCATCCATGAAAGTGAACTGCTCGTAATTTGATGTGTCATCGACCATCATTTCCATGATCGGATGCGGGAAATCATATTTAGGGCATGCCTTGTTAAGGTCTCTAAAATCGACGCAGACTCGGATCTGTTCATTCTTCTTTTTCACTGGGATGATGCATGCGATCTAATCCGCATATTTCTCTTCCTTGATGAAGCCGGCATCGATGAGTTTCTTGGTTTCCTCATTGACCTTTTCTTCCAACTCCCTTCTTATTTTTCGAGGAGCATATTTGACTGGCTTAGCATCAGGAAATATAGCCAGTTTATGCACGACCACTTCAAGAGAGAGGCCAAGCGTTTCTTTGTACATCCACGCGAAGCAGTCAACGAACTCCTGTAGCAGGGTGATTATCTGTTCTTTCATTTCCTTTGGCAAGAGTAAGCTGATGTAGGTCAGCCTTGGATTATCGGGCATTCCCAAATCATTCTCGGTTAGCTTATCAAAGGTTTCTTGTCCGCCAACTTCGAGCTCTCGAGAGGCTTTTTCTGGCTCGGCTAGCTCGTCGTCATCATTTTACTTTCCGCTGGCTTCACCAGCATGGATCATGTAGCATGCCATGATGTTAGGTTGAATGAAACCTATGCTCCGTCTATCTGGGATTTTTCCATCGATGAGTGCTCGGACCTGAGGCGGATGCCATAGCCCTCAATAAAACTTCGCTTCGGAGTCCGTTTGATATAGATTGTTGGGTTATACCAGTGCCCTGGCCATCTTCCATGACCGAATGCGGAACAAAATTTTTATAAAACTGGCGCTAGAACAACCCCATAATACGGATCTACCATATACCCTAATCTTGCAAACTAAAGAGGAGTTTAGAATGGTTATAACGAATGATCCGAGTCTTACGGTCTTCTACCATCTTCCTAAGCTCCTAGAGGCCACCATGACCAAGCTTGATCACCGGTCTCCCTCAATTGAAGATGATCCACCTGAGGATTTGTTGTTCGAGCTCCAACCTCATAGCCGAGGTAATTAGGATACCTAGTTCGCTAAACAAGATAGCCTAAAGGATGTAAAATCTAATGATGGATTAATTTGTCTCCAAACAACCTAGGTTTCTCACTACATGAGACTTGAAGGGTGGAGGTAGAAGAAGAAGCTTGAGGATGAGAGTGTAAAGCAACTATGGCAAAATGGCTAAGTGTTGTGTGCAAATAAATCATGAAGCCTTAACTAAAGAAAATATCTCACAATACTAAAATATCAAGCATGCCTCAATAGTGCCACCATGAGTCACCCCATGAGTCACCCCATGAGTCACCAAGTGAGCCATGCTACAATAAATGCACATCACACCTCATCCCTCCACCTCATAAACCATTTTAAAAAAATGGTTAAAACATATATGAGGTGTCTTCTTCTAGAAGTATCCTTGCACAAATTACAAGAATACCCCTTACCGTATATGCATACCTATATCCCTATTCTGAAAAAATACGAATACAAAAGAGATGAAAATAATCCAATAATATAATACTAGGATCCGGATTAAACCAAAGACCACTAGTTTTATCCGTCTGAATCATGATACGTGCATAAGTGCACGTATATGATCGAACCCTGCCGTAAAACCATACGACCTCTACATCGCTTTGCCCGAAGCAGGGAACCCCTCTGTGTGGGACTCTAAAGACTCGTCAATAGGCTGGCAGTAGGTTTAACCATAAGCACATCAACGGCACTAGCTGTACGTAACGGCTACCCAGGTATTGAGCGAAAGGAAGGCCGACGAGCAAATTCATCCGAACCCCTACTGAGCCTGTTCGTGACAATCTTCGTACAGTCCAGTTCATTCGTATAAGAGTATTGCATATCGAGTCTAGGGGGTGGATAAAGTTAAACCCCTAACAACACGATATTTCGTGTCGGTATGAAGCCCATCACCAACTGAGAAACTACTGATCCAAATTAGTAATTCTCGACTATTTTGGCCAAGGATTTCTGGTGATGGCCACCCGTGCACTACGCGACATCAACCCACAATACCGGGAGAGATGAATCCTCGACAATCCGCTCAGTGCCTCCATGTGGCTGGGGACTCTACCCAACTAAAACCTGTTTGCACGACTCCTTTGAGCCGTGGTAGGATAGCAATCAAAGCACAGTGGGAACTCACACGAGACAAATGATGATCTCAGGTCGACAGACTAACCTGTACACATGTCACCTGGGAACTGCGATCTGACAATAGGTATAATACCACCTAGCATGTTCCCGGCGAGTCCATCCTGTGTACTCATAACCTAATGGGCACCTGTATACTATCTTAGGTGACTAACTGACACCAATGGCTTGTGAGACTGGCCACCACCCCTCGTCGAGGTCTCGATAAGTACACACTAGTCTACTTTGGAGTATCAATGTCCAGTCTCGATACACCCACGACTAGGGACATTTAAGGATGTGCTTATAGACCACCCATCTCCTACGTATATGATCGCCATGATAATGCTGGTAGTCAAGCAAGAATCCTATGGGCTCTGTCAACATGTAATAATAATCTGTAATACCACATAATGCATGTACATGATGATAAAGTCAAACCAGATAGCATACTATCATTTTGAGTAAGACTGTTCTATCCATATAGTCCCTCCCTCAATCATCATAATCACCTGCCTGTAATTACAATAACTGCCTTGAGGGCACTATAGCCAACAATCTCCCACTTGCACTTAAGCTAATTATTATGGTGTCGCATAGTCACAGCCCGTGTGATACCGAACACTCAACTTCTCTACTAATCATTCCCATAAAGCTCGTTTCTGAAACTATTGCGTTCGAGAAATAGCCTCAGTGAGTGGATCCGCTCCAGTGTTTCTATCTTTATCTCTGTCTATATCTGTACTTTGCAGAGAAAGACTATCTCCCGAACTGAGCAATACCTGTCTTAGAATTTGTCTGGATATCTAATGGGACCCAGTTCACAAATGAACTCCAAATCCAGCAAACTTCTTAGACTGTATCATCCACTGAATTTAATCAGTATCCTACGCCATGCCTTCCACAGTATATGCTTAGACCACCTGCCTAATATACTGCCCCTCAAAAGAGGGAAAACAATAACTCTGACCGTCACTCTGTCATCCAGGTCACCTTGGAAGCCAGAAATGATAACCGTCTCCTGAAGGAGGTTGCCGTTATCATATACTAAGAACATTCACTTATGTTCATAACTGCTTCCCAATGTTTCTCCAGGATTAGATTAATATATATTTATTGCATCCTGTGCAAAATCAATATCTGGTATTGTACTTGACATCTCATGATTGACTCAATTGCCTAAGCAAGTGATATCCCAATCATGCAAATCCCTTCCTCATTAGTCTAGAAGACATCTCTTTAGAGAGGGTGACTCTATCATCTACGGGTATACCACCACGCCATGAGTCGTCGATTCTAAAACACTTTAGAATAGTGTCAAAGTACCCAAATTAGGACACTTCCCAAATCTAGATCTAGTCACCAGAATTCCTGATATTTTATCCATATCCTATGTGGAGAAACTTCTTGTGATAACCACAGTATAACCGATTGTAGTATAGGAAGATATCTTCCTATTAAGTCCAAGTCATCCAAATACCAGGACATCACTCCCTACTTCCTTCTTACTAGATCCATCTGTTATTCTGATGAAGTCAAACTCTATGATTGTCACATCAAAAATAGATGATCTATCTCCGCTATACCTGCTTTAGTCTATAAACAGATATAAGCTACTTGCCCACTATGCTTCCGCTGCTCCCACTTACTATAACAACCCTCTGGCAGAGTCATATACACGTGTACTTCTAAAGCTAATTTAGAACGACGTTATACTCATCCTCCTGCCAAATCTCATAGTCTAGAACAGCAGCAGTGGCAAGTTTGGGTAATCAAAAACCTCCCTGTCACCGTTTTTAGGATACCGAAGTACCTCTCGGGAGCCTGAGGTTACCCACCAAATCTGTGGAGTGGCTAATGGATTGTCGAAACCAATTGAATTTTTAGGTTCTACTAAATTTTCAGTAATCGTTTGTGGTTCTGGAATCACTTCCAGTTCTACCATACTCCCACTAATGTTTTCTGAAAAGAATCCATTTTACTAAAACTGGTGGCGAGTCAAGAACAATATAACTATTGATCTTCCAGATGGTAGAATGTTATCCCTCGTCAAAGCCCGGGATAACCCACAAACTGCCATTAGTGAAATGTGCCTTGAGTTTTTCCAGATGCTGGTTTTAAGCATAAGCCAGACAACTCCATATACCTTAACATCGTTAAGATATGAATCCATTATATATATCCAATATAGAAACAATGGCACTAATTTAATTAGAACCAGATTCAAATATCATGCAGCTGTTTCCAATGCATACTAACCAAATGGAAGAAGGCCATAAGACATTACTCATCCAGGAATACATCCACATATGAGTAACCTAAAAGAGAAGCAAGTTCTTAAAACTATTACTTACAACGGAATACCTAACACAAGTATCTACATCTTCGATCACCTTGAAGAATCCTGATACTTGCAATATATGGTTCTTTACTTTATTCTTATACTTATATCTTCTTAAAACTTGGACCTTGTATTTCAACGAAATAATTGTCTAAAACTAGAGAAGTCATGAGTAAACAGAATATAGTATGGGTACCAACCCCTTTGTCCTGATAGACATCGGACAACATACAATACTTTGTATAAGTCCACTACGTTCAATAACTCAAACCCTGTGAGTCATAGCTTGAAAACTGTACTATGGTTAAGAAGAATTACACCGTTGTTGAATGCACCTTACCTAACTATCAACTGATATAGGTAAATATCATAGAAATAATTTCAAAAAGTTATATCTCACTTTATAAAATAAACGTACAGATATATCGGTTTGAAATTTGTGCATAACAATGGATATTCAAAACCAAATATTTACCGTCAGGCCAAACCCAGGTGATTTCCTCAAATATCACCAATTAAAAAGATTCCGATATATAGAGAATCTAATCACCCAATTCCCAATATTTTACTCCTACTCACCATCTGTAATGCCATACAGATGTGAGAATCAAATATGGTAAATACATACCCTGGAGATAGAATCTAACTGGGAAAACAGTTTTCACTTAACACCGCACAGTAAAACTGAAACATGAAAATGTTTCGAAAGGGTAGCCAGGTATTCCTAGTAATGCCTTTTCCTCTATCCATATTCATGACTGTAACCATATATTTTCTTGCTATCACTCTAATCCTTTTATATGTCTTTACTTATTACCTTCTGTACACCACATTTAGGCTAATTGATTTTCTTCCTTCCCTACCCTTCGGCACCAGCCTAAGGTTTGGAAGAAGACTATCCAATAAGCGCAATAGGTGTACTCTCCTAATACTAGGATCTCTCGCAACCTGAGAGAAGGTAAAGGGAAAAGACAACCGAATAATCCTTATTCTATTTCTACCAAATCGGAAACCATCCTCGAACTGGAACAAGTTCCTTTGAGTTCGTATGTAACTGTATGATGGCTTACCCAAGCAATATGGATCTTCATAGTGATACGGAGTGTTCTGGAGAAATCCAAAGGTGATATAGGAGTGGCAGTGGTATATGTTGTTTCTTCTTGAATGATAGCAGTCGCAATTTCCTTTTCCCTTTATCTAATCCTATTATATGTCTTTACTTATTACCTTCTGTACACCACACTCAGGCTAATTGGTTTTCTTCCTTCCCTATCTTTCGGCACCTGTCTATGGTTTGGATGAAGACTATCCAATAAGCGCAATAGGTGTACTCTCCTAATCCTAGGAGCTCTCACAACCTGAGAGAAGGTAAAGGGAAAAGACAACCGAATATTCCCATTCAATTTCTCCAGAACTAGAATCCATCCTCGAACTGGAACAAGTCCCTTCGAGTTCGTATGTAATTATACGATGGCATATCTTAGAAATATGGATCTTCATAGTGATACTAAGTATTCTGGAGAAATGCAAAGGGGATATAGGAGCAGCAATGATATATGCGACTAAATGACAATCCAAAAGCCAAAGTGTTTTTAAGAAGGTTCGGTTAACTTGGATCATGAGTTTTTAAGGTCAGGCTATGGTCGTTGCCAAAGAGAGAGAGAAAAGAAACACTCAGCGTGCACTCTAACCTAGATCAGATTGGTTAATCACTTTATCTAATCAGGATGATTCCCAATGTTTTCTCGAATTCTCCTTCAAACCCTAAAAGGAGAATTAGCCGGGATCATCTAAAATCACCCGAGGAGTAACTCCAGAAGGTATGCGCATGCCTGGCAAATTTCCTGTATGTTTGAAACTCCCGATGTGCTTTTTACCCCAAGCGTCATATGACCTTGACGGATGCCAACAAATCATAAAGCACAAGTCAAGTTCTACCCATCATTTTCCTAATTAATTTATACCCACCCGTACTCACCCATGACGGATGCCAACAAGGCTGTACAACTGTCCTAGATTAATGCATATCCATGCTACAGAATAGCAACACATACCTACCGCACACTATATCTTGACGGAAGCCAACAAACATAGCACGAATACTAGGCGCTACTTTTCTGAAATGACGGAAGGCTACGGTTGGTTTTTGACGAAAAATCTTTAACGTAATGAACTTGATATCGTTGAAGGAACCGTGTGCTTTTACAAATATATAGTGGCGCAAACTTTTGGTAAAGAGGTCACTCCTTGTGAAGGGATCTCGGCTCTTTTCTCGTCGAATGAGGTGCAGGATATTCTAAACTGAATACCACGATGCAAAGCAAAAGAATCGACTATAGTGAAGTTATTACAATGACATAAACTTTTACTCAAGAGGTCACTCCCTATGAAGGGATCTCGGCTCTTGCCTTGTCGAATGAGGTGTTGGATATTCATAACCGAATACTACTGTGTAAAGAAAAAGAGAGCGTTTGTAATGTCAGTTTTTAAAAAACTTGGTTCCAACAACATCATATAGGTTTGTTTTCCTTTCATTAATCAGAATGAATGCAGTCCCATCAATTAATCCATATCACACCAGAAAAGAACGAAAATACAATGTACGTATATGCCACCCGCATTCGCCATGGGTTCCCGTCATGCACCGTTAGGTTACTTAACTAACGGTAGAGCGGGGGCTGGACTAGCACGGATGCAAAACATATACAACTTCTACTAGTATATATATAAATATATATAACATTTTTCCCAGGCATGATATAAGCAACATTACAGAATCTCAGCAAGCAACACAGAATGGTAGATAATCTTGGAGCCTCTGGTTTCATTTGAGCCGCAAATGAGACCCGACGTTCCTTGTCGTGTGGATAGCATGTGCAATGAAAACCTGGACTCCAACGAGCGCGGCAAGTTACCCGCCAATCCCAGTAGTGAGGCAACCCCAATCAACAAAGTGAATGGGCCATCCAGCACTTCACGGAATCCGTTAACTTGAGCACCCTCCATGGGTCATCCTGTAGAACCATCTTTCATCTCTTTTCCCCTCCGAGTGCGACGAATAGTCCGACAATTTTAAAGTAAGGCCCCCTCCATCTCAACGCCATGAGATGCGGGCTCGTTGCCCTCTAGAACCCGGCTATTCGAGCACTCCACCGCGGGGTAATCCTAGTACAGAAAAGAAATATATATGTACAATGGTGATATCGACCTCAACCAGGTCGTGCCCCAAAAAAATAATATACAAACAGGAAGAGACGGTAGTCCACATGTCGGACGCTCGCCCCCAATATCAAATGTACAAATGAATATGAAATGTACAACTATCATTGCACCACTGGCTATCCACCATGACAATCCAACCACAACCTCAGCACAACACAAAACATCAACTTGAATGTCATGTTCGCAAACCCGTCTAAAAGAACATATAGCAGTTTGACGAGTTATAGCGCTCTAATGACATTCACGGTCGCAGATAGTAATGTTTGCACTGATAAACATACACTTAAAATTTCGATCAACTAAACTTTTCCTAATTGGCCCAAATGTAAATCAAGCACTCAAACAAATCTGGGCCAAAACTAAATATCAAAAAAACCATATTTCCAAGTAATAGGGCGCCAGATGAAATTTCACACAGAACGACCACAAAACGGCCGCCCAACCGCGGCCAAAGTGCATGTAATGCCGTGGTTCCGCGGCAATGTTATGGGATCGAGTGCCCAAATTTCTTCTGGTGCCCTATAAATTCCTGCATGTATTTTTAAGACACTCTGAAAAAATTTTTGAACAAGTTTTAAAATTGGCAGTGAACACATCAAAATGGAATTATGATTCGGAAAAATTGATCGATCGATATTTTAACCTTGTGTGAACTAGTTAGTAGGGTTTATGGGGTGGCTCTGATACCATGTTGGGTTATGCCAGCTTCCTGGCCAGCTACCGTGACCGAATGCGGAACAATTGTTTTATAAAACTGGCGCTAGAACAACCCCATAATACGGATTTACCATAAACCCTAATCTAGCAAACTAAAGAGGAGTTTAGAATAGTTATACCGAATGATTCGAGTCCTTCGATCTTCTACCATCTTCCTAAGCTCCTAGAGGCCACCATGACAAAGCTTGATCTCCGGTCTCCCTCAATCGAATATGATCCACCTGAGAATTTGTAGTTCGAGCTCCAACCTCATAGCCGAGGTAACTAGGGCACCTAGTTCGCTAAACTAGATAGCCTAGAGGATGTAGAATCTAATGATGGATTAATTTCTCTCTAAACACCCTAGGTTTCTCAACACATGAGACTTGAAGGGTGGAGGTAGAAGAAGAAGCTTGAGGATGAGAGTGGAAAGAAACCATGGCAAAAGGCTAAGTGTTGTGTGCAAATAAATCTTGAAGCCTCAACTAAAGAAAATATCTCACAGCACTAAAATATCAAGCATGCCTCAATAGTGCCACCATGAGTCACCAAGTGAGCCATGCTACAATAAATGCACATCACACCTCATCCCTCCACCTCATAAACCATTTAAACAAAATGGTTAAAACATATATGAGGTGTCTTCTTCTAGTAGTATCCTTGCACAAATTACAAGAATACCCCTTACCGTATATACATACCCATATCCGTATCCCAACAAAATACGAATACAAATGAGACGGAAATAATACAATAATATAATACTAGGATCCGGCTTAAACCAAAGCCCACTAGTATTATCCGTCCGAATTACGATACGTGCACAAGTGCACGCATATGATCGAACCCTGCCGTAAAACCATATGTCCTCTACACCGTTTCGTCCGAAGCAGGGAAACCCTCTTTGTGGGACTCTAAAGACTCGTCAATACGCTAGCAGTGGGTTTAACCACAAGCACGTCAGCGACACTAGCTGTACGTAACGGCTACCCAGGTATTGAGCGAAAGGAAGGCTGACGAGCAAACTCATTCGAACCCCTACTGAGCATGTCCGTGACAATCTTCGTACAGTCCGGTTCGTTCGTCTAAGAGTATTGCATATCGAGTCTAGGGGGATGGATAAAGTCAGACCCCTAATAACACGATATATCGTGTCGGTATGAAGCCCATCACTAACTGAGAAACTACTGATCCAAATCAGTTATTCTCGACTATCTTGGCCAAGGATTTATGGTGATGGCCACCCGTGCACTACGCGACATCAACCCCCAATACCGGGAGAGACAAATCCCCGACGATCTGCTTACTTCCTCCATGTGGCTCGGGATTGTACCCAACTAAAACCTGTTTGCACGACTCCTTTGAGTCATGGTAGGGTAGTAATCAAAGCACAGTGTGAACTCAGACGAGACAAATGACGATATCAGGTCGACAGACTAACCTGTACACATGTCACCTGGGAACTGCTATCTGACAATAGGTATAATACCATCTATCATGTTCCCGGCGAGTCCGTCCTGTATACTCATAGCCTAATGAGCATCTGTATACTATCTTAGGTGACTAACTGACGCCAATGGCTTGTGAGACCGGCCACCGCCCCTCGTCGGGGTCTCGATAAGTATACATTAGTCTACTCCGGAGTATCAATGCCCAGTCTCGATACTTCCACGACTAGGGACATTTAAGGATGTGCTTATAGACCACCCAGCTCCCATGTATATGATCATCATCGTAATGCTGGCAGTCAAGCAAGAATCCTATGGGCTCTATCAACATGTAATAGTGATCTGTAATACCACATAATGCATCTACATGATGATAAAGTCAAACCAGATAGCATACTATCATTTTGAGTAAGACTGTTATATCCGTATAGGCCATCCCTCAATCATCATAATCGCCTGCCTGTGATTACAATAACTGCCTTGAGGGCACTATAGCCAACATAGCTGACACTCGCACTTTTTAAAGTAGCCCCGCATCTCGAGCGCATAATATCTGGGATTGAGGATGACTCTTATGCCTCTCTCATAGGGAAGGCATATGATAGAAAAATCATCCGGGTGCGCGACAAAATTTGACCCATAAAACATGATGCCCTTCTGTCCACTCTTTCTTCCTAGAACGTAGAAGGTTTTCAGCCGGTCCACGGTGGAGACTGACAATACATCGAGCTCTTTGCACATTTTCTTTGGCACTCTTGTGATAGTTAGGTATCCTTCTGTAACTTTGAAGGTTTCTCTTACCTTTGCTTTTTGTATAAGAGCCCAATCCTTATAGCTGTTGCAAGATGGGTCCTCTTCCTCTGATTCTTTAGTTTCGCTGCCTAAACAAGGGCGAATTTTGCTGCCGGATAGGCCTTCAATATCAGACTCGTCCATGTCACTACCGAAATGAGGGCGAGTTTTATGGAAGGACAGACTTCCAGCGTCGGACACATCAGTATCACTGCCGAAACACAGACGCACTTAGGGGTTTTTGCTTTTGAAAGTGACAGCCGGCTCAGATTTGCTTCTGAGTTTCAGAGTTATTCTGTCTTTGGTCAGCTGTGGCTCAGCACTTTGGGGGTTCACAAAGTACCGAGAATCTTTGTATCGGATTTCATGCACACCAAAAGGCTGGATGTTTCCATTAATGCGTCTTTCTTCGCCATTTTTTGTATACTTCATGAACTGATGGAGAGTTGACGGAACGATGCCGTAATTGTGGAGCCATGGCCGTCCAAGGAGAATCTTATAAGACGTGTCAGTGTCAATCACGTATATTTTAGCTTCGGTTTGCAGATCCTCAAATTTAATTGGCAGAGCTATGGGCCCTAGAACTTGCTGGCAGTTTTGTTTGAAGCCTTGGATGACTATTCTTTCCCCTAACAGGTGTCAGACGTCCATTGACAAACTCTTCAGAGTCCGCAAGTTCATGATGTTCACTGAGGACTCGGATCAATCAATATGCGATTAATCTGATCTCCGTCGTTGTACCTTGTCACGTAAAGCAGTCGGTTGTGCTCAGCTGTTCCCAGCAACAGGTCTTCATCCTTAAACGTGACCGCGGCTGTATGCAGAGTGTATTGGGCCTCTTTTATATTAATTTCCATAAAACGAGCCTGATATTGCTCGGGGTTTTACAAGGTATAAATAAGAGCATCTCTAAGCTCCTTAGATAAGACCGGAGCGTTATAGATGCTTAAGAGAGACAGAAGCTTCCGGAGGTGAGCCAAGACATTATAATCTACCGGAGAAGAACTCGAATCTTTATAAGTCGGCTCTACGCTATTTTCTTCATTAGAGACTTGTTTTTCCTTCTCTTTTAGAGCGTTGCCTTACTTCGGTGGTAGAACCTTACCGCTTCTAAGCTGGATTTGGTTGGTCTTTGTTGCGAGCTCCTCATCTTCTTCGGGAAAACAAAGTTCTTCCTCAGAGTTGCTACCAAAGTGGATGACGTAGTAGGTCACAATAGGGACCTCATCATCGGAGTCTTCTTCTAGCTCCTCCAGAATCTCAGCCGCTTCTACGAGGAAAAACTCCTTCAATTGAATTAGAGTCCTTTCCTTTTGTTCATAGTCTTCGAGAGAATCGATATATTTTTGAATGGTCGATCTCCCCACAGAATCTTTTTCGCGTCGAGCCATGCTCTTCTTCTTCTTGAGATTTTTGGATTTTAAGCCTGATCGAGCTGAATTGGTAACCAGAACGGTGGGCTCTTTCTGCCCTTCCCATTCTGTTCTGGGCTCTTTCTGAAGTAGCATTAGCATCTTCCTTGTCTTATTAGATATGTGCATGCTCCATAGAGGCTGCAGCGAGTCAGTTTCATTTCTCAGGGTAGCGGGTTAAGCTGTCTGCTCTCAAAAGGCTGCAGTTTGTGTCTTTATAATGTTGATGGTTGCAGCTTAATTGTTCACCAACACACTTTTGGACAGCTCGATCTCTCCGGTCTTGTATTGCTTCTCAATCCAGTCTTTGAAAATATAGCAATCCTCGATCGCATGGCTCACTACTCGGTGGTACGGACAATATAGAGGATTGTCGGTCATTTTTGCTTCATGAGGTCTTTTCGACTCTGGCAATTGTAGACTGTTGTTCAAGGCATCTTTGAATATCTTGCGGACATTGTCCCTTCTGAAAGAGTAGACTTTGTTCTTTTTCTCCTCTACTGAAGGCTCTTCTCCTCCTAGCACTGGCTTTCGAGACCGGTCCATTTTTTGTCTGCCCCCCCCTTTCGCTTGTCTTTATTGTCAAACGCATTGAATGCATTGGTATTATTGGAAATCCCGCTTTTATAGTTGTCATCCTTTCGGTTCTCCCAAGGATTTTCACTCTGAGAGTCCGGGGAAGATTCTTGCTTCGAGCGTTCCAACATTTGAACTCTCTTGGTCAGCTCTTAAAACGTCTTGATGCCTGCCGTACATAAGAATGGGACCATCCAATTGCTGAGGTTCCCAATGAGAAGGCTGACGGACTGGTCCTACTCCAGCGGCGGTTTGCACTTGACCGTAAGATTGCGTCATAGGGCAATAAAGACCGTGTTGCTTTTGTTCTTCCCTGGCTTGGTCATCACAAGGTCAACAATGGAGATTTTATCACTGACACTCATGAATCTTTGCCGAAACAGAGACTCTATTTAGGAAAAAGTAGTGACAGACCCGTCTGGTATGCTCGCTTACCAGTCGAAAGCGACACCGGTCAGGCTGTTGAAAAACTGACGAAGAAGGAGTGCATCATTGCTCCCTGTATTTTCGCACGACGCTTTAAAGCTGGCGATGTGCTGATTTGCGTTCCCCGTCCCATCAAATCTTTCGAACTTAGGAATGACGTAGCCGCTGGAGAACTCGATCAGATCATACTGTGCGGGGTACGACCTCCCACTGCTGCCAACATCCTTTTGGGCCTCGGCTTCAGCCACCAATGTTTTGACTTTGCTGGTGACCAAATCCATTATCCGATTTTGTGTTAGCGGGATAGTGCCATTTGGAGCTAAGGCTTCCCTAAAAGCGGAATGTGGTCGGCTTTCGTGCGGCTCGCCCAAACTTAGACCCAAGGGGACAGGCATTGGTTGCTTCGGGTTGTTATCACCCGGCTCATGAGTAAAGTCTTGCGCTTGATTGGAGGGCGCCCGAGCAACATGAGCCATGAGCTACATCACAACATTTTTCAGGTCATCAATTTTTGAATAAAGTTTGGCCATCTCTTTATCTTTGCTCCTGATCTATTTTTGGAGCTCTTGAAGCAGCTCTTGCTCTGCGGTCCTGGGGCGGAAAGTCGGCCCTTCCTTGCTGTCCGAGCTTGACTCCAAATGGACCGAGAGGTCTTTTTTCCTATCGGCCTCATCAAGAGGGTTTTCATTATCATGCAGAGGCTACTAATCTTAGAAAGTGGCAACCACATTCAAGCCAGATTGGGCTTGGGATGTGGCGACTCCATCCTTACTTTTGCTACGCAGGTTGTCGCTGGGACGCGTGCTTGCCATGTAGACCATGTGGATAACATATCCGGTCGTCTTATCATCATTGGCAGCTGATTTCATTGACCGCTGTCGTGGCCCTTCTTTTTCGGTAGTGGACAATCGATTGAAGACAGCTGGCCTGACCGGGTTCTTGAGTGGTGCTGGCATTTCTTTTCTGGTTTTGCCTTGTTGCTTTTGCGTGGCACAAAGTGCCTGATAGGCTCTTGAAGAGACGGTGTCATGCTTTCTTTGTTGGGGATGGGACACGTCTCTTCGTAGTATTGTTCGGATTGTTGTCTTCTTGATTCTGCCAGTCATAGTATTTTTTTGAACCTACTTCAGAGGTTCGAAGGAATTGCTGACTTATACAGCCGACTCAGCTGTCGTTGCAGGGTAACCCTGTTCTTGGAACCTCACCAAATTCCACTTTTCCAGAGTCCTGGCCCTCTTTTAGGCTTTATATCTGAGCCGCTTCTATCTCAACTTTTCTGTATTGAGCACTTGGCAGGTTTCGGCTTTTCGGGAAGCCGCCGTAGGTATAGCGATGCAGTGCTTTGGACATACCCCTGATTACGCACTTATCGGAGGCGTCGCCTGAGCTTATCCATGATGTTTGATGATGCCCTTTGTTCCAGCAGTCTTGCCCCCTGCTGGAGCACCGGAGAGTCATTCGGACATCATTTTATGTTTGGTTTGTGGTGCCTTGGAGATCACAACGTTCGGCCTCCTGCCCATTGAGGTCGGTTTATCCACTTGGTTTGTTGAGGTCTCTACTAGATGAGCGCTTCTGGCAGGGTAGATGATGACGGAACCAAATTGGCGGGGCGGGGCGGTTCCTCTCATTGCTGACTGAGGCTTTCAGGGAGAATCATGTGGGTGTTGATCTTGTTGGATATAGTGTCCTCAAGTCAATTATTTTAATCATAGGCACGCGATTGTGATGATTAAGGGAGGACCTATATGGGTAGAACAATCTTACTCGAGATAATAGTATGCTTTCTGGTTTGCCTTTATCATCATGTACTTGCATTATGTGGTATTACAGATCACTATTAAATGTTGATAGAGCCCATAGGATTCTTGCTTGACTACGAGCATTATGATGGCGATCATATACATGGGAGTTGGGTGGTCTATAAGCACATCCTTAAATGTCCCTAGTCGAGGAGTATCGAGACTGGGCATCGATACTCCAGGGTAGACTGGTGAATACTTTTCGAGACCCCGACGAGGGGCGGTGGTCGGTCTCACAATCCATTGGTGTCAGTTAGTCACCTAAGATAGTATACAGGTGCTCATTGGGTTATGAGTACACTGGACGGACTCGCCGGGAACATGCTAGATGGTATTATACCTATTGTTAGATAGCAGTTCCCAGGTGACATGAATACAGGTTAGTCTGTCGACTTGATATCGTCATTTGTCTCATGTGAGTTCCCACTGTGCTTTGATTACTACCCTACCACGGCTCAAAGGAGTCATGCAAACAGATTTTAGTTGGGTACAGTCATGAGCCACATAGAGGCAGTGAGCAGATCATCGGGGATTCGTCTCTCCCGGTATAGGGGTTGATGTCGCGCAATGCATGGTTGGCCATCACCAGAAATCCTTAGCCAAGGTAGATGAGAATTACTGATTTAGATCAGCAGTTTCTCAGTAGGCGATGGGCTTCATACCAACACGAAATATCGCGTTTTTAGGGGTTTGATTTTATCCACCCCCTAGACTCGATATGCGATACTCTTAGACGAACAGATCGGACTGTATGGAGATTGTCACTGACAGGCTCAGTAGGGATTCGGATGAGTTTTCTCGTCGGCCTTCCTTTCGCTCAATACCTGGGTAGCCATTATGTATAGCTAGTGCCGCTGACGTGCTTGTAGTTAAATCCACTGCCCGCGTATTGACAAGTCTTTAGAGTCCCACACAGAGGGTTTTCCTGGTTCAGGCGAAATGATGTAGTAGCCGTATTTTGATACGTCCGGGGTTCCGATCGAATGATTGTACTAGTTACCCGTACTTTCGATCGGACGGTTGATAATACTAGCCGTCTCGGGATTGAGCCGGATTATTAAATCAGATATTAATTTAATAATTTATGTATACATATTTCGATATGTATATTCTAGTATTATGTTCTTTGTGTTATTCTATCTCGTTGGGTATTCGTAATTTGGTATGAATACATGTATGTATATACAGTTGAGTGTAATCTGTATTTATACGGAAAACATTCTAGAAGGTGGACACCTCATTTTGGATTATCCATTTATTTATTTAAATGGAAATGAGGTGTAAAGGTAAAGAAGAGAGTATGGTGAGACCCATACTTGAATAGTGTTGACAAATGAATTGTTAATTCATTTGTGCTCACTATTCAAGTATGGTTGCATTGTTATATTTGGAAATTGGTTTTTACAAAACCTTGCTTGAGATTTTCTCTCACTTGGATGGTTCATTATTTTACAAAACCTTGCTTGCTCTCTTCACTACCTTTCTTAAGCTCATTTTTCTTCTTCATCTTCTACCCTACCATCTCATGTGTTGAGAATCAAAGGTAGAAGAGAGATAGATAAACACTTAGAGCCACTCACTACATCCCTAGGCACTCTAGATTAGCAACCTAAATTCCCTAGTTGCTCCACTAGTTTCTTAGTATGGAGCTAGAGCCATGAGCTACATCCCTCGGGTGGATCATCTTCGACGGAGGAAGACCGGCGGTCAAGCTCAGTCAAGGAGACCTCAAGGAGTTAAGGAATATGGTATAAGACCGAAGGACACGGTTCATTTGGTATAACACTTCTATCACAGTAGATAACCTCATTGTAGTTTGCTAGTTTCAAGTTTGGTTTCGATTCTATGTAGTTGTTTCTAGAGCCAAGTTTTTTAAACACCAAAATTTTTGTTCCGCATCGGCCACGGTAAATGGCCAGGGCGCTACCAAACCCCCATATGGTATCAGAGCTACCTAATCATTAGAAACTAGTATTATACGATGCATTAGTTTCAAAACCGAAAAATTCCGATTTCAAAATCCACTCTCTATTCTGAAAAATTTTTGATCTCTAAATTTTTTTTAAACATGTGCAGAAGCATACTCTAGCCTAGATAGTGACACACAATGAAAATGAAGCTATTCTATGTAAGTTTAGCCGGCCAAAATGGACAAAAAACTGGCATCACCTTTGCACTATTCACCTTTGGACCTCGTTTTCATGCTGTGTCTTGGGTTTTGTAAATTGGTATTTTTGGTCTTGTTTGATTTGTCCCGGATTTCACTTAGTGTTATCTTTGCTTGGGGGCAACTTGGAAAGTTTCAAAAGTTGAAATTTTGCATCGATATTTGTGATATGGTGTATGTGTTTTTCAAACGTCATCTATTTGCTATATGTCATTTAGACGGGGTTGCACATACTTGCATATACTGCTGTGATGTTGATATCTGTGATGACTATGTTCAGATTTTCGTGTGGGATAGCCTCTAGTGCAATGGTAGCCGTACGGTTTAGATTCATTTGTATATTCGTTATTGCGGACCGAGCGTCCGACATGCGGACTGCCGTTCCCGTAAGATTGTATATTCTTTTATTGGGGCACGCCCGGGTTGAGGTCGATATCGCCATTGTATATATACTTTTCTTTTCTGTACTAGGATTACCCCGCGGTGGAGTGCTCGAATATCCAGGTTCTAGAGGGCAACAGGCCCGCATCTCATGGCATTGAAATGGAGGGGGCCTTACTCTAGAATTGGCGGGCTATTCGCCTCACTCGTAGGGGGTATAGGATGACCCACGGTAGGGTGCTCAAGTTACCGAATTCCGTGAAGTTCTGCGTTGCCCATTCACTTTATTGATCGGGGTTGCCTCACTTCTGGGATTGGCGGGTAACTTTATGCACTCGTAGGGGTCTTGGTTGTACATTGCACAAGCTATCCATACGACCGGGGAACGTCAGATTTCATTTGCGGCTCAAAGGAAACCCGGGGCTTCTAAATTATCCGTTATTCTGTATTGCTTATCGTTTTTCTGTATTGTTTCTTATATCATGCCTGGGATGAATGTTATATATACTAGTAGATGTTGTATATGTTTTGCATCCGCGCTAGTCCAGCCCCCGCTTTGTCGTTAGTTAAGTAACCTAACGGTGCATGACGGGGCCCCGTGGCGAATGCGGATGGCATATATGTACATTGTATTTTTGTTCTTTTCTGGTGTGATATGGTTTAATTAATGGGACTACATTAATTTTGATTAATGCAAGAAAAAATAAACCTAAATGATGTTGTTGGAACCAGGTTTTTAAAAAACTGACATTACAGACGTTTCCTTTTGCTTTGCACAGCAGTATTTGGTTCTGAATATCCAGCACCTCATTCGACGAGGCAAGAGCCGAGATCCCTTTATAGGGAGCGACCTCTTGGGCAAAAGTTTACGTCATTGTAATAACTTCACTATATTTGCTTGCATCGTGGTATTCAGTTAGGAGTATCCTGCACCTCATTCGATGAGAAAAGAGCCGAGATCCCTTCACAGGGAGTGACCTCTTTAGCAAAAGTTTACGCCACTATATATTTGTAAAACCACTCGGTTCCTTCAACGATATCAAGTTCATTATGTTAAAGGGTTTTTCGCTAAAAGCCAGCTGTAGCCCTCCGTCATTTCTTACAAATGTTACTTAGTATTCGTGCTGTGTGTTTTGACCTAGTCAAGACGAAGTGTTCGGTAGCTGAGTGGTGCTTGTTTGTTGCAGGTGTTGCGATTATTTAGGACATCCGCATAACCATTTTGACCTAGTCAAGGGTATATGCGGGTGGGTCTAAATTAATCTTGGATAATGAAGGGTTGAACTTGATTAGCGGTTTATGATATGTTGACCTAGTCAAGGTCATAAACTATTAGGGGCAAAACCACATCGGAAGTTTTAAACATAAAGGAAACTTGTCAGGCATGCACATACTTTCTGGAGTGTGGTGACTTGAGTGGCTTCCATCAAGTTATTATGTGATGATAGTTGGATCCCGATTCCCACTGATGAGTAGGTGTTACTCCTCGGGTGATTTTCAGATGGTCCCGACTAATTCTCCTGTTAGGGTTTGAAGGAGAATTCGAGGAAATAGCGGGAGTCATCCTGATTAGATAAAATGATTAACCAATCTAATCTGGGTTAGAGTGCACACTGAGTGTTTCTTTTCTCTCTCTCTTTGGCAGCGACCATGTCCCGGCCTTAAACTAAAACTCATGAATCATGTTAACCGAACCTTCATAAAACACTTTGGCTTTTGGATTTTCATAGTCGCATATATATCCCCGCCACTCCTATTTTCCCTCTGTATTTCTCCGGAACACTCCGTATCACTACGAAGATCCATAATTCTCAGATATTCCATTGTATAGTTTCATACGAACTCGAAGAAACTTATTTCAGTTCAAGGATGGTTTCCGGTTCTGGAGAAATTGAATAGGATTATTCGGATGTCTTTTTTCTTTACCTTCTCTCAGGTTGCGAGGGCTCCAAGTGTTAGAAGAGTACACCTATTATGCTTATTGGATAGTCTTCATCCAAACCATAGGCAGGTGCTGAAAGGTAGGGAAGGAAGATAACCAATTAGCCTAAGTGTAGTGTACAGAAGGTAATAAGTAAAGACATATAAAGGGATTAGGTTGAGGGCAAAGGAAATTGCGACTACTATCATTCACGACGAAGCCGCATATACCCCTGCCACTCCTGCTTCCCCTTTGCATTTCTCCAGAATACTCCGTATCACTACGAAGATCCATATTGCTTGGATATGCCATCGTATAGTTACATACGAACTCGAAGAAACTTGTTTCAGTTCGAGGATGGTTTCCGGTTCGGGAGAAATTGAATAGGATTATTTGGTTGTCTTTTCTCTTTACATTCTCTCAGGTTGCGAGGGCTCCTGGTATTAGGAGAGTACACCCATTACGCTTATCGGATAGTCTTCTTCCAAACCTTAGGCTGGTGCCAAAAGGTAGGGAAGGTAGAAAACCAATTAGCCTAAGAATGGTGTACAGAAGGTAAGAAGTAAAGACATATGAAGGGATTGGAGTGAGGGCAAGAAAATATACAGTTACTGTCATGAATCTGGATAGTGGAAGAGGCATTACTAGGAATACCCGGCCACCCCTTCGAAACATTTTCATGTTTTAGTTTTACCGTGCGGTGTTAATTGAAAACTGTTTTCCCAATTAGATTCTGACTCCAGGAAATGTATTTACCAGACTTGATTCTCACATCTGTATGGTGTTATAGATGCTGAATGGGAGTAAGATATTGGGAATTGGGTGATTAGATCCTCTATATATCAGAATTCTTTATAATTGGTGGTATTTGAGGAAATCACCTGGGTTTTGCCTGACGGCAAATATTTGGTTTTGAATATCCGTCGTTATGCACCAATTTCAAACTGATATATCTGTACGTTTATTTTATAAAGTGAGATATAACTTTTTGAAATTATGTCTATGACATTTACCTATATCAGTTGATGGTTAGGTAAGGAGCATTCAACAATGGTGTAATTCTTCTTAACCATAGCACAGTTTTCGACCTACGACGCACAGGGTTTGAGTTATTATACTCAAAGGACTTATACAAAGTATTGTATATTGTCCGATGTCCGTTAGGACAATGGGTTGGTATTCGTACTGTATTCCGTTTACTTATGACTTCTCTGGTTTTAGACAAGTATTTCGTTGAAATACAAGGTCCAGATTTTGAACAGTTATAGGTATAAGAATAAAGTAGAGAACCATATGTTACAAGTATCAGGATTCTTCAAGATGATCGAAGATATAGATACTTATGCTAGGTATTCCGTTGTAAGTAATATATTTGAGAACTTGTTTCTCTCTCAGGTTACTCATCCATGAGTACGCTCCTTGATGAGTAATGTTGCTTGGCCTACTTTCATTTAGTCAATATGCACTGGAAACAGCTGCTTGATTTTTGAATCTGGTTTTAATCAAATTAGTGCCTTTGTTTCTTTATTGGATATATAATGGATTCATATCTTAACGATGTTAAGGTATATGGAGTTGTCCGGCTTTTGCTTAAAATCAGAATCCGGATAAACTCTAGGCACATTTCAGTAATAACAGTTTGTGGGTTTTCCCGGGCTTTGATGAGGGTTAACATTCTACCATTTAGAAGATCAATAGTTATATTGTTCTTGACTCGCCAAATTTTTAGTAAAATGAATTCTTTTCAGAAAACATTAGTGCGAGTATGGTAGAACTGGAAGTGATTCTAGAACCACAAACAATTACTGAAAATTTAGTAGAACCTAAAGATTCAATTGGTTTTTATAGGTTTCCTAAGCACGACAGCAAGGTTTCGGATGGCATCGTCCATGCCAAATTAAAATTTTGCGATGCTAAAAGAACCCTAACCTAGATCTTTAACTCGAGATTCATACAGAAACAAAAGGTAAACAACTTTACTTCTAAGTGATTAGGGATTACAACCTTTGTAGTCTTCTCCTTCACTTCTATAGCTCCAAGTTGTGGTCCCTTCGTTGCGATCATCGAGCTCCCGGACTCTTAAGAGGCTCCACACGGTGTATGATGCATGCTTGCTTGAAGTCTTCAAAATCTAGGATGATCTACTTCGAGGAAACATGAACTCAAGCTATGACTTCACTAATATTGAATTAGTGAAGCTAACACCCTAATCTAAATGTCTAGTATAGAAGAGAATGATGAAGTAGGAATTTTGCTCACTATAGTATTTAATTTCTCACAATATTTCTTCTTTTTCTCAGGAGCTAGAGAGCAAGAATGAGATGAATGAAGAAGATGAAGTGAATGAGTTATTTCATGTTTAACCCTTGTAGAGAATAAACCATGGCTAAGGGTTAGAGGTTAGGTTAATAAATATTTTAAGCAAAAACAAAAGAGGTGGACTTAGTCAATGTTTTACAAGCTTCATCCAAAAAATCAAGCATGACTAATTCTATTTTATTTGAATTACTTAATAATAAATATAAACCCTATCATTAACCCTAGCATGGTATAAGTCTCTTACATCCATGTTGCATGTGTAACATGGCATGTTACAATTATACATATCACATATATAATTTTGTAACAAAAGAAAAGAATACATTAAACATATATCACATATATGTTAAATGTATCCAAATGTGAGAAAATGAAATACTTAAGTGAGCATATATTAGTTAATGTAATTTAATATATCAAATATATAATTATACATTAAATTATTAAATCAACACTTGATTTAATTATCCGGCTATATCACATATAACCGATTAATATAAAATGTATCATTTCATCGAATCAACACTTGATCTGATGACCCGGTTATATCATATATAACCGGACGATATCACATATCTCAAAAAAATTCCAGAGAGCATTTTTAGGGTTTCTAAAACCGTATTTTTGCGGAGTTTTTCGGTTTCGTATTATCTTAACACGGTCTAGGTTTCTAGTTAGGCTCTGATACCATGAAGGGGTTCCTTAGCACCACTACTAGGGTTTGGTAGCATCACGCATGCCATATTTAAAATTTTAGAGGGTGCTAACAAATTATTCCTAGGAATCAAACTAGAAAAGCTAGGGTAACAAAAAGATAGTAAGCTTTTTACCACTAAGTGAACTAGAAATACAATCTTTGTAGATCGGTCCTTCACTTCAATAGCTCCTTGTTGTAGTCCCTTCACTGCGATCAAGGCACTCCCGGACTCTAGCATGGCTTCTCAAGGTGAAAAGGGCGATCTTGTTTGAAGTCTTCGAGGCCGAAAATGATCTACGTCGAGGGATACTAACTCAAGCTACCACTTCACTAACTAAAGGATTAGTGAAGCAAACACCCTATACTAAAGTGCTAATCTAGTAGAGGATAAGGAAATAGGAAGTGGGCTCATTTTAGAATTATTTTTCTCACAATATTTTTCTCACTTTTGAAAACCTAGCAAGCTTATCTCAAGGAAGAAGAAGATGAGCTCAAGAAAATGAGAATGAACTTGTGAGGTGAGAGAGTGAACCATGGGTGAGTGTGTATCATATACTTACTCTTTTAGAGACATAACCATGGCTAATTCAAATGGTTGGGTTAACAAATATCTAAAGTAAAACAAATCTAATGGACTTAGTCAATGCATCCATAAGCTTCTACAAGCTTCATGCACTTAACAATAATCCACTAATTTTGGATTTACTTTAAACATTAAAAAAACCCACCACTAGAATTAGTATGGTGTATGTCTCATACACCCATGTAGTGTGTATCAACAACCATGACACACACAAAACAAAATTTAATATATATCACATATATATTAAGTTGTGCACATTTGAGAAAAACAAATGCTTAAGTGAACCAATGTTAGTTAATGTAAATTAGTATATCAAATATACAATTATACACTAAATTATCAAATCAACACTTGATTTAATAATCCGGCTATATCTCATATAACCGACTAACATCCAATGTATCGACTTATCGAATCAACACTTGATTCGATAACCCGGCTATATCTCATATAACCGACCGATACAAAAGCCGCGAGAATAGAATACGGTATCACATACACGCATTATTCTCGGTCCCGCACATATCATATATGTGCTCATATTTCATTTTGCCTAAGCCAGTAAAACCTCTATGTGAGACTTTAAAGACTCGTCAATACGCCGGCAGTAGGTGATGATCACATCAAGCACCCACAAGTCGTCAGCGGTACTAACTGGATGTAACGGCTACCCGGGTATTGAGCCATCAGAAGATCAGCAAGCAAGCTCGCTCCAACTCCTGCAAAAGCCTAACAGTAAAACTTTCCATACAATCTGGTCTCCTCGTCTGATATGTTGCATATCAAGTCTAGGGGTGGTAAACGCCAGACCCAAATAACCGATAAGTCATGCCGATGTGAGGCTCATAACGGGTCGAGAAACTACTGGTAACACCTACCAATAAATCTCTAAATCAGCCCTGGCCAGGGAATTCCCTGTTATGGCCAATCGAACACTGCGCAACATCAACTCCCAATACTGGGAGAGACGAAACCCCTCCTATCGCTCATTGCCTCCATGTGACTCGAGACTGTACCCAAAAACCACCATTTTGCACGCCCTCTTGGACGTGGTAAGGTGGAAATCAAAGCACAGTGGGAATCACACAAGACTCTATGACGATCTCGGGTCTACATACTAACCTATACAAGTGTCACCTGAGAACTGCCATCTGAAGTGAGGTATAATACCATCTGGGAGTTCTCAGCGAGTCCGTCCACTGTACCCAGTCTCCACTGAGCATCCGTATACCATCTCTGATGTCAAACACCAATGGATATGGGATCATCCATCGCCCATCTCATAGGTCGAGAAGCGTATACGCTAGTCTACACTGGTATATCGATGCCCCATCTCGATACACCCACGACTAGGAACATTAAAGGATGAACTTATGGAATATCATGGCCCCACTAGTATGATCTGCATCATAGTCCTGGTAGTCAAGTACACATCCTAAGGGCTTTACCAACATGTAACCTTAAGACAGTATCAAGAGACAAGTATACATGTTAAGATAAAAAGCACCAGATAGCATACTATCATATCGAGCAAGAAAGTCCTCTCTATATATGTCCAAGCATCCAATATAATATACATCATATGTACAATACTGGCCTCTAGGCTATACATACAACTAACACATAGTACGTATGTCATAAGGAAAATATGCAATCTAAGTATGAACGGTACAAGGTACACAGCTACACCTAGATTCATCAATATAAACCATATATATCAAGGAGTTTAGAAATTAAAGATTCTCCGAATCAAAACAATTCAAAAGTCGGCGATCCAGCATCATAGTATCAGATGTGGCGCTATCATCGAACATCATCATCAAGTCACGTGCGCGGATTAATCATCTGGTATATCTTATCGCGTACGGTGATCCATCGTACTGTATCATCAAATAGATTAAGGATCTATCGTCCTATACATCAACAAGAGTACGGATCTATGGCTTCGTACGTCATATCATCCTTTATTCTCATTATAAGTCTCGGCATAAGTATATGTGTGTATATATCATCTAGCATCCGTATATTGACATATCAAGCCAAGTCATCTTATTTCATCATATTCTCATTTCATCATATCAACATCCCAAATCAAGTCATCTTGTATATATCATATTCTCATTTGTATGTATGTATGTATGTATGTATGTGTGTGTGTGTGTGTATGTGTGTAATCTCACATCATATATTGGCATATGAATATAATATGTATATTGCCTTCCATCCTCAAGCCAACATATCCACTAATGTCATCTTTCATCATATCATCTCATACTAAATCCTTTGATCATATTCGTAAGTTCATAGTATAGGTTTCTCCAAATTATATTCTATGTATCGATTCTCCAATATTATGGTTGCGGGGTTGCTATACGCCATCCACCCGACTTCCCCCGTAGATATAGATCTACCCACCTGCAATATCCTTGCTTAGTCGAAGTCGATAAACTTCTTGATCTCCTTCGTCGTCTCGAATGTCTATGTGAAGGTAGCTACAATCAATACACATCGTAATGATATTAAAAACCAAGTCCGAAAACCGATACGGTACGCGAAGTGCTCATAGGTTAGAACCTATAGCCCATGCATGCAAGAACAACCAATTAACCCTCTGCGTTGATGTCCAAACATCCAATGACCAAGTCCAAACTCAAATACCAAAACCAAGTTTTCAGAAATCGAAAACCCGAAATCAGCAACATAGAAATCATTTTCGGATTCTACCCTAGGTTAAATTAAGAGATTCTGCATATAGGGTAGGTCTACATATCACATAACAGGGCCATGTGCCAAAATCCACACCAAAACGTCAAGACCAGGCCGCAATTTGCAGCCTGGGGGAATATATTTGCAGCTAGGAAAAAAAGATGGGGACTCGGGTTTATTGGGAAAATTCTTGGTATCCTGCATGTCACACTGTGTTGGGAACTTATTTTATGAAGCTCTCGGGTCACAGCAGATCTTAATAGATCATCACAAATCTCCAAAAACCGATATCGAGAAAATTCTAGGTTCGTGTTTTGGGTTTCTAGTCTCTAGTTTTAGCCAGAAAATCATCACTAGGTGCTTATAGTCACTCACTAAACCTCAATTATATCTCTACAACTCAAATCACCCACTAACATAATTCTAGAATTTTCCAAAATCACTAATCTTGCTTAAACGAACTCTAAACTTTACTAGGAGATGAAGAAACTAATTAACAAGATGAAAAGTGAAGGTTATATCTCTTGGAACAACTGAAGAAAATTCCAAGATGGTTGAAAGTCCTCAAAATCCAAACATGAGCTTGCTAGGGGATGTAGGATGAGGTGGTGGTCATTTTTATTGAAGGTGGCATGAGGTTTTGAGGTGGTTTTGGGGTGGTTTCATTGTGGTAGAGGAGGTGGAGGATGAGGATGAAGATGATGAAGGAATTGTTGGATATAGTGCCCTCAGAGTCAATTATTGGATCGCAGGCACGTGATTGCAATGATTGAGGGAGGACCTATACCGGTAGGACAGTCTTACTCAAGATGATACTATGTTATCTGGTTTATCTTTATCATCGTGTACATGCTTTAGGTGACATTACAGGTCACTATTTCACGTTGATAGAGCCCTTAGGATTCTTGCTTGACTGCCAGCAGTATGATGGTGATCATATACGTGAGAGCTGGGGTCTATAAGCACATCCTTAAAAGGTCCCTAGTCGTGGGAGTTTTCGAGACAGGGCATCGATACTCCAGAGTAGACTAGTGTATACAGTCGAGACCCCGATGAGGGGCGGTGGCCGGTCTCACAAGCCATTGGTGTCAGTTGGTTCACCTAAGATGTATACAGGTGCTCATTAGGTTATGAGTACACCGGACAGGACTCGCCGGGAACATGCTAGTTGGTATTATACCTGACGTCAGATAGCAGTTCCCTGGTGACATGTGTACAGATTAGTTCATCGACCTGAGATCGTCATTTGTCTCGTGTGAGTTCCCACTGTGCTTTGATTACTACCCTACCACGGCTTAAAGGAGTCGTGCAAACAGGTTTTAGTTGGGTACAGTCCCGAGCCACATGGAGGCAGTGAGCGGATCGGCAGGGGTTTCTTCTCTCCCGGTATTGAGGGTGAGATCGCGCTGTGTCTAGGAGAGCCATTACACGAAGTCCTTGGCCAAGGCAGGAGATTTGCTGGTAGGTATTCCAGTAGTATCTCAGGGTGTTCTGGGCTACACTCTGACACGACTTGTACCGCTTTTAGGGGTCTGACTTTTACCAACCCCCTAGGCCCGACATGCGATACTCATAGACGAACGGACCGGACTGTACGGATATTGTCACTGACAGGCTCAGTAGGGTGTCAGGATGAGTTCGCTCACCGACCTCTCTTTTAGTCAATACCTGGTAGCCCGTTACGTACAGCTAGTACCACTGACGTGCTAGTGGTTAAATCCACAGCCAAAGTATTGACGAGTCTTTAGAGTCCCCCACAGACAGTTTCTTAAGTTTCGGGCGAAACGTTGTAGAGGC